>LPNX010776135.1:25250-40086 GCA_001517045.1 Pseudotsuga menziesii
TCACTTACTCATTATTTAATTCCATCATAAATAAATATATATTTACATCAAAATATAAAAATTACTAAAAAAAAACTATTTATATAAATATATTTAATAAAAGTTACATCACTATTTATAAGACTAACCATATAAAAAAAACTATTTTATAGAACTCTAGGACTATTTTATAGGACTAAACATATCAGTACGATGCATCCATAGTTCTCATTAGTACAAGATCAGATCTCTAGCGCAGATCTCTAGAATGTGATTTAAAGCACTAATCTCCCAATATGCTAAATTAAGAAAAAATAAAAATAAAAAATGTGAAATCTCTTATGTTGATACTGTCTCACTGAGAGAACCAACAAGATGATGAACATTTCTGGCCAGTACATGATCCCAACTATCAAAGTAATTTTACGATGAACATTCCTCGCCATTACATGAATAAACCCACAATCAAATTTAAGAACATTTCTGGCGAGTACATCCCACCTATCAAACTAATTTTACGATGAATAAACCCGCAATCAAATTTAAGAGACGAATAGTTATTCAAACTCGCAATAAAATTTAAGCGCTTACCAAAATGCCATCGCCGGAATTCGGTTGAGTGATTTTTACAGTGGTTAAATATTAATTTCAAAGATCTGGATGGTTTTAAAATCCATCATTTAACCAAAATTCACCAGAAAAACGTCTTTTATCCTACCGCAGTGACCAATAATTATTCAAATTGTATACACTAACTGGTTTGGTAATGTATATATCTAAATTTTGCAAGGCAATGAATATATATCTAAATTTGGCATGCAGACTATCATATATCTAAATATTTAATAAATATAGGGTAAACAAATGAAAGGAATCAGACTTAGATGCCCAAGCACTCACACAGTCGGAGGGCGTAGCCGTAATCACTCACGCAGACAGAGATATAGCGAGAAGAAATGGGAAGGAGGAAATCTGACCTCCAGTCCAGTCCAATCCTGTCTCTGGAATAGAAAATTATGTTTTCCACGTCATCTTTGATGTTGTTGCTCCAACAGAAGATTAATTAATTGGCTCTGGTCCAGTCCTGTCCTGTCCTGCCTCCTCCACTATTACACAAGACTCAGATGTTCAAGCATTCACACAGTCATAGGGCTTAGGCCTAATCACTCACACAAACTCAGATGCTCAAGCACTCACACAGTCAGAGGGCCTAGGCCTAACCACTCACATAGACATAGACAGAGATATATAGAGAAATGAAAAAGAGGAAAGTTGAACTCCAGTCCAGTCTTTCCTTCGCCAGTATCACCCATAGACTCAGATGCCCGACCACTCACACATACAAAGATAGAGAGAATTGAATAACCATGTTTGCTTCCTTTATAGAATTTTGGACTTCCTCTCAACCGATACTCTGAGATAGTTTGCGTGGTTGCTTTTCCATTCACTCGAACCAAACCGTTAAACAGATGAAGGATAACATTTCTTTAAGCTTTTTTTGTGATAGCGATAATTTTATCTTTTCCTTGAATAGCAAGGTTTGATATATATAACCATGTTTTCCTTTTTTCAAAGATTTCCGATTTGCTTTAGAGGGATGGGATGGTCTTCCGCATAGGAGATTATATTTTCCTCTTTAGCGTCCACCCCACACCACACGTAAGCTTACAGAATGAGATTAAAAGTTAAGAATACTCATCCACGATAATGGAACTTTTCGAATCTTCATTTTGCTTTTCAAAGTAAAAAGCAAAAAATTCATATTGCTATTTTGGTTTGATAGGGTTTCTAAATAGGAAATAGTGTCACATTTTTTAATCTGTGTTTTGCTTTTCAAATCAAAAAACAAAAAAGTGTTATTTTTGTTTGATAGGATTTCCAAATGGAAAGTAGTCTCAGATTTTTTTTATTTTATTTTTCTTTTTAAAGTAAAGAGAAAAAATTTGTTGTTTTGGTTTGGTAGGATTTTGATATTAAAAATAGTGTTAGCAAGTCCAAAAAAAAAGGTATAAGAATGTATGATCATCTTAGATAATTGGGAAAAGATTTCTTCAAACTCAGTTCTACCAATAATCAATATGTGTTCGAATTTGTAGGTAAGTGTGTCTTTAAGGTTGTGAATTCTTCGATATTGCACGGATATAAATCTTGTTTCTAACCATTTTTGCAGCGAGAGGAGGGAGGCTCTCTACAGCCTAGTATGGGGGAGAATCCTAGTATGGGGAAATGTTGTAGTGTAAAGTTACATTACCTAAAATAAATTCATCTCCACTCATAAAATAAAAAACTAAAACCAAATGAAAAATAATTAAAAAATTCATGTTTTGCCATAAGACAAAAAAAAATAACACCAATTTTGTGCAACAACAATTTCAATTTTGCTTCAAAGTATATGAGAGAGCTACTATTTCTGTAGTGGTTAATAGGCCCAGTGGGATTTCCCCTTATCAATGAGAAACCATAACACTAGAAGCAACTCAAACCAAAGCTAGGCTTGGGTAGAGTTTGAAGGTGTATAGTTCACTCATTGGTGGAGCATATGTTGATTTTTCTGAGCAGCATCGAGAGCCATTCTCTTAAGAGAATGGGGACACTTGGTATGGGACCATAGTGTGGAATCAACCTAGCATTGAATGATCATTCTGTTGAATGATGATATTTGGTCTGGCACCACGATATGGACCCAGTCCAGCATTAGGGGGACTAAACCTTGAGTTGAGTAACCTATCTGTTGAATGGTGAAATCTGGTCCAGGAACAAGATGTAGAACCAATATAGAACTGGTAGACTTAGCCTAGATTTGAGTATCGATTCTGTTGAATGGACACACCTCATCAATTACCAGGAATTCACCTAGTCTGAGACTAGGGACTCAGCTCGGGGTTGAGGGCCATTCTCTGGGAGAATGGAGGTGCTTGGTTTGTTACCAAGTATTTGAACTAGTGTCAAATTATGCAACCTATGGCTGAGGCACCTAGTCTGTTACCAGGAAGGCACTATAAGCCTTAAACCAGGTCTACGCATGTGTGACACTCTGACCCTTGATTAGTGGTGTTTGCGATCTTCTCCATGGGTTCTTAGGTCTTAAATACTCTCAAATTTTCCCCAAGGATGATACTTATGGATCCCCCAATAGATTTCACAATCCACATTATTTTCTGGGCATTCTTGACACTATAAAATGTGGCTCCTTCTCTAGTTATGATTTATGTTCTTTTCACTATTAGGAATGCACAACATGCTAAGATTTGGAGTTCAATACCCCGAACAATCAAATGGGAATAAAGGGAAATGAACCCCCATGAGAAAATTGACTTCTGCATACAAAAATATGAGCCCCTACTCATCCATATGAATTTCTAGGTTCATGCCATGCTCCATTAAATTCATGAACTAATTTCTCAAACATATTTTTACAATCATAATTAAAGATCAACAAGGAAGTACACTTGGGTAATTGCTTACTATTTGTGTAACATGGGTTCTCTCAATGACACTTGGAAACAAATTATTTAATCCCACACCCCTCACCTCTCCCTAGTGGATAAACATAGCCCCTGATTTTAGTTGCCTCCATAGCCAACTCTTATACTTATATTTGCATAATAACTATTTGCATTTGTTTTACATTTTTACATGGCTTACTAGCACATGCCTTTGAAATATAAGATATTTTCCTTTAAAATCCAATCATTCACTAGCGAGGCCTTGACCTTGAGCTCCACACTAGGAATCATATATCACATACTTACAATATTTACATATTATGCCATACATTCCAGGGAAAAAATGGGGGTATTACACATATCACATTGGTAAATAAATTGTTGATAGTATTTCAGGTTTCATTTTTTGTCATTGAGAGTGTCATGTTTGGAGGAAATCCCAAATTTTTGCGAAATTGGATAGCTAACAACATCCTGATTCTTAATGATCTAATAAACATGATTTGTTTGTTTATTATAGAGCTCTAGTTCATGATTTGGATCCTTGAAATACCAGATTTGGTTTCTTCAATACATCAGATGTATATGATAACAATTTTGGAGAGCGCACTCATATAGGTATGTTGATAGTATATTGTGTTACTCACTATATTAAATTTTCAATTATGGAGCTATGCACAAATCAATTTTGTGAAATTGAAAACAACTTGATGTATGAGTTGTTTCAATTATTACTATTCAATTGTTGATTACAAACACTTTGAAATACTTATTCTGGTGTCTTCTTGAGGAAACATGTTAGGTATATTATTTTGATTTTATAGTAGCAATACTTGATTGCGGAAACTAAAAGGTGTACCATACTTTGTTTGCATTGATCATGCATGATGCATATGAAGAATCTATCTTTTTAAGAATCTTATTAAGATAGGGAAAACACACTATTCAATCCTCTATCGAATTGAAGACACTCACTATTCGTAGGTTTTGACTATCTGTAACCATTAAAAATAAGTATTGTGATTAATAATATTGGTAGGTTTCGACAATCTGACATCATTATGCTATGAACAAAACAAACCATTCCTAGACATACATATCCTACATTGCATTCCCAAAACTTCCAAATGAGGTGTGGAATGAAAAGAAACTCTAATTCTAGAACTTGAATGCTCGTTCTAGATTAGAGATGGAAACAAAATATGTTTAAAGTTGTGCCACCTGTAAGGCTTGAAGTCTAACATGGAGATCCCAACATAGATCCACTTAAAATTTTGTGCAAAACTTGAGGAGATGTGTGCACCTCCAAGGATTTGATCCCTCTTGGTGCATGGTGGATCCAAAGATTATATGGATCTATGTTGGTTTTATGTTCTTGAGGTATGACATGAAAATATTTGTGATTGTTCTCCTCTTATTGATGTGGACTAATATGTTGCAAATTTTATCATTCTTGTTTAGTTTATCTTGCAAAGTTCATTCTCCTTAGTAAACACTTAATAATGTTTCAGTTTACATCCATGATAATCCAAATTGATTTCTATGTGAATAATATTGTCTCCATATTTTTATTTCATTAATTTGCCTCATTTATTTTCATATCAAAATCCACAAAAACGTGAAGTTTAATTTTTTTAATATACATTATATAAGTGAAATATTAAAAAAAATCTTTGAGATCATCTAACTAAAACATGTTGTGGACAAGAAGATTTTAAGTCACAATTTCAAATCTAATGCACTTCCTTGGAGTTATTAATACCGTGTAGATGACTATTAAACTTCCCTCAATGTAAATGTTTTAGAGGAAGAAAGGGAAATCTCACTAATTTTTACTTAAAAAAATAAGATACCTAAAAAATATTAAACATAAAAAATTAAGATACGTAAAAAATAATAAAACATAAAAAGAATAAAACCAAAAATCAAAGCACAAGTTCAATTCCGTTATAGTTCTTTAGTGTTACTAACCTCTTCTTGCAAATGATAGTCCCTTCATTGGGTCATTTCTACAAAGTAGTGGCCAACCAAGTGCCACTATACTCAAACTCTATGATTTTGATAAGCCCTCTCATAGATATCATAATTGATTGGTCCTTTATTATAGATTTGTTGACATGTTGGGATTTGTCTTTGAAGGATGGTCAACACTTAATTGTACAACACCTTATTCTTTTGTGTCTCATCTTTTCTTGCAATCAATACTTGATTTCTCCAAGTATTCTTTTGCACTGGTCATATAGACAAGGATGCTCCCTGGCACCTCATCTCTCTATTTTAACTTTTGATGCTCTTGGTTATTTTCTCGATGCTATCCTAGTACAAGGGAAGATTCAAAGAATTTCAATTAGAGATGGTTATGAGATGGCTAATAATCACATTGTGCATGAATTTTTTGTCTTTTCAAGTGGACCAAGACTTGGTATCTAGATATAAGGGTTTCTTGTCTATTTTTTGCAATGCATCTAGGGCTACGATTAGTGATCATAAGATTGATTATTGGTTGATTGGTATTGGTAGGTCTCCTATTTGGATCCCTCTTGCTTGGACCCTTGTTCATCCATGTGTAATAGTAAGGTTTATTGGCATCCCCTTTGGTGTGGGGCTTTCTCCAAAAACTATTGAGGATTGGTGTTTGTATTATTTGCAACTTAAGATTCTCCTTTAGAAGAAATAAAAAGAGAGTTCGTTTGAGGCAAAATTTAATATTGTAAGTAGGATTCTTTAGGCCTCACACAATTATTATGTTCTTGTTGGCTTCTGAGTAAGCCTAATTTTCATAGTATGGAGCAACTCTTCTATTCATACTTGTGGTTCAAGTATAGTGGGGCTAATGACCCCCCCCTGTATGGTACCCTAGGATGTTTCCATTATTCCCAAGGATGACGGAGGCTTAGGTCTACTTGATATTTCCACCCATGGTAATATTTTGGTTCCAGAATGGGTGATTGAGTGTCTATAAAGAACCTCTCCTTGGTAAATTGTATCAAGACATCAACTTATCACATTAAAACACATTGGTAGGATTTTGGGATCATTTGGACTATATTTTACAATGTCACCCTCTCATACCTTCCAAGACTCACATTCTTTTATAATGAAAAGTATTTCGAGAGCATGGAGGAAGGTGGATAGCCTTGTGAGCTAGGATATATCAAGTAGTTGAATGGGATGGGGTTTGGAAAGAAGACCGATATGGAGTTGCAAGGTGGCAGGTGCAAGGCACATGTATTACATACATCCCGCTATTTCAAGGATGACGATTGAGTATGAAAATATTTTTTTATTGGAAGGATTTGTGGAATGAGTGGCGATCCATTGCTCATGGATTTTACTTATCTTGTAAGGATAAACTTTTTCTTATCGATATTATGAGCCTTATTGTACACAATACTTCACACGATACTTGTTTAAAATGAGTATAGATATGCCTGGCCATTGTTGTCATGATTGTAAATGGATTTTTGGGAACCCCTTGTTTCCATATGATTCTTATAGGTTTCACCTTCTTCTCCATAATCGACATAAGATTAGTCATGGTCTTAACTCAGGGTGGGTGTGTAATGATGTAGAGAAAATGTTGATCAAAATATTACATAATTTATGTTTAAATTGTGAGCTAAAATATTCTGGTGTTTGCATGGATACCGATTTACCAAGGGCTTCCTACCAAGGCATGACTTGGAAGGCTTGAGATTCCCACTACCGTGTAAGACCATGGAACTTGGAAGTTTGAACTACAGCCTTGAAGGATGGAGCTTGGAGGTCGTGATTATAGGGCTCGGGACTTTTCTTGGATTAGTTGGGTTGAAACTTAAAACTTGAAAGGACGACGTGAGAAAGCATTTAGAAATCAGGAGAACTAATATTTTTTTGGAGGCTTCCAGCAGAAGAGAACCCGGTACATTCTGCACTGATTTTCTTCTACAAATTGCAAGGTACATTATGCAAAGTGGCTATGAAATTCATAGAATCATAATTATTATGCTCGCACATTTAGGGTTAAATTTTTTTATATCAAATATTTAAGGCTATAATTGTTGATAGTATAATTCTATAAATGAAGCTAAAAAAAATTATATCAAGGAATTAGGACTAAAACTGTTCAAAGTGTAATTCTATGAACAAAGCTCTGTTCGAATATAGTAAAACCATGACTAAAAAATTAGGACTAACTTTTTTAGTTATGCTCACATATTTAGTTGTGGTCACTTATTTAGATTTAGGGCTAAATTGTTTTATATAAAAAATTTAGGGCTAAAATTCTGTGAGATATAATTAAAACCATGAATAAAAATTTAGTGAATTTTCTTTTTAGTTCTCTTGAGAAATTTAGTTAGGCTCATACATTTAGGGATAAATTTCTTTATATATAAAAAATTAGGGCTAAAATTGTTCATAATATAATTCTATGAACAACATTCCATTGAATTATTGTAAAACCACCATTATAGAGAAATTTGATCTAATAAGCCTCAAATTTAACTCATAGTTGTTAGTTCAAAATATTTTGGATAGATTCAATTAGTTCAAACGAATTCGGATAAATTAAATTTTTTTTACTCTTTTGTCAATTCAATTAGCTCCATACCATTTTAAATATAATTCAAAGGTGTCATTATCTGGTTGTGCAAGGTTGAATATATGGACGTGGCATTGGTTATGTATATGTACCAGTTATTCTAGATATGTACTAAAATTATATATATTTTCCTTCTCGTGATACTTCCACTGTCTTCTAAAAAATTAAATACACTTAACCCCGAAGTATCACTCTCTTTTGAAGAATTAAATACACTTAACCCTGAACGCTTATTTGTTCATACTTTGATTGATGTTGTTAAAGACAATACAGAGGAAATTCTTAAAAAGGATAACTAGAGAACCCTCGCCAATGGTGTATACATTTTACATGTTTCAGCAAGGCATTTGTGAGTTATCGATAAATGAGCTAACGATTACCTAACAAATATGCAGGTCATATAGTAAATAGGTGGGAAATTCTTCCTTCTAATAAATGTTGGGGTTAGATGTTCCTCCCTAAAGTAAGACTAGGTTAGTTGGATCCATAGTTACTTTTCATCTCATGTGCTCGCGTAAGCAACCTATTTTCCTTTAATTGTGAGCCATTTGGGCAATATTAAAATCTAGGTGAATTGAATGACAAGTAGCCTAGATGGATTGGATATTGGAAACAAAATTCAGCCCATATATATTGTTTATAGTTAAAAAATTGAATTTATAATAAAATTTAATAAGGAACTCATATATCCAATTTTTCTCTCTCGTAAAGGCTTAATTGTAATAAAAAAATGTATTTCTAGAGTTTAAAAAGCAATCCAGAAACTAGTATAGTAGCACTTAAATTAAAAATAGATGAGTTTGTTTCTATCACATGCACCATCTACCTACACCCCTTAGTTTTATGTATTTCCCCCCTAAACAAGCTATACATCATGAGGCTTTCCGAATCCCAACTAATCCCATGGGCGCTAATGTGTTCTTGCTTATCATTGTAAGGATATATTTGATTAAACAACTCACATCTTTATCAACTTGTACCCTTGCCCATAGGTCACTATTATTCATCCTTTTGGTACTGACCAATCGTTCTAGTTCATGCATTAAGATTTAGGTAAACTTACGTGCCCACCTATTCTATCAACAGTGTGATCTACTCTAATCAAGTTAATATCTTACTATTCCAAAATTTTGAAATACTAGACCTATATTTAAGGGAGAGTATTCAGAGGTTGGTATCTTTTACAAATGCTTTGTCTCAAAGCAGAACATGACACGACCTGCCTACACTTGTAGATGGGATTTAAATGCCAAAATATTTCAAAAGGATAAATACTATGTCTCTATGTGCATGCAATATTTTTATTTATTAATACTTTTTATGTATGTGCATGCAATATTTTTTTTATGTAATATGCCTAGTCAACACTATCGTAGCACAGCCTCAAGCTGGAATAGGATATGACCTTCCTGCATTTGTAGATGAGATTTAAATGGCCAAATATTTCAAAAGAATAAATACTTCGTCTCTATGTGCATGTAATTCTTTTTATTTATTAATAGTTTTTATTTATGTGCATGGAATATTTTTTTTAATATGTAATACGCCTTGTGAACAGTATGGTAGCACAGTCTCTAGCTCTGCGTGTTGTGTCTTAATGCAGGCTCTTGATGCATGGTTTAGAAAATGTTATATTTTATTTGTTTGTATATATATATATATATATCCATATGTAACGAATGAGAAAGGCGTACCTGTCTATTTCTATCGATGTAAAATGTCATGCAATATCTTGTGGAGAATACACATTGCATATATGTAACTTCACCTCCTCTCGTCTCGCTACTTCCATGTGGTATTTGCAAAGCATTGAGAACATGTAAGAGCTATGAACGTTGGCATTATGGCAAGCAGTGACTGCGAAGCCCCTCTTCCTTTTACTACCTGCCCCCTACAAGGCATTCCATCAACACCCACATTCAATTTCGTTTATAGAGCATTTAAGCTGCACTTAAATGCTTCATACTTTCTGGCATGGGCTAACCAGGTTCTGTTGTTATCCATTGGAATAAAACAATAACTGTTTTCAGCTTATCTATTAAATCACCCTCATAAACAAAGGTTTTCTTTATAAAACATGCACTTCATTAGGTTTTTGATCAAATGGACTAATTCCAACATAAAAGAAATTGATTTCGGGTCATTTCATCTCATTCGCACGTTTTGTCTGTGCTATGCAGTATTCAGTTTTCAATCAAACCCATTGAGCGAAATCCATATGCTCGTGAGTAAAAAAATGGCTTAATTCCTTTATTACGGTGGAATTAAACGTTGACAAGTTGGATTTCTAGCTTAAGATATAATTCCATAAATTGCACATTGTAGTTGTAGTATGAAGTCTCTTTAAATCCATTCTTCTACTAAAAACAATAATGTTGTCAGTCCAAAATTGCAAATTTGAAAAAGAAAGTGTTATTAAACTTAATGTATTTTACTCATGTCTCCACTTAAACTTTCAACTTGCCCTTCTAAGGAAAGGGTCTTTGCACCTCAATGCATAACTATATCAAGGTTTTGGTGTAGTTTTCAACAACAAATAGAACATGATAATTTGTTGAAACAACTCATTCATTTCTTCTCAATGCAGGTTGAGACTGTAATCAGCTACTAATGTGTAGCCTTTCCACCTAGAAGGATATGAGGCCATAGTTCTTGAGCAAGAAGCCACCACATGGACATGCTCAAAATATTGCCTATAGTGAAATGATATATTTTCATTAATTGAGTGTTTGTTTCCAAACCCTTTTTTCATCACAATTTAGTCAAAAATACATTTACTTAAATGAACATAAATAAACATCCATGGATATGTGTTTGAAACCAAGTTGTTAGTGTATAGACAACTTTTGACAACTTTACCCAGAGTTTTGATGATGACATAAAGATAAGTGATGCCCCAATTTTATAAAGGAATGCCACTAATTCTTACACATATCAATACTTTCATGAAGTACTTCATGTAAATATTAAACTCTATATGTCATGGTTCCATAAAAATGTAAAATTTCTCCATAAACAAAGGTTTTGCTTATTGGAAACTTGTGTTTTTCTAATACTATGGATCATTCCTTATAGTAGTGATCATGTCTTGGTTTGCATCAATTTTATTTTCAATCAAATGATTCCTTCTTGAATTCTAAACTAACCAACTCATGCCTCACTTATGATATCAACTTACTCTTCAAAAGGAAGCGTGGTTGAACCCCTATATCATAATGGTAATGAATTTTTAGTGCAATTCTCAGCTACAAATAGAACATGAGAATTGCATCAAAACTCAGCTCAATCATTTTTTTAATACTACATTAAGTTGACACAATGATGAACTATTTATGTGGAGACTTTATACCATGTGGGTTTACTATTTTTCCACTTAGAAGACTATGAGGTCATAGTCATCAAGCTAGAAGCCATGAAATGAACACATTGAAAACATTGCCTATAATGAAACGATATTTTTTCATTAACTAAATGCTTGTGTCCAAGATTTGATCTCAACACAACGTTGTCAAAAATAAATTTATTTAAATCAACATAAATGTGTATCCATAGATAAGTTTGAGAAAACCAAGTTGTTAGTTTCTAAAAAAATGATGAAAAATTTGTGCAAAATGTTGTTGATTGCCTAAAGAGAAGGAATTCTTCATTGTTCTTAACAAAACTAGCAATTCTTACACATGCTAAGACCCTTGTCAAAATACTATGAATCACTTCTAGTAATGAAAATGTGCTCGTTTGCATTAGTGTTTTTTATTGGAGTGACCCTATTATCGAGACCCATATTCATAGAATCACACTACAAAACAGTGATCCCTATTACAACACCAATCATCATATTTATGCCCAACACAATCTTGACTTAACATTTTTCTTAAATGTGTTAGGTTAGAACACAATTTCCTCTCTTACACATTTTCTATTTTTGCAAATATAACATAATCATTTTCTTCTTCTCTGCATGAAGGATCATGGGCCCCACTCAATTATAGGAAGTATCCTCGTTATTCACTATGATAAGAAGGATAAGACCCCATTTAATTGGAGGATATAACTTAGTTTTTCACCACTAAAAGAAGGATAAGACACAACTCAACTAGGACATGATGGGAGTTATCGTCCAAATATAATATAATCACATGTTCTCTCTACATGTAGCATAATAGGTTACATCACATTAACATTCTTCATATGTAATCTTATAGACTACATAGTGTTACATTTCCTTAACATCATTGCATAGACTAAGAACTATATTGAATAGAAAAACCCACACTTTAATAAATATATTATTTGAACTCGATCTCTAGAATGTTAGTAACAAAAAAATTTAGGCCCAATCCAAAATATTAGAAATATCCCATTTTTTTACTAATTAAAATATTATAAAAAATGAAATGCACTTAACCATTTCAATTATATGTAGATATTTAGGAGGTAACTTCCTCACCACCTAAAAAAAGGCAAACTAACATTAATCCTATATGGGCTCCCAAGGTTGTTTGGGAACTATGTCCTTGTTTGTGAATTCCTAAAATGGGCTTGAGAGTAATCATGAGGGATCCTCTACTTTCTCCTAATCAAAAAATCATTAAAAAGATAGCCCTAAAATGAGGATAAACATATTTTTTTCATAAGAGAAAGTTTTGTTTTAATTTATACATTTATTTGAATTTCTAGGTCTTCTTTAAATTGACTAAAACTTAAAAGAAAATTCAATGGTCAAAGTTCTAATCAATCACATGGAAATATGGAACCATAATGTTTGAAAAAATTCCTACCAAACCTCAGAAAAAAATTTAAAGAATAAAATTGATTTTCTCTACTTCTTAACTTACTTTAAACATCAAAAATAAGAAATTTCTTAACTTATCTAATATTTATTATTACAACTATCATTCCTCTCCTTTTTTCTTCCTATCGTCTATTTATTTATAACCTATTCGAAACTCATGTTTCTCTAAATGCCTTGCACATCTAGGCCTTTAATTCAATAAAAAAATTGTGTTTTTCTAAACTATCTTGGGTTTGTCATTTTTTATCTCACTACTTCTTAAAAATCATATTATCATAACTATGGGATGGAAAAGAAGAGCTTGCTCAAAAGTTCACTATATCCATCATCTGTTTTCAACAAAATGCTGTACTTAAAAAATGGTTTGTATGGGAGGCCCACACTGCCCATTTTAGTATTAGTTTCAATGTACTCCGTTTAATGTATTAGATCTAGTATTATTTTGGTGATCACGTATATCTAAAGGTAAAGTCGAAGAAGAGTTCTTTGAGTTTGGGAAGATGTTCCAAACTTGAACCCAAGGTATTGTGGACCTTTTGAAGTGTTAGCTAATATAGGGCCAATAGCCTATCAGCTTGAACTTCGAGCTAATATAAAAGTACATGATGTATTTCATGTTTCATTGTTAAAAAGATAAATGTATGATACTACTCATATAATTGACTGGAATGTGATTCAGGTATAACTCGAGGGAGAATTCTAGACCGAACCTTTCTACATCCTAGACAGGAGGGAACATATGCTTCGGAATCGAGCCATCGTTCAAATACAAGTGTAATGGAAGCACTTCAGCCCTAGAGAGGCAACTTGGGAAATGGAGGATAAAATGCGAGAAGCATATCCCTTCGTGTTCTGGAATGATCAAGGGAGCACAAAATAAAAATAACACCAAGGATGGTGTTAAGAATAAGAGGGGAAGAAATGTAATACCCCCATGCCATTTCTTCTATTTTCATGTTTTGAAAATTATTTTTATTATGTAATGAGTTATGAAACTCAAAAACTCAAATGACATTTGCACAACAAACCTTTTTATTTATTTATTTAATAAAGAAAATGACACTTGGAGAACTCAACTGCATGAGGGTACACCAACCATGGCATAGAGGAACATGTGTAAGCAATCTAGAGTGATTTATACCAATCAAATCCAATCCAAAGTTCAATAACCAGATAAGATCCTAAATCATGGGGATTTAAGGATTTGATTAGAGATTTGATTAGGATGGCATAATACCTGGGCAAAAGATATATATATGAGTGCACTAGAATAGCACGGGACGTCATATTATTCATGGGGAAAACGATGTTACCTACATGTGTTGATCGTTTTTATATGTTATAAGTCCATTGTGAAAAATTGTTACGGACTCGAGGATTGAGTGCCGTGAGGAAGTTACCTGTTGTTCTGGTGCATTTTTGGTGATCCAAGTCGAGGGTGGAGCGAAGAAAACTGTTGAGTTGCTGCCAGGAGTTGATTCTCCAAGTGTTTTTTTCCCTGGATTCAAGTAAGTAGATATGATTTGTTTTCTCATATACTTCAGCTTCAGTTATGGTTTTTGCTTACCAATGAATGGAACATAAAGGGCTATTGTAACTTTTTCGCATTTTATAGATACAACTCTGCGATTCATTCATCCTATGCGTTTGTGTTTTTATCTGCTACAAGAAATTTTTTATTATTATAAAAAAATTACTGATCTCAAGAGTTCGATCTAGAATTTATCAATGTCTTTGATTCTAGTTTTGGAAAATCCCTCTGTTGTATTTAATTTTCCTTCTTGCGTTTTGGATCTAGAGAATATCTATGTTAATCCCTTGACAATACAATGTTTGTTTTCGTTTGATGAATCTTTTCGATTCAGCTTTGGGCGGGTATGATTCCTTATGGTCTCCGTGTGAATCATTTTCCCTGCTTTTGATTGTTGGTGTGTGTATTAGAGGAAATTTGGGGTCTAAAATGGGCCTTATAAGAAAACATGCCAAAATAAGTTTTTGTGAGTTGGAATTCAAAAACCAATAGAATTTCAATAAAAT
>LPNX010776157.1:5742-22803 GCA_001517045.1 Pseudotsuga menziesii
AGAAAGGAAATACAGGGATAAGATCAGAGATCTAGGAGGAACCTTGCGCTGCATTTGTAGTGCAACAAACTGTGCCAACTTCCCTCAAGATATATAATAGAAGCACAGTTTGGTGGACGTAGCTCCCATCCCGGGGGTGAACCACGTTAAATCTGCGTGTTATGTGTTGAATGGATGTGATTGTATTTGTTTATTGTCACTGGTTATTATGCATGTAATGATAGTAGCAGTAGATGAATGTATGTATTGGTCGCTCATGATAATGTAAGAGGATAAAAGATAAGTAGAAGTATCGCAGTAGGCTGTTTAAGGTCTCTTTCACGTCTGTCACTAATTACCAGTTACTCACAATAGGTTTCTGAGAAGTAGAGTTTCGCACATCGGCACAATCAATGTTAAGAGCGCAAAGTCATAGTGGTAAGATATCGCAGAGAGGCGGTATCGCATCGGCAGAGGAGCTGCGATGCGCGATACTACGAGCTGAGGGCTTAGCGTTGAGGTGAGGATGGGTGTCCTGCGGTGCGCAGAGATGCGGTAAGGTTGGGAGTATTATGAGTAAGTGGGAGTTGTGTGACGCAGGAGGAGAGCATGCGACTTGCGCAGGGTTAAGCATCGCACAGGTAGAAGTGCTGCGAGCGGAAGGGAACGTGTGAGGCGCCGGGCTAGTTAATCTAGTAGCGCGCAGGAGTAAGAGGAAAGAAGTAGGATGCGCAGAACCTGGTCCAAGTCACTTGAGTCTTGGCCAACCCATGAGATTCACTTCGGGTGAGACTTCAGATCGCTTCGCGGTCTGTTGCCGAAAGGGCCAGTGAGTTTTGGGTGTTGTTGATTAATAATAGTAAACCCAGGTCTGCCCATGCAATCAACATACATCTTCAATGTACATGAGGTTGCCACCTAGTTGAAATAGGTGGGCAACAAGCGAATAGTCTACTTACAATTATTCCAACATGGTAAGAAGCCTTTCATATCATTAACTTTTGCTCGAGTAAAAGCTCATTTGTTAATTTTCTAGACCTTGGTAAGCAGACTCTGAACGAAAATAATTCCTAAGAAATTAGATGGCTGATAACTGAAAGCAACTCAAAACTGCAACTTTAATAATGCTAGAATCTACAAACACAAAATGCAAAAATTATATCACAGAAACTCACTAGACAGAGTGTCAAAACATGCTACTGTTTTGTCATTAATTCTGAAATGAAATCTGCTATAGAAAAAATAGCAAACTAATTCACTACTTGCTGCAGAACTGAATGAATTAGATCTATACTCCTGTCTGTTCCTTTATACACTAGAAGGTACAGTGAAGCTTGACACATGCATAGCACCTGAACTGAAGGTCTTATCTCCTAATTCTAGTGCACCTTTCTTGTATGGATAGATGAGCCAAGTAAAGTGCACCTCCATTGGAGATGATCTGAGGTATGCAAGCATGTATCCTCATATAGATTCTTGCTCTTCACTGGACTACATGTACCTTACCTATCTGAACTTAGACTAAAGTCAAAGTTATAAAACTGCCAGAATAAAATTGAACAATGCAAATTGCAAGCAAACTGCTGAGGATAATATGCAAACAATTGAGGATAGATTGCTGGAAATAGAACAACCAATCCTACATAATCTAATGCACCATACCTTTGAATCTAGAAGAGAGGAAGTGTGCGCTCACTTTCTAGTTTGAACTGATGCAACTGAAGCACCCAGATCTATTCACAAGTGGGCATAGGACTGCCACACGTGCAACTAAGTGGTAAAATACTATCCGAGGTACAATCTAACACTTCCTCTTACCAAGGAAAGCATTCTCCACTAATCCATGTCTCTTCAGGAACATCTCAAACTTCCCCTTTGCCAGGGCTTTGTTAAGATATCTGCAACCTGCCGATTTGTCTGAATATACTCTAGAGCAACTGTTCCCTTTTGAACTCTGTCCTTGAAAAAAATGGTACCTAATGTGAATGTGCATGGAGCAGCCATGGAATACTGGATTCTCAGATACTTTGATATAACTCTGATTGTCACAGTAGACCATAGTATGCTCCGACATCTTTCATCAATTCTACAATCAACTTGCGAAGCCATATGGCTTCGTAGCAATGCTGGCTGCCATGTACTCTGCCTCTGGTAAATTCAATGCCATTGTAGCTTGATTCCTGCTGAACTAAGAAATCACTTTTGATCTTGACTGACTACACACCCTGAAGTATACTACTTGTGACCTGCATCTCCTTTCTGGTCAGAATTAACGAATCCATGCAGCTTCTACTCACCATCTCTTGCATATCTTAGACCATAATGTATTGTGCCCTTCAAATTTTGGAGCACATGTTTTGCGGCCATCCAATGAATCTACCTTGGTTCTGTTAAAGTTACTGCATCGTGAGTCATTCTCCAAGCCAATCTTGTGCAGCCTGGATTGAGCCTCATGTGTTGAGGTAGGGTGCTTGAATAGGACTTAGGAAACTTGGAGTAGAATTCATGGGTTGGACTCAAAATTACTAAGCCTTTAGTGTAAAAGGTTATTCCTCATGTGTTGAGGTGAATATTTTGATATGTCAAAGTGATGATGTTGTACAGTCTTTTTGGAGAAGGCTAAGGACTTGTGTGTCAAGTTGGATTCTCATGTGTTGAGGTGGACCTCTAGTGTAGAGGTGATGGTTTGCATGTCGAAGCATTAATGTTGTGTGATGTATTACTAACCATTGTCATTTGAGATGGATAAAGCTATTAAGTCTCCTTTAGAGATTGGCCACCTTTAGAGTGAATCTTCAGCATATGATCACTTGGCCTGAGAGTAATATAATATGATCACAACATTAGACAAATCTTCTTAGTATAATCTAAAATGATAGATAAAATAAAGTAAGCACATATTGACTATGCTGTAAAAGATAAGAGATAAAGATAAATGCATAGAGAACAAAGAGAATTCGAATTGCTCATGAGAAGACTTCAGTTGACTAAAGTGAACTTGAATTGTTAAAGCTCCAATTAAAGTAACAATGTATGCCTCAGTTAAATATTAGTAAGCGTCAGTTAAAGCAACAATGTATGCATCGATTAATTAAAGGAGACATCACAGTGGTCACTTTAGTAAGTCAATCAACATGATTTCAGTTAAAGAGAATTAACTAAGTGTTAATAAAAATGAACTAGTTAACTAAAATTGTTTTGCATGACAACACTTTAGTTAAACTAAAAGACGACACTTAAGTTAAGTGGTTGCATAACGACACTTGAGTTAGTATCCTAACTAAGTAGTCATACATTCAGTTAGGAAGCGAGTTCATTCTGAAGTCAATGGAGCTAAATTTAATGTCAAAGATGAAAGGCATGGCGCATTGTGTTGTGCATGGATTGATGAGTCGGAGGTATAGTTATTACCTCATGCAGTGACTTGCTATATTCTGCATGTAGCTTCCTTCACCCATGCAGTGATGTGCTACCTCTTCCATGTGACCTAATTTGCAAGTTAAATAGAGTGCAGGGCACTTACTTGTTATCATCCAATCCTTCTCTCTTCTCTATTGTTCGGTATCTACACTTGGGGTGTCTGTTCTCTCTTATCTTGCACTTGGGGTGTCGAAAGCAATCTACTATTGTAAAAGACATTCTCTGCTATCTATCATAATTGTACTAAGAAGATTTGTTGGGGCTTTTCATCCTCATAGTTTTGAGGGTTTCCCCAAGGTACATCTTGTGTTATGGTTGAATGTTATGTGTATGAATGGTTCATTGATTTCAAGTATTCAATATTTCGACATTTAAAGATTTAAAGATCAAAGCACAACATATATGTACAAAAATTCAAATAGGTTAAACCATGAATTGGCTCAAGCCTCAAGGTGCTCACTACAAAACATATATTAGGCCTTGTTAACTAGATACATCAATAATCCAATCAATTGTCTATACACCGAAGGAGTTACCAAATTTGGATCAAAGTCAACATGCAACTTCAGTTTTGGCTTTACAATCCATTATCTAGAACCTTTTTAGGATATATATTATCAACTGTGTAGTTTCTCTTCCTAAGGAAAACCTCACATGTACTCTACAACATCCCTAGTCAAATTCTTGTGGCAAGCGTTGCACCCTGCAATAAGCGTCTCTGAAATTCCTGTAAGTATCAGGTCATCTACATAAAGGACCAAAAAAAGTAGATCAAATCTATCAATTAGATAATAAAAATTGGGATTTGTAGTAGTTTGGGTGAAGCGCAAATCTAATAGATACTCATCAACACTGGATTACTGAGCACAAGGTGCATGTTTCAGCCTATAAAGGGTTTTTTTATCAATTTGCACATATGGGTGTTTCACCCATGCACCTTAGCCTCTTTATTGATTTATGTATACTTCTTCCTCAATCACTCCTTTAAGGAAGTTTGTATTAACATCCATTTGATATAACTACCAAGTACCAACCAAAAATAGGTGTTGAAGAAATAATGGTCCTAATAGAAGTACACTCAACAATGAGAGTAAAGGTTTCCTCATAGTTAACTCGCTCTCTTTGGGAGAATCTAATAGTTATAGACCAAGCCCACACTTCTTTATATTGCGGTCAATTGCATGCTCCACTTTGCACAACCATTTATTCCCTCCTGGCCTTGACACAATCTCCCACACATCATTCTTCATCGTAATATCTGCAATATTACAAGGCTTGGTCAATATATCTGTAATCTGTTCATCTGTGCGGATGTATTGAAGCTTCAGGGTGCCTCTTTGTACCAAGTCTGTGATGAAGTGGTACTTTATTTCAATGTGTTTCGATTTGTCATGAAACATCGGGTTCTCTGAAAGCTTAATGCAACTCTGATTATCACAATGAATAATAGTTGACTCAAACTTTCCACCGAACATATCAGTAAGGAGTTTCCTAAGCCAAATTGCTTCTTTGCAGGCATCACTAGCAACAATATACTCAGCGTCAGCTGTGTTCTAAGCTATGGAACCATGTTTCCTGTTGGACCAAGAGATCTTTGTCGATCCCATACTGAAGCAGTAACTTGATGTGCTTTTTCGGTCTACCGCACTGCCAACCCAATTAGAGTCGGCATATCTGACTAACATTACTCCACTGCTGGAAGTATACCTAAGACCATAAGTGATAGTACCCTGCACATATCTGAGTACATGTTTAGCAGCTACCCAGTGTATGTGCTTCGGATCGGACATGCACTGATTCAGAGCATTCAGTGTGTAACAAATATCTGGTCTCGTGTGCACTTGATACATCAAGGATCCAATGAGCTATCGACACCGAGTGGGATCCACATCCTGTGAACAGGTGGCTGAGTTACTTAACTACTTCAAGTTTGTTGGCATGGGTATGCTCATGGACTTGCAATCTTTCATTCCAAATCTCTGCAAGATATCGACTACATACTTGCCTTGTGTTAGGAAGATCTTGCCTGGATTTTGCCACACTTCTAAGCCAAGAAAATAGTGTATCAGGCCCAAATCCTTCATTTCAAATTCAGAGGTAAGCTCTCTCTTACATTGAGCTATCAGTCGTTCCTCCCCAGTAAGGAAACAAGTCATCTACATACAAGACTAGGATCAAGTGATGGTTGTGAACAACCTTAAAGTATAGATCAGAGTCAACAGTACTTTTGGAGAACCTCAAGCTGTGAAGGTAGCCATCAATTCTTGCATACCAAACTCTTGGGTTCTGTTTGAGCCCATACAAGGCTTTCTTTAGTTTACACACTTGGGACTTCTCCCCATGAGTGACAAAGCCTTTTGGTTGTTCAATGTCGACTTCCACTTCAATTTTTCCATTGAGGAAGGCTGCTTATACATCCATCTGATGGAGTTTCCATCTAAACACAACAACAAGGGAGATGATAGTTGTGATGGTGGTATATCTAGTGACAAGAGCAAAAGTTTCATCAAAGTTTATGCCTTCTTTTTTAGTGAAGCCATGAGCTACAAATTTGGCTTTATATTTTTCAATGCTGCCATCAATGACATGCTTGATTTTGTAAAGCCATCTAGACGTTACCACAGACTTCCTTGTCAGTCTAGGAACAACTTCCCAGACATCATTTTTCATAATTGAACTATATTCTTCGATCATGGCATCATTCCCATACCTGTAGGCTTGCTGCTTCTTTGTATGTGGAGGGTTTTGCATTAATGAGCTTGCTCATAAGGGTTGAGTACTTCTGGGGCTTTATGCTTTCTCTGAACGTTTTGGGAGGAGCTTATGCTTCTCATCTTCTTGAAATGTTTCTCGGTATCGGGCAGGTCTTCTTTTGGAAGGAGGAGCCTTAAGTAGTTCTTCAGCTGGTCTTTTTGATCCTATGGGAACATATGGAATTTGAGGATCATTTTCTTCTTCCTCCCTCTGAAGTTCTGAATCTAGAATTTGAGAAGGAGATTCTTCTATATCTTTTGGAAGATCTTTTGATTGGCGGAACACAACGTCCTCATGGAATATCACGTCTCCACTGACTTCAATGTACCTTTGTCCAGGAACATAGATGTGGTAAGCTTTCGAGCTTTCACTATAACCAATAAATATGCCTTTCTTTCTGGAAGGCTCTAGCTTAGACCTCTTTTATTTTGGTACATGAATATACATAGGAGTGCCAAAAATCCTCATGTGATCAACTGCGGGTTTCTTGCCTATAAATACTTCTTCTGGAGTATTTTCCCCCAAGATTGCATGAGGGCTTCTCTTTTGAATGTACACAATAGTACAGGAAGCTTCAACCCACATAGATGAAGGAAGATTGAGGTCACTCATCATAGCTTTGGCAGCTTCACATATCGTTCTTTTTTTCCTTTTTGCAACCCCATTCCGTTGAGGGTTGTATGGCATTGTCAACTCCCTCTTGATTCCTGCTTCTCCACAAAAATCATCAAACTTATTAGATTCATATTCACCTTCGTTATCTGACCTCAGGATACGAATGTGTTTTCCTGTCTGGTTTTCAATTAGATTCTTAAACTATTTGAATTTGTCAAAAGTATCCCTCTTGACTTTTAGAAAGTAGATCCAAAACTTACGAGAGTGATCATCTATGAACAATACATAATACAAGCACCCACTCAAGTAGGGTGAATACATTGGCCCACATATGTCAGAATGAATCATGTCCAAGATTCCTTTTGATATATTCGTACGTCTGGAGAAGGATTTCTTAGTGTTCTTACCTAGAGCACAACCTTTGCAAACACCATTATGTTCATGAGGAAACTCAGGCATACCTGTAACCATCTTTTGAAGACCATGTAGAGCTGTATAGTGAAGGTGTCCAAACCTTTGATGCCACAGTTCACATGGGTCAATTGTGTTGTGAACCAATGCTTGAATGGAGTGTCCAGAAGGTTTGTAAGGGCCTCCCTCTCGAACTCCAATCGATTATGTTGAGCTTAACTTCTCATCCTTTGCCCATAGTAGAACCTTCTTGTCCATAAAGAGAACCTTGTAGTGTTTATCTTCTAAGCCAACAATAGAGAGGTGGTTTTTCTTCAAACTAGAGACATATAGTATGTCTTCCATATGCAAGACCGTCCTTGAGTCAAGTTGAAGTGAAGTTGAGCCAACTCGTTCAATTTTGTAGGTGGTGTCATTCCCAAGTTCTACTTGAGTAATGAAATTCTTGTTGTTGTCGATGGTAAGTGCTTCATGGAAACCTGTCATATGTCTAGAAGCACCACTATTCACTAACCAAGAGTTAGCATTGTTGGTGATGGATCCTGAAAGCGCAGAGATCAAGTAGTATTCCCTTTTAGGTTCATTTTCTTTGGAAGACTTAGCATTCTTCTTCTTCTATTGTAGAAGCTTAGAACATTCTTTTGAACCTTTTCTTTGGTTGCCTACAGTCCCTGGCATAATATCCCTTCTTATGACAATTAAAACATTCTTTATTTGGAGGATCTGATTGCTTACCCTTGTGGCTTCTTTTCTTTCTTCTTCTAAGGGAAGGGCTTCGTGAACTTCCTTGTCTTGGCTGTAAGAGCAAGGTTCCCTTCCTTAGCACCATTTGTTCTGCTCTGATTTCTTCCCTCTTCTTCCAAACAATCATGCCAAAGTCTATGAAAGTTTGGCTGAGATTCACGTCCACTTACTGCTGCCAGAAAGGTCTCCCAAGAACTGGGAAGACCATCAGATACAGTCTGTACAAGATCATCATCATGCACATGTACACCAATAGCAGAAATTTGGTCTCTTACCTGAGCAATTTTTGTGAAGAAGGGGGCCACTCCTTCATCCTTACTCATCTTCAATGTACAAAGCCTCTTCTTCAATACTCTCTTTTGGTTGGGTGCCTTCTTTTCATATAAATTTGTCAAGGTGTCAAAGCGTTCGGGTAGTGTTCAATGGTGTTATGGTGGGTATCAAGCTCTCTTTGATTGAGTCATAGATGATCCTCCTTGCCTTTGCTTGCTTCTTCTTGAAGTCAATCCTTCCTACATTAGATGTATGTTCTTCTGTGGCATTAAGAACCAAGTCATCAAGGTCATTCTCTTCCAATGTGGCCGTAATCCTAGCTTTCATGAGTTGTAGTTGGTTGACCTCTCAAGCCTTTCTTTTGGTCTAAGGGTGTTGGTAGCCATCTCTGATCAACAAGTCTGTTATCTGAGTCTGCAAATGTCCCAAGGTCTAGGAGGGTTACAGTGATCTGCTCACTCACTGCAATCTTCACATGTAAAGCTCTGATACCATGTTGAATTTTAACATGTGTATGATATTCTTCAAAATTGCAAACTGTGTTAGAGATAGAACTTGAATTATTAACAATATTAAGATAAATTCAGTAGTAAACCAAGCATCACACAATTGAATGCATGATTTTCCATGGGGAAACCTTTTAAGAACAAAACCCCCAAAGCATTAGTAATTCATCCTCTGAATGAGATGATTGAGTTTGCACATGAAAGGAGAAAAATTGTTCTCAGAATTATGAGATGAATGTTCATAAAATTTCCAAAAACACGTAAGCCCTAGTTGGCTTAAAGCTGCCGCCTCAGCTGCCACGTGTACTATGATGTACTTGCTTTTGTTATGAATGCCACGTGGCCTGTGTACTGCACCCGCTGCCCTTCACCGAAGCCTGTAGTAGCTGCTGCTGCCAACCGTGAACACCAATGTGGGCTGATGCTGCCTTAGACCATCAACGTAAGCTGCTGTAGTAGCTTGTTGCTTCTACCCTAGTGACCGTGACCATCAGCGTGAGTGGGAGAATCCTATTGATGCTATCTGTGGCCACCACCAAGCCTATAGAAGCCTGCTGCTGCTAGCCGTGACCTCCTGCAAGCTACTGCTATAGTCTTAGACCACCACCGTAGGCTGCTAGCAGAGGTTGTTGCTGCCCTAGACGACCACAGAGAGCTGCTGTAACAACCCTTTTCACCACCGAGGGTGTTGTAGCAGCTTGTTACTATTGCCCTTATCACCATCGTGAACTGTAAGCTGTGAATGGAAGAGCCCTAGTAGGCTAGGCCGCCACACTAGGACAAGAGGAAGAACAAAAGAAAACCCAGTCACAAATTTTCCTTCCATAGCAGCGAAGATGAAGATAATCCCAGTCATGGATTGCCTCAATTAAAATGGAGCAATCAAGTGATGAAGTTGTGTGTGTAAATGATTTGCAAAAGCACTTTATTTATATTCCATCAACCTTTTGTATTGGTTCCACATATTTAGGAGTTGACATTAGGTTTTAATTCTTTTTCATCTTTGACCCTTTGACTTTAATCTTTTGTGGTACAAAGGGCTTCTTGGTGTTTTGACTTGTGCCACTTGGTCCTTCTCTTGATGGTCTCATGGACCAAGACCAAGTTTGGATGGTCCTCCAAGTAATTTTGTGGTCATACCAAGTTGTTTCAAGGGTCCTCGTGGTTCATTCATGCCCACTCAAACTACATTTTCATAAATAAGGAGAATTACTAAATGATTTATCTTGATCTCCTTGTGCCACCAAGATCAGGTGCTAGTTCTCCCAACCAGGGGTAGATAGTCCCTGGTGAAGGTCTCATATCCCATAGGTCAAGAAGAGGAGTGCATCACATGCCCAGACCTGGTCTAGGGCTTATGGTGATGACCTGGTAACTGACCAGGTGCCTCAACCCTAGGCTGCATCAAATGACTCAATGGAAAATACTTGGTAATTGACCAAGCGCCTCCATTCTCCCGGAGAATGGTCCTCAGCCCCAAGTCAAGTCCATAGTCCCGGACTAGGTTAATTTCCAGGTAACTGACTAGGTGCCTCCATTCAGTGAATGGCCCTTGTTGCCGCCTAATATGCACTTTAGAACATGGAAAGTCTCCAACCACTGTGTACGTCCTTGGGGGCAATTGAGAGCTGGGGACCACTGTCACCATAGTCCACAACTCCTTCATTTAGGCTTAATCCCAACATAGCCAAGGGGGGTAGTTCCTAAGGAATGCTAAGTTCCTAGATTTATTAACAAATTAGTTAAAGGGTTAATTATTAAGGTTTATTAAATTATTAGACCAGTGCTTTAGATAAAGAATGGAGTCGATATATTACAAGCTAAGATTAGCCACAGTTATCTAAGCAAGATCCACAAGATTATAATTACTTACAAAAGATATACAATTGCTAAAGAAAGATATACAATATACACGTATAAAGCAAAGGGAAATGTATACACCACACCACAAGATATTCACATAATGCTTTAATACAAACTACAATGTAAATGCCAAGATGAGATATTCAGATATGCAAGATTTACAATTACTTAAACATTCAACACATGAGATTGCAAGAGCTGGGAATAAATACTTGAAAACAAAGTGAAATGCTGGAGTGAAACAATCCTTGCTGGAGTATCCTGTTGGTGAAGCGTTTTGCAATGTCTCTTGGTTGATTTTAATAGATTTTAAGGGGTGCCTTAAATATTCGATTAATGTCTTGGAACTAAGGGATGTGTCTACCCCTACCACATATCCTCTTAAACCAAAGATGGAGTGCTGTTGTGTTCAAAACAGTGGAAACCAGTCCACCTGTAGCTCGTAGATCGAACCCCCAGTGCCGAGGTGCTCATTAGGTGGGACGCGAACGTCGTGAGACCCCCCTCGGTCTCTCACCCCCGTAGCTTCCAACGGTCACTGGTTTTTAATTGGTTCAGACAATATTATGGTGGATGCCTATTACTAAAACCTCTTCCACTCCCTATTGTATCTCGTGAGTACTCCGCAGAGTGATAACCGAGTAGAGGATCAGGGGCCAAAGAAGTTGTTGGTTTATTTTAGAGGGTTACTTTTAGATCTTGTTACTGTTGAGCATGTAAGGTTTATTTTAGAACGATCAACAGGGTCAACTAAGCGGTATCCCTTATGAGAGATGTTGGTACTTGAACCTCAGACTGAAAAAAGTAAATTTGTGAAAGATTTGTAGTAGAAAGTAAAAGGCAGAAAGTAAGTTATCTAGTTAAACTAAGCCTCCAAATCCTTCTTCTTTTCATACCCTTTGGTCCGAGTTCCCCAAAGGGAGATAATGGAGGGCAAAGGATACTCTGAAAGACTTGAGTTGTATGATTACTCTTATACAATTAAAACAAATGCTTATGCTTGAAATAGATAAAACTTTGAGAAAGTAAAGCCAGTTAATAAGCAAGTACTACTTTAACCTCACAACAATTCTCAAAGGGGAAGGTGGGTGAACTTGAAAAGTAAAAGCTAAGCTAGATTAGATTGTTACGTTATGTTATGCTATGTTATGATCTAAAATGAAATAAAAACTAGCAACTAAACACCTACAAAAAATAGACTTTTCAAGCCTCAAAACACTATGAAAAATGAGGGAGAAAGGTTAGAAATGGACCCTCTTTGAAACGGGTACAAGAGGGGTGTTTTTTGATAATTTTTTGGTAGCACCTCTCCTTAATATTTGTTAAAACTTGTCAAAAACCAGAAAGCAAAAGCTTGCTGGAATTTATAGTAAACTCATAAAAACCAATGTTATTAAAGTTAGTATAAAAATACAAATATTTACAGAAAAATTCAGATTTGAAAATGATTGAAAATAGAAAGTTTAGAGGGCTGAAAATGCAATTTCCAGCCACCTAAATGATGTAAAAACAAAATATTTAAGCTACCATACTAATATATAATGAGTTAAGGCCCTAAAACAAGGGTTTTATTCATTAACCCTTGGTTTTATTAGACCCGTAACTCTATGAGCGAAAATGTAAACAGTAAAAGAAGTAGATTGACAAACACAAAGAGATTAGGAGCTTGGCTTTGGAGATCCTCATTCAAGACTTTGGATCTGCAAGAAATGGGTGAGCAAGACTACACAATGCAAGCAAGGAGATGAGCAAAATAAATAGCTCTACAAAAGCTTTTATAGAGTTAAGTTAATCTACTCACAATGAAAAACAAATAACCATTTACCATTCAATCCCTTTGCAAAGGGCATCTATGCTTAACAAAATGAAAGTAAATACTCATAAATGGAACAACAATACCTCAATGCTTGAAGAGGGAAGCCAACACACCATAGAAGAGATTTCCTTCAAATAATTTATTCTATTATAGGCCCAAGTAGGGCAAGATTCAATACAAAGATGAGCCAAGAATGGCTTGAGCAAAATGCTAGAATAAAGAGAGAAGAGAAGAGAAGCAAAGATTTTGGCAGCATAACCATGCTACCAAGAACCTTCATGCTAAAATGAGAGGAGAAGCCTTTTACTTATGGCTAAAAACCTAAAGAGAAGGCCCTTGGATGATGGCCAAGTGTCACCCATCCAAGAAGGGGCCTTTTGGAAGCTTCCAAGAGGGGGAGGGGCTCCATATTAAGATGGAAAAAGCCCACATAAGGCAAAAAACGTCCTCTCTTTTAAATAATTCATTTTTCCACTTTGAGTGGGCACCATTTGGGTTTATTTCTCCTTAACCTTGATAGGAATGAACTTTAGGAAAAATTAGAGCGCCTAACTTTGACTTTTGGCCCAAAAATAAGAATTTTGCATTTTTCACTCTAGGCAATTAAATTAATTAATCCTGGTTTTTGCCTAAGTGGGACCAAAAGTGGGCTAAAATCCTAACCACATGTCCGAATGACATGGGACTTGATCCCGTGGCTTAGGGGTTGATATGGCATTTCTTTTTTGCACTCATACACCTATTACAAAATGCCAAGGACCAAGTGACGATCTTATTACATCAAAACTTTAATTAATTAACCCCTGACGTTGAAGTTAAAAAATTAAAAAAAGACTGACTAGACTCAACAAAATTCTGTAAGACTCTAGGATATGTCTAGTATGATCATGAATAACACTTTGAACCCTTAGCCACCCCATGGACTCGATTACTAGAACACCCGTCACCACTTTGGAGGATTTTTTGAGTGAAAACCCAACCAATAAAAATCGTTAAAGAACAAAATTTATTGGAAGGGGAAAAACACTCGATAAGGGGACTTCCCTGATAATAAATTCCATGACATGGCATCCATATCATATGATCCATACTTAGAACATAAAATTACAATAATTATCCCACGTAGGGGAGCGGATATTTTGAGTACAAAGGGGCAAATTGCCCTGCAAGGTGAAAAATCACTAGGATTTTTCTATGGAACAACTGAACAAGAATGTACATCTCCAATGTACATGAGGTTGCCACCTATTCAAAATAGGTGGGCAACAACCCTAAACTCTACGCTGAGACCCCTAGTCCTGGATTGGGTCAATTTCCTGGTAACTGACCAGGTGCTTCCATTTTCCTAGAGAATGGCTCTCGATGCTGCTTAGGAAAAATCAACAGCAAAATGGCTAAACAATAGCAAAATTTAGGCAAAGAAATATGCAAGCAAACATGCAAAAATATATGGAAAAGATAGAAGAAACAATGGGATACAATGTACATACCTGTGAGAGGAAGATTCACTTGGTTGGTTGGCAAATGATTTGATTCTTGAACCCTTGCTCCACAAAAAATCTTGATGGTGATGACAAATGGTGTTTGGATGCCTCCACAGTGGTAGATTGTCTCCTCTTGCCCTTCTCCCTCCTCCAACAATCAACTCAAGCAAAAATGCAAAAAGAACCCACCTTTTCGGTTTTAACCCGCAGATATTGTCGGCCTCACATTTTTTCAATTGTGGCATGTGGTTAACCAAAAAATGCGATTTTTTTTCGAAAAAATCACGCGGTTTTCAAATTAATAGAATTGTGATTTTTCCTCGTTGATCTTTTGGCCTAAAGAAAAAATCTTGCTTTTTACGAAAAATCGATGATTTTATCTTTTTTGATGCAAGTTACATGTCATGTGGTTCATTTCCAGCGGCTGATTGTTCACAATACTTAAAGAGCTTTAGACTCTCTTCATAGACTGATTGATCTAGATAAGCTGTTTTTGTTCTTAGACAAACAAGTATGTTTAATATGACCATTATGGGAGCATTGTAGATATTCATATTTAGTACTTGAGAGTTTATTAAGGTACTCATGTACTTTTGTAATAATTTCACTTTATGTAATAAGGCAACGATAAGGTAATAGGAAAGTTGTGAGACTTGAACTTGGCAAAAACTCGTCCAACTTTGCGCTCGACAAAAATCAGTTCAATATCAACTCTACAATTAGAAATACCCTCAAACTATAGTAAATTTGTGCAAAAAAAGTAATAATGATATTTTAATCCGAAAAATCTATAAAACAATAATTTATCCATCAATTCATCTCATTAAATATGATAAGAAATGGATCAAAAATACAATAGATTATCCATTGCCAAAATACACCATTATCTGAGTGCGTCCCAACCGACCATCCATGGAAACCTAAAAGACCTAATAGCTAAGTTTTTGTGAATAGGAACCATGACAAAAAAAAATATGTTTGGACAAGCCCATCGATATAAACAACTCCCTAATTTGTCAGATCATTGGTCTACCAAACAAAGGAGAACCAGTGCCCATAATGACTAAGACTCGGGAGCTAGTCGAGGAATTTACAGGAACACCAGCAAGGAACAACTCGAAAGGACTGATAATCAGGAAAGTCACATATCTATTGATAAAATGTACAATAGTAATAATCTTGTTGTTTCTAACAAGTTATGTCCACTCATATCGTAGAAGAATAAATTTCCCATCCTGCGGCATCAACTCCCACAACCTTAACTATAAATATGAATGTTACAAAACTTCTTGGTACGCTGACGATTGTATTCCCCGAACTAAATCAATTAACCATGACTCATCCAGTCCTTGAAGGTACAAATCCTCCAAGTTAGTTTTCCATTTTTCCTCTGGCTCCACCACAGATTTCTAAGTCCTTAAAAGAATTCAAATTCCTTCAATAAACCTAAAAAGTTATCTCCTGCAATATCTTTACAATTAGTAACTTCACTTCTTGCATTGACCATCCCAATCGCAGTCTTGACAGCCCCCACCGGACTCAGCTTCTAAGAATACCGAAGTCGAAACAATAACAATAATTTGCTTGACTAGTTCATTACCTATTTCATCATTCGTTGATGAGACCACTTCCATATCCACCGCAATGTCAACTGCAGTCATGACCATTTTGTTGACTCTCTCCTAGACAATTTTCCAAACCATTATCGTAGTCGTCATTTATGTTGCCGTGATGTTGGGCGACAAATACTCTACATGCTGTAGAGCATTAAATGCGACGGCAGTCGCACTGTCCGTCGTCGGATCCTTTCCAAAGTAAGATCCAATGGTGGACAGTGTGACCGCCGTTGCATTTAATGCTCTATAGCATGTAGAGTATTTTTCACCGTGATGTTGCCCCAACTAGTACTGTACATGTCCCATCGACTTTACCATTTTTCAAATGTCACAACATCAACGGTAATCACAACTTCCCTTACTCGGCCTACATCAGTAGCTCAACAAATAAATATGACCAACGGAGTGGACCAACCACAAAGCTCAAGCAAAGAAGAGAAAAGTAAGGAGAAAAAAACCAAGTCTAACTCAAGAATATCAGTACCAGTGCAACAAACTACCGAGATATGTAATTATATTTTTCATTCTTTTAATATTTTTTATTTATGTCAGCTAACTTATTTCAATGCAAAGATCAAGACTTTGAAGAATAAGAAAAAAGATGCATCAACAACATGCTCAGTAGAAATTGCACAGGCCATTGGACCGATAGCAGGACCAACCCAAAAATACCTCTCTCCAAAATCCATTGTCTCTTTGGGTTCATTTTAACATGTTTCTAGGAAGAACCCAAAAATACCTCTCTCCAAAATCCATTGCCTCTTTGGGTTCATTTTAACATGTTTCTAGGAAGTACTCAACCAACCAAGTCACTATCATGGAATATGAAAATATTTTACTCATGGTCAACCAATTTAAAGCATTTAAAAAATGGGATAAGAAGCTTTAATATGAGGTCTTAGCGACTAAATCGACTATGGTATTGAACAATTGGTATTCATGCTATGTGAAAATATACATTGAATTACAGAACATGTAGACCACTATTTGATATTAACACACAAGGAAGACTACAACAGATCCTGAGACCAATATAATTTTAAATGAACAAATTACAATGGCACAATAGCTCATTTTACATTTGCAAAAGGAGCATTAATGGATACATGAAGCCAATACCGCACAGGGAAAAGTCGGTTTTTTAACCAATTATATATACATATTGATGTGTGTCATAGAGCTTCAACACCAGTATTTTGGTCCCAACCTTCAAAAAATATAGAATCGGCCACTACCACATAAAGTTTTGAGACTATCAGAACTCACATTATTCAGCGTAAATATCCAGACCGTTATTCTGACTAGGAATATTTTCAATGGTTCCCTACCTTCTCTATTGCTACCATAATTGAATCCTATACATCTACCTAGACTCAAGAGGAAGAAGGATTTTGGGATACGTGAAATGTTGGGGTCTTATGGTTGACCTAGTCTAGTCTAGTCGATTAGGATGACTAGGGGGCAATTAAAAGTTATAATTGTCAAAGGGTGATTCCATGAAGATGGGTAACACTTTTTGGCCAAATTTGGCGATGAAAACCTGATTTTTTACTCATGTGCTAGATAGAAGCCCTCAAAAC
>LPNX010776164.1:0-27474 GCA_001517045.1 Pseudotsuga menziesii
ACCCCCTTCTTTTTCAATATAATCCCCATCCCCCTACCACTAAATATCCTCTCTCTCTCTCCAACAACCCTTACCACCTCTCTCTCTATCTCTTATAATCCCCACCCCCTACAACTAAAGGTCTTCTCTCTCTCTCTCTCTCTACCACCCTCTTCTATAAACCCCAAAACTCCTCTCTCTCTCTCTCTACCACCCTCTTCTCCAAACCCCAAAACTCCTCTCTATCTCAACCCTAACCTATATCACTCCATTCATAAACCCCTTCTATGTTTAAACCCCCTCATACTAATGTTTCCATTAAACCCTCCTCTATACAACTCTAACCTCCCTCTCTCTCTCTCTCCATTCCCCACACCCATAAATTCATCAAGTATACCCCCTTTGTATGTAACTTCCCTACTCCTTTCTAAACCCCTAACACTTGTTGTATTTATCCATTTCTCTCCCCCAATCCCTGTCCTCCCCCAACCCTTAATCACCCCATTGATAGTATCCCTTTCTCTCTCACTCTCTCTCACCAAACCCCTACTCACATTAACCCTATCCATACCACCTCTCTTTATCCTTACCCCAACTCCCCACTAATCACCTCTCTCTCTCTCTCTCTCTCTCTCTCTCTCTCTCACCAACCCCCCACATATCATCTACCCCCTCTAGTTATCCCTACCCTAACTCCCCAGCACTCACCCATTTATCTATCTCTCAATCCTTTACTCCTACACCTACCCAAAAATCCCAGCCCCCACCTCTCTTTCCCCCTACTCCCTGACACCACCCAATCTCTATCTCTCTCTCTCTCTCTCCATCCCTCTTTGTGTGTGTGTGCGACTTCCCTCCTCCTCCCCACACCCTTAAACTCCTTAAACTTTATCTCTTTCTCTACCCAAATCCCCCTTATTCACCACTTGTAATCACCCCCTCATCTCTCCCTCTCTCCCTCTCTCTCTATACCACTAACATCTCTTTACATATAACAACCCTTATATCTCTTCATAAAAACCTCCTACTCACCCTACCCTTAACCTCCCCTCTCTATCTTAATGCCATCCCCCCTTTCTCTCCCCCTACCCTTAATCACCTATTTTATAATTCTCTCTCTCCCTCTCTCTCTCTCTCTCTCTCACTCTCTCTCACACACACACACACACACACATACATACACACTCACCTCCTACTACCACCCCTTCCCCTAACTTCCTTTAATCACTCCCTCCCCCATCTCTTTATTTCTCTGCAGCATCCCTCCTCACCCTCTCTCTCTCTCGCCAACCCCCCAACTCATCATCACTCTATTCCTACCACCTCTCTTACTCCCTACCACAAATCCCCACTACTCACCCTTTTTCTCTCTCTCAACCCTTTACTCCTACACCTACCCATAACTACCACCCCTCTCTCTCCTCCTACTTTGTAACACCCCCCAATCTCTCTCTCTCTCACATAAACATACACACACTCACCACCTACTAGCACCCCTTCCCCTAACTTCTTCCAATCACTCCCTCCCCCATCTCTTTATCTCTATGCAACTTCCCTCCTCCCCCCCTCTCTCTCTCTCTCTTCCCCTTCCCCCCCCCCCCCCCTTCCCCCCTCCTCCTCCCCCCCCCTCCCCCCCCTCTCTCTCCTCCTACTTTGTAACACCCCCCAATCTCTCTCTCTCTCTCTTGTAAACAAACACACTCACCACCATACTACCACCTTTTATACTGAACCCCCTCCCTCCTCCCCCCCTCTCTCTTTGCAAATTCCCTCCTCCACACACACATAAAATCCTTGATCTCTATTTATTTCTCTACCCTAATGCCCCTACTCCCTCTACCTATAATCACCTCCTCATTTCTCTACCTCTCTCTTTCTACACCTAACCTCTATCTACTTGTAACTTTCCCTCCTACTCCCCCTACCCATAACCTACTCTCTCTATCTAAAACCCATCCCCCCCCTCTCTCTCATAGATATAACCCCCCTTTTGTCTAACTTCCCTACACATCCACAACCCATCCTCATCTCTTTCTCAATATCTCCTTAGTCCCCTTCTCCTAACACTCCATACCCAACCCTAGTTATCTCTCTCTCTCTCTCTCTCTCAGCCATCTACTCCTCAACCTACCCATAACACCTTTGTCTCTCTCTCTCTCTCTCTCTCTCCCAGCCATCTACTCCTCAACCTACCCATAACATCTTTCTCTCTATCTCTCAATCGCCTACTCCTAAACTTACCCATAACAAATGCTCTTATCTCTCTCTCTCCCCCTAACTAGTGTTGCCCCGTTGTCTCTCTCACACTCACACTCACACCCCAACTCCCACCCCTAACACTAGTCCCCCCTCCTCCCTCTCTCCCATCCTTCCCCTGGTCCTTTCTAAAACCCTCTCTCATTTCCTTTCTCCCTATTGCTCCTACTATCCCTAACCCCACATCTTTATTTCTCCTACACCTACAACTAACCCCCCTTGCATTTCTCTCTCTCTCTCTCATACTCCCCCACCCTAACCATTTGTCACTATTACGAAAAAGGTACAGAACCCTATACCTCTTAATTATACACCAATTTTCTTTAACTACAATATCTCTCAGCAATTTCCCTATAGTTTTGATCTCTATCTCCTTCTCTCCCACAATCCCCCTCCTCAACCCTACCCCTAATCACCACGCATTGGCTCTCTCTGTCTCTCTCTCTCTCTCTCTATCTATCTACACCCTACTCCACCTACCTATAAACAAAACAACCCCCCCCCTCTCTCTCTCAATTGCCTACTCCTAAACTTACCCATAACACATACTCCTATCTCTCTCTCCCCCTAACTAGTGCCTCCATACTCTCTCTCTAACACACACTCACCCAAAATCCCACCCTTAACACTAGCCCCCCTCCTCCCCTTCTCTAGTCCCCCCCCGTAATCCTTTCTAAAATCATCTCTCATTTATTCTATTCCATAGTGCTCCTTCTATCCCCGACGTCCACCTCTTTATCTCTCCTACACCTACAACTAATCCCCATTGGATCTCTCTCTCCCTCTCATACTCCCCCACCCCTAACCACTTTCCACTATAATAATATTAAAAAAATACCAGAACCCTATAACTCTTAATTATACAACCCTTGTCTCTAACTGCACCATCACTCACCAAATTCCTCTATCTCCTCTTCGACAATATCGCTCCTCAACCCTAACCCTAATCACCACCCATTAATGTCTCCCTCTATCTCCCTCTCTCTCTCTACCCCCTACTCTTGTTACCCATAACCACCACCCCTCCCTTTCTCCCCTACTCTCTAACACCCCTCTACTCCCATGCCTATAATTAACCCTTGTCATCCCTCCCTCCCTCTCTGTAACCTCCTTCCCCTAATCCTTAATAACACCCTCTCTAATTCTCTCTCACTCTTACTCCTCTACCTTACCTAACATCCACCTTATCTCTCCACCAACTCCCTAACACCCACCCTCTTTCTCTCACTACTACTAAACCTCCCTCTCTCCTTAACCATGTGTCTCTTTGTTCTACTCCTACTACTAACCACTAACCACCTGCACATCTCTTTATTTGTCCCCTACATACTCCCTCTAACACTTACCCCTCCCCTCACCACTAAAGACCCTCTCTCTCTCTCTCTCTTATACCCTTTCTTCTCTGTAATTTTCCTCCTCCTACACAAACCCCTAACCACCTCAATTTTTATCTCTTTCTCTGTCCTAAATCCCTTATTCCTAACTAGCCCTAATCATGCCACCCTATCTTTCTCTCTCACACACAAATATACATTGAGCACCCTAATCTCAACCCTTACTCACTCTATGTTTCCCCTACTCAACCTATGCATAATCCCCACCCCTTTCTCACTCCCCCACATCATAAGACCCACCCTCTCCTTCTCTCTCTCTCTCTCTGTGTCTATATATATAGAGAGAGAAATATATATATATATCTACCTCACACTAAGATACCCCTCTCTCTTCATTCCTCCTAATACACCTCCACCCTAACCACCCCTCACCATATATCTCTGTATATCACCCACCTCCCTTACACCCTATATATATATATATACCCCAACCTCCCTTACCACCTATTTCTCTCTCTCCCCCCATAACCCCCCCTTCTCTTTGACATCCCTCCTCCTCCCTAAACCCATACCCTTCTCTCTCTCTATCTATCATTAATCTCCTAATCATCATCACCTATCACTACAATCCCTCTCTCTCTCCAAACACCTCACCATCTATCCTTACCCTGCCTCTCTCTCTAACCCCCTCCCCCTCTTCCCTACAACCCCTCTTTCTCCCCCCCCCATTCAACTATAATCCCCTTTCATCCTAATATATATGTCATTTTCTCCCCCAACCCATCACTTCCCCTTACCTCTAATCACCACCCTTTCTTCTCTCTCTCTCTCTCTCTACCCCCAAAATCCAAACTCGTCATTTCCCTATACCTATCACCCCTCTCTCTCCCTAATTGTAAACACCCCTTTCTCTCTCCCTAACCCTACTCATGCTATACCTACCGTTACCCCTACCTCTATTTCCTAACCCCGATCCCCATCCCTACCACTAAACCCCTTCCTCCCTCTCTCACCTCCTCACTCTAATGCTTCCTAAAACCCTCTCTTGTTCTCTCTCTTCCCTACTCATATTATACCTCACCTGACCCCTTTCTCTCTCCCCCAACCCCACAACACCCACCCTCTCTCCCCCAACCCCACAATACCCACCCTCTATCGCTCTCCCTCTCTCTCTCACTACCCCTGACCCACCTCTATTTCCTTATCGCCTCCTCTCTCTCTCTTTCCTACTCTCCCTCTCCTAACTACTTGTCCGTATAACTATTATGCAACTTAAGACAAAAACCCTATAAATATTAACTATACCCTCTTTCTCTTTCTGTAATCCTCTTGAAATTCCTAACCCTCCTAATCCATATTGCTTTATCTCCCCGAACACCCTCCTCACCAATACCCCCAATCAACCCCCTCCTCCCTCTCTCTCTCTATCTCAAAACCTCAACCCCTTGTTAATCAACATACCTATATCCCATACCTCTCTCTCTCTCTCTCTAACACCCCCAATACTTTCTCTAACACACACTCACCCCCTATTTCCATCATTATAATTAAACCCCATCCTCTCTCTCTCTCTCTCTCTCTCTCTCTCTCTCTCTATTTATCTCTCTTCTACTACCCCTAATCCTAACCATAGGGACTTCACGTAGTGAACCTCTCACATAGCACGTGCGATCCTGGGATATTAAAGAATACCCTTAATTTCTAGAGATATTGCCCCAAAGTATTTTTGTTGGAACCCCCTCCCAATAATTAAAACCTCCTCCCCACCCATTTTTATACCTCAATCTTTATAAACCACCCTACCCACCCCCACCTTAAACCCCTCATCCCCCCAATACCTGCAATATATTGGTTCAATTTTTTATAATTTTAAAACCCACAATATGAACTACCGTGATAGGATATTGGTCAATAAGTGAAGCCCCCATGTTACTAACACCCTCTCTAGTTCTCTCTCTCTCTTACTCCTAGACCTACCCATAACCCCATTTCTCTCTCCCCCAAACCCCTAACTCCAATAATTTCTCACTCTATCCCTAACACCCCTCTATATCCATAACCCCCCCTTCTCTCTCTCCTATTCATATAACTACCCAAACCACACCTCTCCCTTTTTCTATCAAACACCCCTAAACTTTACCCTCATCTCTTTTTATCTCTTTTTATCTCCATTCCATCTCTCTCTCTCTCTCTCTCTCTCTCTCTCTCTAATGTCACTCCTACACAAACCCCAAACTAACTCACTCTCTATCTCTTTATATCCCCAAACCCTATTCTTATTGACCACCCCTAATCACCCCCTCTTCTCTCTCTTCCTTTAACTTCCCTCCTCATAAAACCCAAAAATTCTTGATCTCTATTGATTTCAATAAGAAACCCCCACTCTTACCCCCTACCCATAATCACTCGCTTATCTGTCTCTCTACCCATAACCTCTCCCTTTATATATAATAATCCTCCTCTCTCCCTAATCCCTTTCTTACTCCCATTACCACTAATTCCTCCCTCTCTCAAACCTAATCTTTCTTCCCTTTACCACCTGTCTCTCTCTCTTTCCTAACCCCACACCCACACCCATCTCCACACATTCCTCAACTATACCCCATTCTTGCTAACTTTTCTACCCTCTACCAAATTAATAACCCTGTTGATATCTATATATTTTACTCCCCCAATCATGTCCTCTACCCTACCCCTAATTAAACCATGTTCTCTCTCTCTCCCTCTCTCTCTCTCTCTCAAGACCCTACTCCTCCACCAACCCATCATCCCCACCCTTCCTCTCTCCCCATTCTCCCTAACACCCTTCACTCTCTCTCTCTCTCTCTCTCTCTATCTCTCTCTCACTCACTCACTCACCCACCTCATCGTGTCTCTCTCTCACCCTCTAACCCTTACTAATCCTCTCTCTCTCACTCTTTCTCTCTCCCAACTACTTCTAAACCTAAGTATAACCCCCAAACCTTTCTCTCTGTCCCAACCCATTAACCCCCACCTTTTCTACATCTCTCTCATTCTTTACCCTCATTCTCTCTCTCTCTCTCCCTCTCTCTCTGTAACCCGAAGCTCCCCATCTCTTTATGCTCCTCATAGGCCTCCCCCTACCACTAATTAGTCCCCACCATCTCTCTCTCAACCCCCTACTCCTCAACTATAAAACTCTTATCTATAATTTATCTACTCCTCCCTAAATCACTAACCCTCCTAATCTTGATGTTTTTCTCTACCTTAAATTCCTTCCTCTTCCTTACCCATAATAAACCCCCTTGGGTCTCTCTCTCTCCCCTAATCCTCCATATACAATAACACCCTCCCTTATCTCTATTTCCCTACTCCTAACCCCATAATCTCTCTCTCCATCTCACACATACTAACCCCCATACTCACACCCCTATAAATAACCCCTTTCCCTCTCCCTCTCTCTCCTCCTACCATGAACACTTACAAACCCTATCTCTCACTCTCTTTGTCATGTAATCATCCACCTACCCATAATTCCCACTCTTTCTCTCTATCCCAACCCTCTAACACCAAACCTCTCTCTACGTAACCCCATTATCTCTCTCTTTATCTCTCTCCCCTACTCCCATTAATTTTCACTCCCATCTCTCTCTATCTCTTATAATGCCCCCTATCACTAACCTCCCTTCTTTGTAATTTCACTCCTCCTTTATAAACATGTAACCACCTTCATATCTATCTCTTTCTTTCCCCCAATTCCACTACTCCCCACTACCCCTAATCACTCCCCACCCTCTCTCCCTATCTACCACTAACCTTTCCCACTCCTCTCCACTACCACACCACTCCCCAACTATACGCCTAATAATAAATACACCTCTCTCACTCTTTTCCTAACCCGAATCCTATATCCCCTAACCCTTAACCCCCTAATATTTTTGCTAACCCTGCTCACCACCTCTCTCTCTCTTTCTCTCCTTATATATATATAATTCAATCCCCACTAACCCCCAACTATACCCCCCTTCTCTCTAACTCCCCTACTTCTACCCAAACTATTAACCCTCATGAACTCCTTCTCTTTCCCTCCCCCAAACCTAATCACCCTCCACTTGGATCTCTCTGTCTATGTCTCTCTCCCTCTCTCTCAACCCCATATTCCTCAACCTGCCCATAACCTCCACCATTCTATCTATCCCATTGCTCTCTAACACACCCTACTCTCTCTCTCTCTCTCTCTCTCTCTAGCACACATTCAACCCTCTATTCACAACCCTACAAATAACACCACCTTTTCTGTCTCTCCCCTCCTCCCCCAGCCATTTATAAAACCCTCTCTCATTGTCTCTCTCTGCTACTTCTCATACTACCCATAATCCACACCCATTACTCTCTTCCATAAGCCCATAACATATTCCCCTCCTCTCTTAAGCCCATACTCCTCAACCTATCGATAACCCCCACCCATTATTTCTCTCCCCCTAATCCCAAATGCATCCCTTCTCCCTTTATCACACACACACACACACACTCACCCCCTACGGCTAACCCCTATCCTCCCTCTCTCCTGTCCTTCAAATAACCCTTACTAAAACCCTATTTAATTCTCTCTCTCCTACTCCTCCTACCCATAACCCACATCCTTTTTATATACCCCCCAACCCCATAACACCTACCCTCTCTCCTTCTCTCTCTACACTTAAGCCCCACTCTCTCCATAACCTTACCACTTTTTCTCTTTCTCCTACTCCTATAACTAACCACCCCTCCTCTCTCTCTCCACAATCCCCACTTCTTAACTATATCCCCCTTATTTCTATGTGACCTACTCCTCTCCAAACCTATTCATAACCAATAATCATTCCCCTGAATCTCTCTCTCTCTCTCTCTCCCCACCTACTCCTTAACACCCCCCCTCTCTATCTCACATGCACAGTCAACCCCTATTGTAAACACTACAACTAACCCTCCTCATACCTCCCTCTCTCTTGAAATTCACCCCCCCTAACCATTACTAACTCACCCCCTTCCCTCTCTCTATTGATAACACCACCCACCCTCTCTCTCTCTCTCTCCTACTTGTACCACTAACGAACCCCTTGTTTTATTTCTCTTTTTCTCACACCTATCCGTAAGTCCCCACTCTCTTTATTATTCTCATTATACCCCTCCCCCTAACCACTAACCACCCCCTCACCATCTCTCATCCAATCTACCCCTACCTCCATGGCCACCTGTTTCTATATCTCCCCTTGTACTCCTCCCTTCTCTCTAACTAGCCTTATCCTCCCAAAACCTACAAAACCCCCAATTTATATATATCTCTCTCTACCACCAACCCACCCACTCATAATACCCCAATCCTTATCCTCTCTCTCTCTCTCCGTCACACACGCACAAAAACACGCATAACCCACAACCACTTAGTCCACACTCCCCTAACCCCAATCCCCATCTCTATCTCTCTACTCATAACTCCCCCTAGCCTAAACCTCATCCATTTCTCTCTCTTACAACCCCCTAACACCCACCATCTCTGTCTCCCTCTCTCTCTCTCTCATTGACACACTGACTTTCCTCATCCTCCCCAAACCCCTAAACTCCTTGATTTCAATCTATTTCACTACCCCAACTCCCCTCTAATCCCTACCCGTAATTCCCCCCTCACCTCTCTCTATCTCTCTTTCCCTCAACCAGAGCAATCCTAAACCTACTAGACCCTCATTCTCTCTAAATACCCTACTACTCCCTAAGCCCCTAACTCCCTCAATATCTATCCCTTTCTCTCCTCTAGACCCCCTCCTCCCCACTACCCCTAAAACATCTCTATCTCTACCCCACACCTATCCATTCCTCAAATATGCACCCCTTATCTCTAACTTCCCTACTCCTCCCAAAACCCCTAACCCTCATGATCTCTATCCCTTTCTCTCCCCCTACCCCCCTCCTCTCTCTCTCTCTCTAAACCCCTTACTCCCCCACCTACCCCTAACCACCACTCCTCTCTCTCCCTCCCTACTATGAACACCCCCCTACTACTAACAACCCTCCACTCTCTATCTCACTCTCACACACACTCACCTTGCTTGTCCTAACCCCACGATTGACCTCTCCCCCCTACTCCCCCTAACCCTTACTAACCTCATATATTAGTCTCTCCCTCTCTCTCTCTCAACCCTACTCCACCAACTACCCTTAACCCCACCCCTTTCTCTCTCCCCCAAGCCCCTAACACTTGGCCTCTCTCCCTATCTCTTTGTTTCTCCTAATACCCCTACTAGTAACCACCCCCACCATCTCTCTCTCTTTCTCTCTCTCTCTCTCTCTCTCTCTCTCTCTCTCTCTACCTAATTGTAGCCCCACCTCTCTCTCTCTCTCTAACCCTCTTCAAAATCCACCTACCCCTAACCCCCTTCAAACTCCACCTACCCCTAACCCCCCTCTCCCTCTCTTAATATCGAGTCCATCCTACCACCACTCTCTCTCTCTCTCTCTCTCACCCCAATCCTTAGTTATACCCATATTCTATCTAAACTACCTACTCCTTCACAAACACTTAACCCTCTTGATATCTTTCTCTTTTTCTACCTTGACCCACCCCCTCCCCTTTACTCGTAATCACCCCCTGTTGATGGCTCGAAATGTAGATTGTTGGATAAACTACAAGGCAAAAAACAAGAGGATATAGTACAATGAGAAAGGCTTCAGATCAATCTCACACAGAGATAATTCTATCCCCACGTTGTTTGGGATAACTACCTCCTATGGATACAAGGAATCCACTGGAACAAGGTTTAAGATCCAAGTGGATCTGGTCTTTCTTTAGGGAAGATCTAGAAAAATATTTACATTAACTTGATACTAAACTATCTAAGAAAATTGAGACGATGATTGTGAATACTTTTAAGTAGAAAAATTAGATATATAATTTATGACAAAGAAATAATAACCCAACACATAGACATATAGACCAGACATGTTTCGCTTTTCCAATATTGAATGAAACTAAAACAATGAAAATTGTATTGCTTTATCCAAAATATCATATATGTGTAACTGTTCTATCATAATAATACCAATTTAAAAATTGGTATAAGCATAACTAACTATTCAATAGTTGTAATTAATGGCATATGAATAAAATAAAAACATTTATTAAATGCATAATCAACACATTAACATTGTAATGAAACATCAACACATTAGTTACCATGTTTGATACATAAGAAACATGTAATGAATTTGTTAGGATGATAAAAAGAATAACCTGAATCCATGAAATAAATTTAAGGAATATCCAAAAACATGACATAAGAAACAATGTAACTCTTATTAAAACTGTAATAAATTACAATCTTGTAAAAATTACATAGCATCCTGTTGGTAGGAAACAACCCGCTCATCCTTTTTATTTTTGTTTTAGAACAATAAAATGATGAGAAACACTTATATTTGTAAGTTTTTGGAAATTTTTTAAAGTGTTCCTTCAGAATATATGTTTCTGAGGGAACTCTAAATCTATAAACATCTATTTCATATGGAAAAATCCTTTGCAAGACTTTATGTTGAAAAACTCATTTAGCAGATGCTAAATCAATTTGTCATAAGATTAGTTTTTCTTTCATTAGTATCATTTTAGGATTGTAATTTGTTTTTCATTTAGGTTTTTTCAAGTCTTTTGATGTAGGTTTTTTTAATTCTTCTCATCTTTTAATTTCATCAGGATATATTCATTTTATTTATAATGTCTAGGTAAATATTTATAATATATTTCATGTTTCAATTGTTATTTTTTATATAAATTTAAAACATGAAATAATCTAAGCATATACATAAATATTATACATATAAACCTATGATAACTAATACCTAATTTCAAACATAATTTGAATTATTAATAAAACCATTCATATCATGATCAAAGTGTTAAATGAATTGGTTTTGAATTAAACATTAACTTTTGATAGAATTTACAAAAATAAAAAATTGGTGATTATTCTACATTGATTTGACACGATAATTGAAATTAAACATTTGTACATCCTAAGTAGTCCTTCATGTCACTTCATTCTGCCAAATTGATTTTTGAAATCAATATTATTTATGGGCCATATAATAAAGGTATGGTTTTGAGGATTGTTTCATGATGGTCCTTATTCTTTTCACTATTACTAGTTTAACGAAACACTAAGGATGGAGTTATTCATATGTAGAGGGTGGCATTTGGGGTTTTTTAGTCTGAGAGAAGGAAAGGTTGGTATAGGGATTCCATTAACATAAAATCTGTTTATCTTCATGACATCATCATTACTGCTCCATCGTGAAGAATTGAACCATATGGAGATGAATTGCTAAACATCAAACCCAAAGCTTCTCAGCTAATTGAAAAAATTGGTTGGAAGAAGTTCTTTGGTAGCTTCAATGGTTTTAATCCCAAATTAGCTCTTATATTTGCATTGTCTTTGAAAGATAATGTTGTGCACATAGGGGATGTAACTCTTATTTTATCAGAGGGTTTTATAGCCAAGGCGACCTAGCTTCCCCAAATTGGGGAAAAATGGTTTAAGAGAGGTGACATGAATAAGTCCAAATGCAAACAGTTTCTATTTCCCCTTCGTCCGGATTATGATGAAAATTTTTGCTATTAAATCAAGTTTTTAAAACCACAATGGCGATCATTACTTCAACTAATTATAAGGTATATCACCTCTGATGGAAGTTATTCATCGGTACATTTTTATCATCTTAGACTATTAATGGAATTTATAGGTTCAAAGTTAAATATTCCTTGTTATCTCCTTAATAGCCTTGAGAAAATGTCACGTGCAGTGAATAATGTGGTAATAAATAGAGAACATAACTTATTTCACCATGGATTACTCAAAATTTTAATTCAGTATCAGTTATCATTAATGAATAGGACTTGGGAGAAATTTTTAATCAAAGATAATTTAGGTTTGAATGAATATTGGCGTCCAACCTTGTCCAAATCCCGATTAAAAAGAAGGAAATTGACTAATGATGAACCCTCTATGTCAAATCTGGATGTGAACCCTATAAAAAATGAGGGTAGTCAACAGACTTTGATGAAAAATGTTAGCATTAGCATGGAAAAAGGAAATCCTGTGAAGATTAAGGAAAACCCCATTGATATCTGTAATGAAAAACTCATTCAAAATCCCAATGTAGTGGTTAATAGTAAAATTACAGACTTAGTAATGTCAAATAAGCATAAATCTAAACAGGGAGATTCATTCTCTAGGTCTTCTTATAGGTTTACTCGCAATATGGAAACTATTGAAACCCCTACAACTGTCCACCAAAAAAAAGAAACTTTGTTTGTAGAAATTGACAATGAAGATGAGATTACATTTTCATATCATAATAATATTCACATTGATAAACCTGATAAAAATAAGGTTGAAGAGAATGATGATATGGTTAATGAATGTTCAGGGAAACATTATCATGATATATAAAAATTTAATCCATTCTCTGTAAGAAATTCTTCACCATCCAGGAGTGATAAAAGTATTCAAAGGTTTCTCAAGAAGGATTTTGAAATCCGAATATCTAGATTGGAAATCGAAGTTGCAAAGATACAGTATAATACTCTGGTCAAAGATGAAGAAATTAAAACATTAAAAGAAGAGTTAGTAAACTGGTTTAGCAGGTGGGAAAACTTAAAACAAAATAATATAGATACAAAGCAATGAAAAGAGCCATGACATTAACTCATGAATGACCAACAAAGTTAACTGAGAAGCAAAGAACAAGAATTGTAAGTCTATGTGCTAGAATGTCAGAGGCTAGAAGAAATGCGAGGCTTCATATCTCAACTTGAACGTGCCTTTTCCATAATTTAAAGAATTTTGTTTTGTTTGAATTGTACAAGTAATGAAAAACATTAAGCTAACATATTCACCGGATTAAAATTCTTTGAGCATGATTAGAACATTTTTTTTCATTATGTATTTAATTAAAAAAATTCATGAAATTAATGCATTTGATGACTTGGCTGTGTTAGAATAATCAACCCATAGTTAGCTACCTTAGACATTAATTAATCCATTTTTTGTCTTATTTGCCTAGTTTCCATATTCCACCTTATGCAAGTTGTCCTCCACACAACCATAGTGGTCAAACTTGCTAAATTTGAGTCATGGAGCATTTGGGAAACCACTTGGAATCAAATCTTCTTTATTCCTGGCCTCCCTAGCGCATGTCTGCTTTTTTCTGCTTTATTGCCTGCTTTTTCTGATTTTAAGGAAATTGGAAAAGTTTGACTAGGTGAAGTTAACTTGTTTTTGTAATCATCATCCTCCACCATTTTCTCCTTAGAAAAGCATATATGAGTTGTCCTTCCATCACCTATTAGCTTGCCTAATTGATTTTGTCAATTCATGATCTCCTAGACAGTTTTGGAAACTGATTTATGCACCTATGGGGGATTTGCTTAGATTTAGTAAGCATGCTTTTGACCAAATTCGAATGGCATCCTTATGCATTCGAATCTCTCATGTAATTATTTTATTGTGGCAGCCTATGAATTCACAGGGTTGGCTATTGTACACTTATTCAATATAGATTAGTGTTCTAGTCCATATTCAGTCTCCTTTGTGAGTAATTTGCATGTGTAATTGGAAATTGTTGTGAGTGTAATTGTTCTAAAACCTGGGCTCAATTTCCACATGGTATTAGAGCCTTTGTAGATCGATTTGTCTCCTTACAATTTGTTATTATAGGTTCGACATCATTGACTGGGAGCATTCTGCTGACTGAAGGGACAATTTCTGAGCTATGGATCAATCTTAGAAGATCATCTTGACTCCATTTAATTTATTTGAATGGAAAGAAGAGATGGAGATACTGTTGAGAGCGAAATCCATCTACAGAGTGACTATGGCAATAGAAGCAGAGCCCAATGCAGCTGTAGAGAAGATTAAATGGCACAATAGGAGGGATGAGGCCTATGGTCTCCTGTGTCTGAGCATATCCAGAGACCTCCTTTTCCATCTTGATGGATTAACATCACCGAATGAAGTATGGGAGAAGCTTGTTTATATTTTTGGTAAGACACATGAGATGAGGGGAAATCAAATTGAAAATGAATTGATCTCCCTGAGTCCTAATATATTTGAATCCCTGCAACTCTATTTTTCCAAGTTCAAAGCACTTGTTTTGCAGCTAAAACAATGTGGGATCGAAAAGAAGGATGAGCAACTGGTTTTGGCCATACTCTCAAAGCTTGGCCCTAACTATTCAGTGTTTGTTTCGACCTTCTATGCCACAAAGTTGACAGCTCGAGCCTGGAAAATGATTAGCCTTGCAGATTTCATGGAATCTCTCACACAAGAACAAGATAAATTGGTGATGATGGGCACAATCAAACCATCCAAAGACCAAGCTTTGGTTGCTGGAGATTCAAAGGTGGATTCAAAAAGAAAGAAGAAAGCTAAAAATCCACCTGAGCAAAAGAGAGACAAGAACAAGTCTCCAGAGGAGCCTCAAGGTTCCAAGAACAACCCCCAGAAGAAGAAGAACAAAGGAGAAATGAGCAAGTGCACATATTGCAGTAAGGGAAATCATTCTGAAATCTCCTGCATGAAGAAGCAAATAGACATGCTGACCCAACTCCTGGGGAAGAATGGCATCTCCCTTCTAGAAATCTCAAAGAAGAGGGAAGGAGGATCAAATTCAGAAGACAGAGAGAGAGAGTTCATGCATTGGTTGCTGGCACATCAAGCTCACCTAGTTTCATCATTGATTCTAGAGATTCAAGACATATGGTTTCGACCAAGGAGGAATTCACCTCACTTGACATGTTGAAAGGTCCACTAATTGTATTGGGAGATGACTCTCTCACTGAAAGTTTGGGCAAAGGGAGGATTGATCTTGACCATGGTAAGTTCAGCAATGTATTGTATGTTCCAGGTCTTGCCTCTAACCTCTTATCGGTGTATCAGATGACCCACACAGGGTCTCCAAAGAAGGTCATATTCTCCCCTGATGAAGTTGAGATCACAAATATTTCAAGTGGTAAAGTAATTGCAAAAGGAGTTGCAAATCACACTTCGAAGGTATACATGTTCTCACACTTCCTACCCTACTCAAACCCCTCTGCTCTTATGATTCATGCTAATGAGGCAAGAAAGATTTGGCATGAAATATTTGGCCACCTAAATTACAAGTATCTTTCTGATCTTAGTGAAAAATAAATGGTCATAGGGTTACCAAAGATTAAGTTTTCCAAAGGAGTCTATCAAGGTTGCATCCTGGGAAAACACCCAGAGCATAAATTTGAGAAAGCTAGTCATGAGAGAACCTCTGCACCTCTTGAGTTGATCCACATCGATGTTGCTGGCCCATTTCCTCATATTTCAACGAGTCAGGCCAAATATGCATTGACATTCATAGATTACTTTTCCAGGTATTGTTGGGTTTACTTCCTGAAACACAAGTTTGAAGTTTTTGGCCTCTTCAAAGTCTTTAAGGCTTTGGTTGAAAATCAGTCTGGGAGGAAAATCAAGGTCCTCAGATCTAACAATGGTGGTGAGCATGTCAAGTCTGAGTTCATTCAATATTGTGCATATGCAATTATTCATATGCAACATTCTATCCCTTACACACCACAGCAGAATGGTGTTGCTGAGAGGAAGAACAGATCACTGAAAGAGATGGAAACATGCATGATGGAGGCTAATAATTTTCCACCAAATTTTTGGGCCGAAGCTATAAAATATGCAGCCTATATACAAAATAGGGTGCCTCATAAACAACTTGATGGTATGACTCCTTTAGAAGCATGGAGTGGGCACAAGCCAGATGTGACCCATTTCAGGATTTTTGGCTCAAGGGCTTGGGCTAGAATTCCAACAGAAAAGAGGAAGGCTTTGCAGCCCAAAAGCCAAGAGTGTCTATTTGTTGGGTAATATGAAGATTAAAAAGGGTACAATCTAATAAATTTGAGCACAAAAAAATACTTCATTGAAAGGTGTGTTCAGTTTCAAGAAGAGCCCCTAGCAGCAGTGGAAGTTGGAGAATCCTCTTCACCACCAGAACCTCTGAATGTAAGTGAAGAGATAGTTGAACATGATGATTCTGATATGTCTGATAATGATGATTTAATTTTAGATCCTAACAGTCTTACAAGACCAAAATGGGCAGCAAATACCATTCATGCAACTGGAGAACTAGCTGGAAATCCTAATGATCCTAGGAGGACTAGATCTCAGTTTGAGAGTGCTCTGTGCATGAAAGATCCTATGTTTGCAGATAAATGCTATATTATGGTTGAATCAAACCCATATACATATGAATATGTAGCAAATGATCCAATATGACAAACATACATGAAAGAAGAGTTCAACTCACTCCAGAAGAAAAACACTTGGGAGCTGGTTGATCTTCCCCCAGGGAGGAAGCTAGTTCAGTGTAAGTGGGTGTACAAAACCAAATTTTCTGCTGATGGTTCACTTATGAATTACAAGGCTATATTTTTAGCCAACGGCTACTCATAGGTACATGCCATAGACTACAATGAGACCTTTGCACAAGTGGCAAAGATGGACTCCATCAGGCTATCCTTAGCCATTGTAGCTTCAAAGCAGTGGGAGGTACACCACATGGATGTGAAGTGTGCTTTCCTAAATGGAGATATCAATAAATATATTTACATGCAGCAGCCTCAAGGATTTGCTACTAACCCATCTCTTGTGTGTAGGATAAAGAAGTCATTGTATGGGCTTAAGCAATCCCCCAGGGCTTGGTATGCCAAGATTGATAGCTTTCTGCTATCACTAAATTTTGTTCGATGAAATTCAGATCCAAATTTCTATTTGAAGCTGATTCATGGTTCATTAATGATAATTGTTTTGTATGTTCATGACCTTCTCATTATAGGAAGCTCAAAGGATGAAATTGCCTCCTTAAAGGATGCAATGAACCATGCCTTCTCAATGACAGATTTGGGCTTATTGAGCCAATTCTTGGGGCTTGAGATTGCTCAAACCAAAGAAGGAATAAAAGTACATTAGTCCAAGTATGCCTTGGATTTTCTGAACAAATTCAATATGAAGGATTGCAATCCAAGCAAGACTCCTTTCCTTTTAGAAGTTAAGCTTGAAGAAGCTGATTCTTCACTTATGGTAAACAATACACTGTATAGGCAATTGATTGGATGTTTGTTGTATCTCACACATACTCGACCTAATATTTATTATGCAGTAAGTGTGGCTTCAATATACATGGATCAGCCTCATGAGATCCATTGGAGAGCAACCAAAATGATCCTTAACTTTGTTCAAGGAACAAGGACTCATGGGATATTCTACAAAGCTAAATATGATCTTGAATTGATTGGGTTTACTGACAGTGATTGGGCAGGTGACAACACAGATCAAAAGTCAACATCAGGATATGTGTTCATGCTTGCTGAAGGACCAATCAGCTGGTCAAGCAAGAAACAGAGTGCCATTGCACTATCATCTACAGAAGCAGAGTACAAAGGAGTTGTAAATGCAACAACTCAATGTTTATGGTTGCAGGGTTACTTGGTGAGTGTGGCTTCAAATCAGAATACTCAACTACTATCTACTATGATAATCAGAGTACCATTAAAATCTACAATGATCTAGTTTAGAAGAAGAGATCCATATGCACTACATCAGACAACTTGTGCATGATGGCACCATTCACCTACTCTTCTGTTCATCTTTAGAACAAGTAGCATATATCTTCACCAAAGTTTTTTGTGAGAAGACATTCAGCAATCTCAAATCATTGCTGGGGATTTCTGATCATGCTGTGAAGCATGAGTGATGACAAGATTTCCAAATTTTGTTTTACTGTCCATGTTTAAGGGATGATTTTTTCCACTGGGTTTTTGTCTCTTTCCTTGGTTAAATGGACATGCAGTATGTAAAGGGTGACTAATACTTGTTGCTAGGCCCTATAATTTTCTGATATTTTACTCATAAGCCAGGCTTAAGGGTGGGTGTTGGAATAATCAACCCATAGTTAGCTACCTTAGACATTAATTAATCCAATTTTTGTCTTATTTGCCTAGTTTCCATATTCCACCTTATGCAAGTTGTCCTCCACACATCCATAGTGGTAAAACTTGCTAAATTTGAGTCATGGAGTGCTTGGGAAACCACTTGGAATCAAATCTGCTTTACTCCTGGCCTCCCTAGTGCATGTCTGTTTTTTTCTGCTTTATTGCCCACTTTTTCTGAGTTTTAAGGCAATTGGAAAAGTTTGACTAGGTGAAGTTAACTTGTTTTTGTCCTCATCATCCTCCACCCTTTTCTCGTTAGAAAATCATGTATGAGTTGTCCTTCCATCACCTATTATCTTGCCTAATTTATTTTTCCAATTCGTGAGCTCCTAGACAGTTTTGGAAACTGCTTTATGCACCTATGGGGAATTTGCTTAGATTTAGTAAGCCTGATTTTGACCAAATTCGAATGGCATCCTTATGCATTAGAATCTCTCATGTAATTATTTTATTGTGGCAGCCTATGACTTCACAGGGTTGGCTATTGTACACTTATTCAATACATATTAGTGTTCTGCTCCATATTCAGTCTCCTTTGTGAGTAATTTGCATTTGTAATTGGAAATTGTTGTGAGTGTAATTGTTCTAACACCCGGGTTCAATTTCCACAGGCTGTGGAGGTGGAAATTCCACTATTTTTAATAATTTTGGTTTTTGCAAGGATGCAATATTTTCTACCATACGTTTCGTATGATCGTGATTTTGGGTATAAGATGTTTTTTCTTATGTTTTTGCTACCTTAACGAAATTTTGGTTATCAAAATAAGGAACAATTGCTAGCTATTTATTATAACCGAGCTTCTTTGCATGGCCCTGTTTAATTTCATGGATGAGGATCGTGAAGTTTGTTGAAAAGTTGTTAATATAATCACACATTATCATATTCTAGATATGATATTGAATGTATTGAGATTGAACGAAATGATTTCAATTATCATTTGTTTTGATCGCTTAACAACTGCCAAATGATGGTTTTGTTTTTAGGCATTAGCTAGATAAAAAATGGAAGTAGTTAGATACATTTATAGTATTTAAGCTATAAGAAACCATGTGAAAAGGGATTTTCGATCATCAAGAATATTTTTCTAATGGACTATAGATCATCTATAGTATTGTTCAACTTTTGATAACTTTTTTTTGTTAATATTTTTATTCAACTTTAGTTCTGCAAACTAGTATCATGTCAGATTCAGTTTTATGAATTTATGTAATATTTTAATTGTAATCTTCTATTAGAATAATCAACCCATAGTTACCTACCTTAGATATTAATTAATTAATTTTTTCCTTATTTGCCTAGTTTCCTATATTCCACTCTATGCAAGTTGTCTTCCACATGCCATAGAAGTCAAAATTGCTAAAAAATAAGTCATGGAGTGCTTGGGAAACCTCCTGGAAACCATATTTAACATGTCTACTTTATTCTAGATCCTCTAAAGCACATATCTACTTTTTTTGCTAAGTTGCCCGTTTTATTCAGAAATAAGGCAAAAGGGAAAGTAAGACTAGGTGTAGTTGTCTTGTTTTTTTCCCTCATCATCCTCCATCCTTTTCTCCTAATAAAAGAATGTATGATTTGTATTCCATCCCTTATTAGCTTTCCTACTTGAATTTTCCAATTCATGAGCCTCTAAGTGGATTTGGAAACTGCTTTATGCACCTATGGGGGATTTGACTAGATTTAGTAAGCCTACTTTTTGACTATTTCGAATGGAATCCTTATGCATTTGAATATCTCATGTAATTATATATTGCAGCATCCTATGAATTCATAAGGTTGGCTATTGTACACTTATTCAATATAGATTAGTGTTATGCTCCAATTTCAGTCTCATTTGTTTGTAATTTTGCATGTTTGATTAGCAATTTTGTGAGTGCAATTGTTCTATCACTTGGTTTCAATTTCCACATGGTATTATAGCCTTTGTATATCAATTTCTCTCCTTACATATTTCTATTACAGGTTCGACATCTTGACTGGGAGCATATTCTGCTGACTGAAGGGCACAATTTCTGAGCTATGGATCAATCTTAGAAGATCATCTTGACTCCATTTAATTTCTTTGAATGGAAAGCAGAGATGGAGATACTGTTGAGAGTGAAAGGTCTCTACAAGGTGACTATGGCAACTGAAGTAGAGCCCAATGTAGCTACAGAGAAAATTAAATGGCACAACAGGAGGGATGAGGCCTATGGTCTTTTGTGTCTGAGCATTTCAAGAGACCTTCTCTTCCATCTTGATGGATTGAAATAACCTAATGAAGTGTGGGAGAATATTGTAGAGATTTTTGGTAAGACATATGAGATGAGAGGACATCAAATCGAGAATGAATTGATCTCTTTGAGTCCCAGCAACTTCAAATCCCTGCAACTCTACTTTTCCAAGTTTAAAGCCCTTGTTTTGTAGCTAAAACAGTATGGAATTGAAAAGAATGAAGAGCAACTAGTTTTGGCCATACTCTTGAAGCTTGTCCCTGAATATTCATTGTTTTTTTAGACCTTCCATTCCATAAAGTTGATAGCTCGAGCCTGGAAGATGCCTAAGCTTGCAGAGTTCATGGAATCCCTCACACAAGAACAAGATAAATTCATGATGATGGGCACCATCAAACCTTCCAAAGACCAAGATTTGGTTGTTGGAGATTTGATGGTGGATTCAAAAGGAAATAAGAAATATAAGAAGCCACCTGAGCAAAAGAAATATAAGAACAAGTCTCAAGAGGATCCCCAAGGATCCAAGAAGAACTTCCAGAAGAAGAAGAACAAAGGAGAAATGAGCAATTGCGCATACTGCAGTATGGGCTATCATCCTGAGAGCTCCTGTATGAAGAAGCAAATTGACATGTTGACCCAACTCCTAGAGAAGAATAACATCTCCCTTCTTGATTTCTCAAAGAAGAGAGAAGGAGGATCAAATTCAGAGGACAAAGAGAGAGTACATACTTTGGTTGCTGGCACATCAAGCTCACCTAGCTTCATCATAGACTCTGGAGCTTCTAGACATATGGTTTCTACCAAGGAGGTATTCTCCTCTCTTGACATGTCAAAAGGTCCACCAATAGTGTTGGGAGATGAATCTCTCACTGATAGTTCGGGGAAATGAAGGATTGATCTTAACCATGGTAAGTTCAATAATGTGTTGTATGTTCCAGGTCATGTCTCTAACCTCTTATCAGTGTACCAGATGACTCACACAGGGTCTCCAAAAAAGGTCATATTCTCCCCTAATGATGTTGAGATCACAAATATATTGAATGGTAAAGTCATTGCAAAAGGTGTTGTAGATCACACTTCTAAGGTATACATATTTTCACATTTTCTACCCTACTGAAACCTCCTCTTTTGATTCATGCTAATGAGGCAAGAAAGATTTGGCATGAAATATTTGGCCATCTTAACTATAAGTATCTTTCTGATTTGAGTGAAAAATATATGGTCATAGGGTTACCAAAGATTAAGTTTTCCAAGGGATTCTGTCAAGGTTGTATCCTAGGAAAACACCCAGAACACAAATTTGAGAGAGCTAGTCATGAGAGAATCTCTAAACCTCTTGAGTTGATCCATAGTGATGTTGCTGGTCCATTTCATAATATGTCAATGATTCAATCCAAATATACATTTACCTTCATAGATGACTTTTCTAGGTATTGTTGGGTTTACTTCCTAAAGCACAACTCTGAAGTTTTTGACCTCTTCAAAGTCTTTAAGGCCTTGGTTGAAAACCAGTTTGGGAGGAGACTCAAGATCCTCAGATCTGAAAATGGTGGTGAGTATGTCACATCTAAGTTCATTCAATAATGTAAATATGCAGGTATTCATATGCATCATTCAATCCCTTACACACCACAACAAAATGGTGTTGTTGAGAGAAAGAACAGATCACTGAAGGAGATGGCAACCTGTATGATGCAGGCTAAGACTTTTCCACCAAATTTTTGGGCCGAGGCTATAAAATGTGAATCCTATATCCAGAATAGGGTGCCTCATAAATATATTTATGGTATGAATCCTTTCGAATCTTGGAGTGGGCACAAGCCAGATGTGACCCATTTCAAGATTTTTGGCTGAAAGGCTTGGGCTAGAATTCCAACTGAAAAGAGAAAGGCTTTGCATACCCAAAGCCAAGAGTTCCTATTTGTTGGGTATTTGGAATATTCAAAAGGGTACAATCTGATCAAATTCAGCACAAACTAAGCCTTCATTGGAAGGAGTGTTCAGTTCCAAGAAGATCCTTTAGCAACAGTTGAAGTTGGAGAGTCTTCTTCACCACCAGAACTATTGAATGTAAGTGGAGAGACAAATGAGTTTTCTGATTCTAATATGTCTAATAATGATGATTTACTTGCAGATCCTAATAGTCCTACAAGACCAAAATGGGAATCAAAGACCATTCATGCAGCTGGAGAACTAGCTGGAAATCTTAGTGATCCTAGGAGGACTAGATCTCAGTTTGAGAGTGCCATGTGGATGAAAGGCCCTTTGTTTGTAGAGAAGTGCTATCTGATGGTTGAATCATACCCACAGACATATGAATATGCATCAGATGATCCAATATGTCAAACAACCATGAAATAAAGATTCAGCTCACTCCAGAAGAACAAGACTTGGGAACTCATTGATCTTCCCCCAGCGAGGAAGCTAGTTCAATGTAAGTGGGTTTTCAAAACTAATTTTGCTGCTGATGGTTCACCTTTGAAATATAAGACAATATTAATAGCCAAGGGATACTCACAGGTACATGGTATTGACTACAATTGTTAACACCCAAAAAGTGTTCACTACCTCATCTACCCCACTACATGGCTCATTTGTCCATTTTTCTACCATATTTCCCTTAAAAACCCCTTTTTTCCTCCAAAAATATCCAAAATTCCTCTAAAATAGCAAAAATCCCACTAAAAAGCCTCCAAAAGGCCTTAAATGCCTCCAAAAGGCCATAAAACCATCAAAAAAGCCTAAAAAGGGAAGAAAAAATATAAAATAATGAGGAAAAGGAGGAAAAAACCCTATACAGCTGCCCTAAACCATATGGTTTCCAAAACCATGGGCCAGCACTCCACCACTGAAAAACTATAAATAGGTGATGGAGACCCCTTATTTCACATCCACAATCATAAGCACCCTTACTCTGCCAAAGTAACTCTTGAAACCATAGCTCATCCTTGAGCTACTTTCACCTTGAGAGCCCCTTTTGGCCCATTTCCACCATTGGAGAAAGAGAAGGAGCAAGTTGGAGCTTGGATCAACCTTCTTGGATCACTGCAAAGGGCTTCACCAACCTTCACATTGGAGGTAACATTAATACAAAAGCCATTCTTTATATCTTGTTTTTTTGTTTCATGCACATGTTTAGAGTAATTTATATTTCTGTTTTAGCATTTTAATTTACATTTACTGAACTACTACTAAGGAGTCCCTTCTCCTTAGTAGGTGCTCATTCGCACAAGCTAGGGGTAAAACCCTAGCCACAGTTTTGGCGACTCTGCTGCTTGTTTAGTTTTCTGCAATAATTTCTCATTTTTTCCTTTTGGTTGTCCCTTTCGGCCGCCGTAAACCGCATCTTTTCCCTCTGCAGTCGCGTCCCGACCGCGTCTTTCAGGAATTTACTTGCGACCCGACCATGGCTCTCAGACTGTTTCCAATGCCCTGCCTACGGATTCAAGTCTGTTACCTGCGATCCGACCGCGGCTAATCAGCCTGTTTGCTGCGATTTGACTGCACCTGTCGGCCATTTTCCCACGTCCCGATCGCGACTTTCATCCCCTTTGTTGCGACCCGACCGTGTCTGTCTTCCCTTTTCCCGTGATTCGACTGCGCTTTTTTCCCTATTTCCTGTGGTCCGACTGCCTTTGTTGTCCAGAAATCCGCGACCTTTCCGTGCCTGTTTCCCTCAAAACCCGCGGTCTGACCGCTCGATTTCGCCACAGACCCGCGGTCTGATTTCTGCATGTTTTTTCCTGTTTTTGAACCCAGTCCTTTTGCTGCAATATTTTCTGCATCTGCACAGCCATCTATTCCACCTGCAGCCCTACTTCCCTACAGCCTTTTCTGCAACATCATTTCTGTTCCCTTTTACAAAATATGTTTAAAATTTCAGCATTTTAATTCAGAAAATTTTGCATGTTAAAGTTGTGAATTCAGTATTATTGTTAGTTAGAAAGTTTCCCCCTTGTGTGGCACTTCTATTTTGGGTTCATCACCTCACGAGCACACACTCTGTCACATAATTCAAGTGTGCCTTAAAAAACTACTTAACTCAACCAATATTCTAACCCCACTTGGGGAACACAAAAGAATCTTTGTAGTTAGGTAGGATCGGGGGGATAGGCTTCCAATAACACCCCTCGGTTACTTACACTTGAGACATAGCTGTTGTCCAATTAGGGAACCAAAATCCCCTAGTACTTTTTGGCATGGTCACAACCAGTTTACCAGAGGGCCTCTCCCTTAGGAGGGTTGAAGTCGCGAGACTGGTTCCGGAGGCCTGAGTGGAACACCGCACTCCATTCAGTAACTGAAGGGCTACCTTTCGCAGTTCTCAGGATATCCCTGTATAGGGGTATTGTGGTAAAAGGACCAAACGGAAGATTCACCTTTCTAGACGTGTCATGAATGGGGTATCTTAGTTGCCATTCTTCTAGGATTGACTACCCGGTGTCCCTCCCGGTAGGGGGATATCTTAGCCACTTGGATTTCCTATTCATATTGTCTGACTTGGATTTCATCACCTTGCAGAGGATATGTCTAATTGAGTCAGAATACTTTTAGTTAGGTGTTTGCATGCTCCCTTACCTCCTTTTGGTCTAGTGAGTCCACCATTTTTTTATTTTTAGGAAACCTGCTGCTTGTTGGTATTCTGCCATTTCTGTTGACACTCCACCTATTGTAGCATAGCTGTTACATTGGGTGTTTTGAGTTGGTTGTTGGCCTGAGTGCCCTATTTTTCGAGCTCTCCTTCTGCACACTCGGTTGCATTAGGTTTTTTGAGCTATTTTTTACCCACCTCAACCCACAGAGATTTGACACCATCTGTCACCATTGAGTCCCTGAGACATTCTCGATGCCTCAGGGGCGAGCCCCCACATCACGGTTCACTTGACACCACCCGTCATCGACACAGATCATCCTCACTTGATACCACTTATCATAGATCTCGAGCCTTCTCACTTGACTCCACTCGTCAGCGGCATAGGACTCCGTCACCAGATATTGATGCCCCTTATTTTACCTCCGATTCTGAGCCAGAGTCTGAGAACCCCATTTACACTGCCCCTACTAGCCCCATGGCTGGCGTGACTTCCACTCCCATCTTGGTAGGGACCATTGGTGGCACATCCACCACTACACCAGTTACCACACCTTCTTTGGGTATGCCCTCCATGGGGCCCCCATCTACCGTTCCCCTCACAGCACCTATTCCCGCAGCGGGAATACCTATTCCCACTCCATCAGTGGCTCACACTACCCATGGCGGTGTAGGACCGTCCCATACCACCTTAGTTCCCCCACTTGGGGGTAACCTCCCTAACACTACCCCTCCACTTGGGGGCATTGGCCCCAACTTGGTCCAACCCACTACTGTGTCACATCCTTCTTCCAGTTTGCCATTCATGGCTAGCCTCAACCTTCCTGACCTAGCTATATTGACCAACGACCCTATCCGACACGACCCTGCGTGGCCTCACATGCCCACCAAGCTCCCCTCTGACATCCCTAAGTTCGAGGGAAAGGTAGGTGAGGACCCACAAAAAAACATTATGTCCTTCCATCTATGGTGTTCCTCCAACTCCATAGTGGACGACTCTATTCGCCTCCGTCTCTTATAGCGCACCTTCACTGGCTCTGCAGCCAAGTGGTATATCGAGCAACCCCACGGAACCCATAACACCTTTGCTTCCCTTGCCTCAACCTTCCTGCTGTTCTTCCAGTTACCTGTCTGCTATGACGTGGGCGTTGAGATCCTCCTATCATGCAAACAAAACATGGCTACCCACATCACGGACCACATTCATGAGTGGCGTCGATGCCGTAGCTTATGCAAGATCAAATTAGACGACCGTATCTTCCTAGATTGGTTCCTCAAATCCCTTCTTCCTATCATTGCTAAGGATGTGGCATCCGAAAGACCCCAGTCTGAAGAAGAGGCCATCCTTAAGGCCCAACAATTCGACCTCATTTACGCCCAGTCGGGTTATCTCTATACCATTATACCTGACGCCCCTCGTGGTGATTCCTCCTAGCACGATGCGCCGGGGGCATCCCACGCTGCCGATGGCATCATTGGCTATGTCTCTTCGCATCCTCAACCATTTTCCATAGCACATCCTACCCCTGGCCCTGACCTTTTGCAGGCTACCTCACAGTCTGGCTCAACCAAATCGTATGCTCCCATGACACATCACCACCATTCCCATGGACCCTCATGTCCACCTCAGTGTTTCGGTCATGCGACTCCCGCTTACGCCCCCCCGGTCGCACCTCAGCCCTACTATCACCAGCAGGCTGCACCAGCTCCTGCGCCTTCACAAGCCCAACCCGCTCCATAGCCCTATCAACAACCCCCTCAAGTTGCTACACCTGCGCAGCCTCCACCTACATATCATCCACCGCAACCTTCTCCAGCACCTGCGCAACCTCAGAATCCACCTGCTGCCCAAGGGCAAGTTTACGCCCAACAAAACCCGCAGCAAAACCAGAACAACCAACGCAACCAGGGCCAACAAAACCACGGCAGGGGCCGAAATCATGGAAACAACCAACCTATAGACCAAGCTGGTCAAACCCCTAATCCCCCCGATAATAATAATGTGGCCCCTGCTAATCAAAACCCTGATCGCCCGCCCAAGCAGGCTAAAAACCCCAATTTGCGAACAAACCATCCTTGTT
>LPNX010776164.1:27602-127602 GCA_001517045.1 Pseudotsuga menziesii
TCCCACTTCGCTATATCAACAATAACCCCAATGCGCGGGCTGCGTCAAACTACAACATTGTCGATGACTTAGCCCAATCTCCCGCAGCCATGTCTATGTTAGAAGTCTTATAAAAATACCCTTCATAGTGCAAGACTTTACTCTCAGCCATTGGGGCTATCGATCCAAATGATTCGAATTTAATGGCATTTGATTTGGACCAATCCGAACCCCGCATGCCTTCCACTTTAGTGTTCCAAGTTTCTGTTTTCGTTCGGAATTTTGTCATCCATCGATGCATTATTAATGAAGGTGCCTCTACATGTGTCATGTCCACCTCCATCTGGAAGAAATTGGGATCCCCCCCTCTCCAACAGTCCACTACTGCGTTGCGAGCCTACGACGGTCGTTCGGCTCAACCACAAGGCCTATTAACTAATGTCCCCGTCAAGCTGGCTGGAAAAACCGTCCTCATCGACATCGAGGTTATTAATGCACAGCTTGATTACAACCTTTTACTTGGCCGCAGCTACATGTATGCCATGCGGGCGGTTGCTTCTTCCTTTTTTCATACCATGATGTTCCCCCATGAGGGACGTGTGGTCAAGGTCGACCAACTCACCTACTATGATCCCAATGCCCCCGCGGCACCTGAAAATGTTCTCCCCATGGTTGAACAACCTGTTTCGGGTGCCACCACCTCATTTGTTTCCTCTATGGGGCCCGGAGTTTACTCAGATGCGCCAATGACCTCGACCTTCCAATCTATTCCACCCCCGTCACCCGCCACTGACGTGTCCGACCTATGTACTCTGTCCCATCACACACAAACTCCTACTAATAAACCGCCCTTGTTGCCTAAACCCCCTTTGGTACCTAGTCACATTGGTGTTACACCCATCCATACCATTCCTTTCCTCATCCCTCCCTCAGGAGTAGTTAGCGCTCCGGTCATGGCTACCCTCAGCCTCCCTGGGTTAACCTTAGGATTACCCGTTTGGTATCTTTCGCCTCCCGTTCCCCCGCAGACACCAGATGTCGTCCTGCAACCGGTGCAACCCATTGTCACTACTAGTCACCCACCTCCCAGTGTTGCTACCCCGTCGTCCTCCACGAACCCCCCCCCTCCTCTTACCAAACCCACTGGGGGCAGAGGCCCCCAACCTTACACTGCTGTCCCACCTCCCAAGACAGTCAAAAACCCCCCTGTGTTTCGTGCTCCTCCCAAATGCTCGCTATGCGATGAGTTAGGCCATGCGACTCACCAATGTCCTCAGTTACCGACAGTACAGGAACACATGCAAATGCTTGATGACGACCCCAGTATGTCGGTTTTCAAACTAGATCCAACCCCTAAGCCTCGCGACAAATCCCTGCGCACTAACCACCCCTGTGCCATATGCAGTGTTTACGGGCATTACTCACATCACTGTCCCAATCTCCCCGATTATAGAGCAGCTCTCTATAAGATGAACAATCTGGATCTTGAGACGGCACCACCCACCATTGAGGAGATCCACCCCCCGGTCTCTTCCCCTTCCGGAGAGGATAATACCATTTATATGATCTCTTCCGCCACTACTCCCTCGTCAACCGATTTGACGACACCAACTTTCCGTACTGATGAGGAAATCCGCGAGGCTCTCACTGCCCCGAAGTATCCCTGGGATGACATGCACCATCGCTCCTACTTCCTCCCAGATGAATCCTCCTCTAACACTGCTACCCAATTTGCAATTGAATCCAAAGACTTCCTTCCCCCCAAGGTCGACTGGTTCAAGGACCCTATTCCTGCTCCTGACAGCTTCGAGGAGGGTAACATGGCCAACATCTCACCTGTCATCCGAATTGATATCGCTACCCCAGGAAGAAACCCCCCTGGAGTCTTCTTATCGCTTTCAGACTCTCTAAAATTGAAAGCAACCACGAGCATGAACTGTCTTGGGCTCGTAAAATCCACACGACAGTACCATTCCATTCCTTCAGAGTCTTCTTATTGCTTTCAGACTCCTTAAAATTGAAAGCAACCACGAGCATGAACTATCCTGGGCTCGTAAAATCCACACGACAGTACCATTCCATTCCTTCAGAGTCTTCTTATTGCTTTCAGACTCCTTAAAATTGAAAGCAACCACGAGCATGAACTATCCTAGGCTCATAAAATCAACACGACAGTACCATTCCATTCCTTCAGAGTCTTCTTATTGCTTTCAGACTCCTTAAAATTGAAAGCAACCACGAGCATGAACTATCCTGGGCTCGTAAAATCCACATGACAGTACCATTCCACTTCTTCCGAGTCTTCTTATTGCTTTCAGACTCCTTAAAATTGAAAGCAACCACGAGCATGAACTGTCCTGGGCTCGTAAAATCCACACGACAGTACCATTCTATATACACACCTCTTCTCGTTCCCTAACCCATGAAGAAGTCCCCCCGTGCCTCTTGGCACTATGATCAATCCTCTCGGCAGCACCCCCAATTAGGTCGCCTTTGTTCAGAGTATTCTGCAGTCTCCTGCCATTTTACCACAGCTTGAGTCTCCCTCAGCCCAGTCACCCTCCTAGATCCAATACAGCTATGATCCCCTTACCACCAGTCAGTTTCATATGTTGCCCGATCATCCCCACCATCACACTCTGAACAAAGAACGTTTGAGTCCACCCACTCTACTTGCCCAGTTATTCCCCCCAGTTTATCAATCCTGCCATCAGTACTATCACATTTCGGTTTTCCACCTCGCGCTCCTGTCAAGGAAACATCATTGCCTTGATAGTTGCAGGTCTCCCTCTGTTGACGACAGCCCCTCTATTCCAGAGGATAGACCCAGAGGCCCCTGCGCCTTGGACCCATCACCATCTGTGGTGAGTGCCTACGGACCATTTTGGGAGGAGTCATCATTGCCTGTTCGAATGGTTGTTTCTCACATGCTCAACTTCAGCACCTTGATCGCATCATTGAGAATCGCGCAGGATTTATATCCCTTCCATTATTTGTCGAAGACCTCGGATTTCCCCCGACTCTAGCACATTGGTGAGTCACTTCGGAACGCCCAGTTATATGTTCCTGTGGATGTCCGAGCTGCGTTGGCGATTGTATTCGGAAGCCATCTAGTTTCATGCTTCCTTGAGTACCCAGTTTAGTGTACCATTGCGAGTATGACCCTTGTCACTCTGATCCAGCAGCTCATCAGTTCCTTTGGTACCACATTCAGTAGCACTGCTGTTATTCCAGTACATCATTTTTTCAGCTTAGACATGGTCAGCCCAGCAGTATGTCCCAGATTTGTGTCCCTTCTGGACCCTTATGATATCCACAGTGGTTTTTTAGGTATCCTACAGGTCCCTCTTTTTGGACCCCATTGTTATTATTATGTTATATCCTGATACGAGCATGGGAATGCCCACCTCGTCCATCTATTGAGATTCTTCCTCATTCAGTATTTAAGGCCATGTATATGTTAGGTCCCCATATTTTGGACCCCATTGTTATTATTATGTTATATCCTGAGACGATCATGGGAATTCCCGCCTCGTCCATATGATCAGATGATTCCTCATCCATTATTGAGGTTATGTACTTTTAGTTCTTGCAGTTGGTTTGGGATCGTTGTTCCGGGCTTCCCTTTGTTTCTTCTCTTCTCCACACCCCAGGAACACCATTTATGACTTATGATGTCCATCAGCCATACGATGAGCTCCTTCCCTCGCACATCAGGGGGCAATCTGTTAACACCCAAAAAGTGTTCACTACCTCATCTACCCCACTACATGGCTCATTTGTCCATTTTTCTACCATATTTCCCTTAAAAACCCCTTTTTTCCTCCAAAAATATCCAAAATTCCTCTAAAATAGCAAAAATCCCACTAAAAAGCCTTCAAAAGGCCTAAAATGCCTCCAAAAGGCCATAAAACCATCAAAAAAGCCTAAAAAGGGAAGAAAAAATATAAAATAATGAGGAAAAGGAGGAAAAAGCCCTATACAGCTTCCCTAAACCATATGGTTTCCAAAACCATGGGCCAGCACTCCACCACTGAAAAACTATAAATAGGTGATGGAGACCCCTTATTTCACATCCACAATCATAAGCACCCTTACTCTGCCAAAGTAACTCTTGAAACCCTAGCTCATCCTTGAGCTACTTTCACCTTGAGAGCCCCTTTTGGCCCATTTCCACCATTGGAGAAAGAGAAGGAGCAAGTTGGAGCTTGGAGCAACCCTCTTGGATCACTGCAAAGGGCTTCACCAACCTTCACATTGGAGGTAACATTAATACAAAAGCCATTCTTTACATATTGTTTTTCTGTTTCATGCACATGTTTAGAGTAATTTATATTTCTGTTTTAGCATTTTAATTTACACTTACTGAACTGCTACTAAGGAGTCCCTTCTCCTTAGTAGGTGCTCATTCGCACAAGCTAGGGGTAAAACCCTAGCCACAACAATGAAACCTTTGCACCAGTGGCAAAGATGGACTCCATAAGGCTAGCTTTATCCATTGTAGCTTCAAAGCAGTGGGAGGTACATCACATGGATGTGAAGTGTGCTTTCCTAAATGGATATATTAATAAATATATTTACATGCAGAAACCTCAAGGGTTTGTTTTTAATCCAAATTTTGTGTGCAGGATAAAGAAATCATTGTATGGGCTCAAGCAAGCCCCCAGGGCTTGGTATGCCAATATTGATGGCTTTCTGGTGTCATTGAATTTTGTTCGATGCAAGTATGATCCTAATGTTTATTTGAAGCTGATTCATGGTTCTTTGATGATTATTGTCTTGTATGTGGATGACCTTCTGATTACAGGAAGTTCAAAGAAAGAGATTGCCTCCTTGAAGGATGCAATGAACCATGCATTTTCTATGACTGATTTGGGGTTGTTGAGCCAATTCTTGGGTCTCAAAATTGCTCAATCCCAACATGGAATAAAAGTACATAAGTTCAACTATGCTTTATATTTTCTAAACAAGTTCAACATGAAATATTGCAAGCCAAGCAAGACTCCCTTCCTTTCAGGAGTTAAGCTTGAAGAAGCAGGTTCTTCTTCTATGGTAAATAATACACTGTATAGGCAGTTGATTGGGTGTTTTCTTTACCTTACAAACACTTGACCTGATATTTCTTATGCAGTAAGTGTCACTTCAATATACATGGATCAGCCTCATGAGATCCATTGGAGAGCAGCCAAAAGGATCCTTAACTTTGTTCAGGGAACAAGAACTCATGGGATCTTCTACAAAGCTAAATCTGATCTTGATTTGATTGGGTTTACTGACAGTGATTGGGAAGGTGACAACATAGATCAAAAGTCAACATCAGGATATGTGTTCATGCTTGTATAAGGACCAATCAGCTTGTCAAGCAAGAAACAGAGTGCCATAGCACTCTCATCTATAGAAGCAGAGTACAGAGGAGTTGTAAATGCAGCAACTCAATGTTTATGGTTGCAGGGGATACTTGGTGAGTGTGGCTTTGAATCAGATTTTTCAACTATTATCTATTGTTATAATCAGAGCACCATTTGAATCTGCAATGATCCAGTTCAAAGACAAAGAACCAAACACATTGAGATCCATATGGACTACATCAGACAGCTTGTGCATGATGGCACCATTCATCTACTCTTTTGTGCATCTTTAGAACAAGTAGCAGACATATTCACCAAAGTTTTTTTGTGAGAATACATTCAGCAATCTCAAATCACCGCTGGGGATTGCTGATCATGCTGTGAAGCATGATTGATGACAAGATTTTCAAATTTTGTTTTACTGTCCATGTTTAAGGGAGGATTTTCCCACTGGGTTTTTGCCTCTTTCCTTGGTTAAATGGACATGCAGTATGTAAAGGGTGATTAAGCCTTGTTTCTAGGCCCTATATTTTTCTGATATTTACTCATAAAGTTAGGATTAAGGGGGGGTGTTAGAATAATCAACCCATAGTTACCTATGTTAGACATTAATTAATTCATTTTTGTTTTATTTTCCTAGTTCCCTATATTCCACTCTATGCAAGTTGTCTTCCACATGCCATAGAAGTCAAACTTGCTAAAAATGAGTCATGGAGCACTTGGGAAACCTCTTGGAAACCATATTTAGCATGTGTGCTTTATTCTAGATCCTCCAAAGCGCATATCTGCTTTTTCTTCTAAGTTGCATGTTTTATTGAGAAATAAGGCAAAAGGGAAAGTAAGACTAGGTGTAGTTGACTTGTTTTTTTCCCTCATCACCCTCCATCATTTTATCCTAATAAAAGCATGTATGATTTGTCTTTCCATCCCTTATTATCTTTCCCACTTTACTTTTCCAAATCGTGAGCCTCTAAGTGGATTTGGAAATTGCTTTATGCACCTATGGGGGATTTGACTAGATTTAGTAAGCCTACTTTTTGACTATTTCGAATGGCATTCTTACACATTAGAATATATCATGTAATTATATATTGCAGCAACCTATGACTTCATAAGGTTGGCTATTGTACATTTATTCAATACAGATTAGTGTTATGCTCCAATTTCAGTCTCCTTTGATTGTAATTTTGCATGTTTGATTAGCAATTTTGTGAGTGCAATTGTTCTATCACTTGGGTTCAATTTCCACATCTTCTTTGTTAAAATTCTCTTATAATTATATTTTATGATAATTGTGTGAATCATTTGAAATGACTCAAGTCAAAAATGTATTTTCATGTTAGATGTAAATAACATTTTTTAATCATTTTATGATGTTTACTTAGTAATTTGATTAATTATGTTATGCATAAATAAATTAATTGTTTGACTTGTGCTTTTGCAAGTATTTTATCGATTAGTTTAATATCCTTAAGTTCTGATATCAAAGTATTATATGTTAATTTTTATTTGTATGATTTTAGGTTACTAATAATTATTTATTAGTATCTCTGTAATCATAACCTATTTTTACAATATAAAATAATTATAATAGTAATTGTGATCATTTTTTACTATCATAGTTGTATTTTTTTAAAATTTCTATTGTTTGATAGTTAATAAGAGTTAACACTAGTTATAATCAACTTATGGCCATGATAGTTTAGTTTAATTATAACATATTTTTTCTTTTAGTTATATTTTATATTATTTTAACAACTATTAGTTGAGTATCATATTAATCATTCCTAGGAACTATTTCAGAAAATTGAAAGACTATCACTAAGAGAGAAAAAAATATCAGTTAGGCATAGTTAGATTAAATTTCATTTAGTAGCTGCTAAATAGAATTTAGTTGTTAAAAATATAGTTTTAAAAAATAGCATAGTTTAATATTTACTTTTAGTTTTAATAGTTTTAGTTGTGTTAATTAGAATTCAGTAGCATTAAGTAGTTTAGATTATGATTTTCTAGGTTAAAGTTTAGAGAACTCTCCTTAAGAGAGCTAAAACCTAGGTGGTAGCAGGACCAAAATCTATGAAAATAAAATAACCCAAACACATCGGAATCTGCAGTAAGAAACTTGTGTAGGTTGATTTTCTGTAGTTGATCTCATTCATAAAATCTGGTCAACACATCCATGGTTCCTTCTCCTATTGTCCTTTAGAATTACTCTTTTGAGCCACTTCTTGGGAGACATGTAACGTCCCCGACCCTCCGACCGACGAAGAGGATGTTACCAAACCATCAAACATACCGGGAAACTAGCCCCATGAACATGAACATACATAAAATGCTTAAAACATAAAAAATACTAAGATGCATAATCATACATATATTCAGTGGAATCAAAACAAAATTCGTTCATACACATGTTCATCATAGTTCATTAACAGTAAACATAATTGCAGGAAAGAAATAGACAAGGATAATTATCTCATAAAGAACTTGTCCTGCAACCAGCTACATCGCTACAACATTCCACCCAACCATAGGCCAGAGTGCTCATCAATCTCTCAGCAACACTGCCACCCCCGAGCTGTGCATGATTCCCCAAGGATTAAGGGACTAAGAAAGCTTACACATAGCCAAGGTACACAAATCAACCAATCCCATGCAGCAGGGCTTATCAGGCTATCAAGGAGCTGGGAGAAGCTAAGTGATAAGCTGGTGAGTTCATGGAAGAGCTAAGGATGCCTACAATAGAGCTATTTTGACCTCTAAAACACCCACACACACCCAACACCAGGAATTGGTCTCTTCTCTACTTTACAGTCCCTCAGGACCTGACTTCCCTTGCCACTACTCTTTTGAGGTTGTGGAGAAGAACACCATCCATCTAACTCTATCTGTGTGGCCCCCAATCCCAGGTTTTTCAAGCATACCTAGCCTTCAATCCAATCCACACAGTATGAAGACCAACCACTGCATGCATGCAGCAAAACCAGTAATTATAGCTTTGATAGGGGAAAATAGTCCCTGAGTTATTCTTGGCCCTATCGTGGCCAAAAAAACACAATTGTAACCTACAACAGCTCCAAAGCGTGGAGGAAAACACAACAAACACCACATAGGTGCTCACACCAGCCACCGATCAGGGAAGACAACAAACATGGTTCAACGATCAAGTAATAGGACATTACACCATCTAGACATAGCCAACAAACATGGAAAAACAATGGTCCCTTCTCAACAATGAAGCCATGGAACATTACACAGTCGGCAAAAAGGGAAAGAGCCAGACCCCCACGTTGACAGGAAAAAACATCTGCGCAAACCATGATCGGTAGGGGAAAAATTACATAGCCTGCATCATGCCTCTGAGGTTGCTCTTCAAGCTCTCCATAGGAGAGCACAATACCCACCTATGCATGAGGTGAAAATAATGGCCGGCAATGGGGAGAGTGGAAAGAACAAAAATTATTGGCATCCCAAATGGTGTGTGAGGAGACCACTCCCAGCTCGTGCATGACTAAACCAGCCGTGGAGGCGTGTGGGGTAATCCTGCCACCCACCCCTACCCAGCATTAACTACCTCAACTAAAACAAGGGTTTAGGGTTTGACACATGGATTTTCCCCAATGGTTCCCATAGGTTAGACAATCCCCCCCCTTAACCTTAGGAAATCATTCCCTTTTCATCTAACGTTGCACCGTCATAGCTGGCTGTAGTTTTATTTTAATTGATGTGTATATTTACATGATGCCAAACTATACTATGCTAGATAGCACGATATACCATCGACAATGATCCCAATTGCCGAAACATACACAACCAAATCGATGGTGGGGCTTTTTCCTTTAGCTCCACACCACAATTAATTACAAAATATACATCATGTATCTTTAAATGCAAATGGGGTCAAAACCGGGGTATTCCAATCCCTTCCCCCTTGGAATAACATCATCCTCGGTGTTCCAATACATATACAATTTGCACATCAAATTTCAAAATTTTGCAGATCTGTCCCACGTTCAATTATTTATTTGAACTTTTAGGACCAATCCCCTCATCTTCTGCGAGCTTCTCTTGCTGGTTCTCAGCTTTTGGCTTATCCCAAGTCTAGGGACTTTTATAAATCTTGAGCATCTCTCCAATATTTTCTTGGGTCTTGGCAATTGTTTGAAGAAGACTTCCAGCCAAATCAAGCAGCTTTTGGTCTGCTGCCATGATCAATGTGCACATTGGACTTCACTTTTCTCACCTGTGAAATGCATCATTGAAATTCTGTTAGACCAACCATAATATAGGCATTAAAATCAGTCAATTTATTGCCCAATTGGTATGATAGTCCAAGTCTCATCAATGAGACTTTCATATTTTTCATGCCTTCCCAACAGGCACATGAGCTCATTCATGTCCATTCTTGGGCAGGGAATTAACCATTCCAACATTCATAATTATTTTAAGCAAATAAACACATTCTATTTTCATCCATACATGCATTCAACAATCTTTTGTTTTCACAATGCATAAGTATATATATATATATATAATTAAAAGGCAAGAGAGAGAAGCAATAGTTTTTCCCCTCTTTGTCTTGTTCCATCCTGGAACCCACACCACAACTGTGGCTTTTCATGCTCTCAGCCTCTTTCACTTCACCATGAATGCTGGACCAATCCCTCTTGGTCATGAAACTTAGTGTCTCTGGTCTATTTTAGACCTCTCAACCATGGGGCCTCCCCACATGGTTTGTCTCGGTTGCTAGGAACTTCACAATCTCACTAGCACCTTTTTCATTATTGCTCATTCTAAGATCTTCAGGATAGTCACATGTCCACATGCACCCCTATGATGCTCTCATAGTCCTCGCTTCCAACGACGCCTACATTAAAACATTGAATAAGTTTGCATGTTTAGTTTATTCTCATCATTTTTTATCTCTTAAACAAGAGCTTGAAGCATCATAACCAAATCATATACACATAATTAAATTCAATAAGAATTTGCAACTCTGTCTACTACAGAAATTGATTTTCTTAGCAATGAGGTGATCCTCATTTGTGGGTCTCTTGTAAGAAACACCACTGTGCCCATCATGATTTTATGCTTACTTAGCATAACATGAACACCCACTTACAATGTGTCCTCCTGAAACAATTATATGCAAGCCAATAGTTATTAGTAGTTGTCAGCAATTTCTCAAATCTGAAATTTACAATTTTAAATTGACAATTCATTATTCATATAGACTATTTTTCACAACCACAAGACTCTTCTCATGAGGTTTGCCTCTTTCACATGGTAGATTCCAGCCTTTGTCATAGTCTTACTCACATTGCCATGCTCCAAACAATCTACCTGGAACTTGAACTTCAATCAGCTAAACACTTGGTAATTCTTGATGCATATAATTTTTTTTCCATTGCTGCAACAATCACTGAAGCATTTTCAGAATTATAAAATTCAAATGCTTCCAGCTGTTAGCATATCAATACTACTATGCAATCATTGTCATACTAAAACTGCAAGGTATAGTCACATCATTTATGCAATTTAAATGAATTGTTGAGATACTCCTACTTCACAAGCATATCATTGCACCACCTTTCCCTTCCATAGATCATTTCTGGCAGCCAATTGATCATGACTACCCTCTTCATGCACTTACTATCCTGCATTCACGTCAGCTCTTGAAATGGTTCCAGAATTGTCATCAATTCATCATTTCAGCCATTATTTATTCATAATGACACATGCACTATCCTTATGCATTCATGCATTGCATCACAACATTGGCACCCATACTTATGTATGCATATATACAACATTTACTCATACTTTTCATATAAACCCATTCAATGCATAACTACAATATTTATAAAATATTTTCATGCATACCCACTCAATGCTACCTTGCATTGATTCAGGAATACTATGCATTCAAACATACCATGCATGGCCCAACCATGACTACTTCATATCTGATGCATGACTATAATCAAAATCACCAGTGCTTATGAGACCTCTTGCTTTTACCACTCCATGCAATTGTCATAATTAAACTCTTACCTTCATGGGTCCTACTTACACCCTTGACATTACCAGTTTTGTTGGTCCCTTGCAGGAGATTGCAGAAGTTGCTCACTAACTTTTGATCCTGGTTTTGTTTCCTTATCCCTTTCTTCATAGGGTTGCTGGTCACATTCATCAGCATCAACAACATACTCAGCCATGTCCAGGTTGTTGTTGGTTTTTCCACTAATTCCAATACCAATGCAATAATTACCATTAGTGGTTCATTATACATGTATAATTCTTACTAATATTACCAACATGTAATATCCTATGCATGCAAGGCATATCTTCATACATTTCATGTATGAAACTTATAAATGTAATTATAATTAGCAATATAGGGTTTAAGGAATTTTCCCTTTTCAAATCCCTCATCTTTTCATGGAACTCCTCTTCCACACAACAGCTGGTTTGTCCATACTAACAACCACTAGTACCTTGCAACACCACATTTGAACTCTGGGTATTCCCTCTTGTTCCCTGCTAGATAATCTTTCCAACGCCTACCCACATGCTTCATTCTGACCTCGGGTGTGAAAACCACACCATTTCTAACATAATGATTTTAATCAAATTTAGGCAAAACACACAACTGTATTTTGGTCTGAATTGCCAACTTCAGCCACCTAGAATTCTTCTTCCTTTTCAGCCTTGGAACTACTGAAAAATTCACTAAAAAATAGTTGAAACTTCTTGAAAAATCCACTTTGAAAAACCCAAATTTCCTTCTACAGGATCAGGTCTCATCCCAACTAATGTTTCAACGTTCTGGTGGCCAAAACCACTAATTTTCCCCGCGCTCATCGACATCCTATTCATCTATTTCCTTCCACTATATCGGGCCCGTAGTCATCTATCCTTCCAAAATTCATTGGCGATAAGATATACTAATCGCTGCATTGACAGTCGGGTGCTCTGTGCATCGGGTGGCTAACTGTCTATACTTTCGCAATAGTGGCCAATTGATCCTTTTAAGAGTTCCATGGATCAAAACTTTGTCGACGGTCGGAGCGACATCCCACTGTGGCATCAGACACTTAGTCCCCTAGACGTCTGCAACAGTGGTTCATCAACGCTGAAAACCTTTTCTGATCGATGATCAAAACTTCTTGTCGTCAGAACAGTAGTTCAACTGACAGCTGTAACTACGGAATCCTAACAACTAAATTCTTCTGACGATGCTCATCGATGGTTTCATCTACTAATCTTTTTCGACGCTTTCTGCACTTTGATAATTTTTCTTCCCTTGTCTGTTACCGCGTTGGCTTTCCAAACACCTAACTCTCATTGAAACCTTTGGTTCTATCTATCAGTGATCCCATCTTCTATTCTCCTCCAATGTGTCGGGGTTCAAACAACAACTTTTCCCGCCGCATCGGGGATCTGAAACACAAGGATCATGGCATCAAAAGTTGGAACATTTGTCTGTCAGAAGGATAGTGGTCTAGAATTCTGCAACAACAACACAAAAACCATTAACTTCATCTAACATCCATCGACAACCCATAGAACTAACATTTTCTGATGGGCGACGATCCCGTGCCTTAGAAAAAATTTCTTCTTGTGTCGGCTCTTCCTTCAACTATTCGTTGGCGATGTAAACCACTATTCTTCTCTGACCGTCGATGATCTCATGCCTTAGAAAAATTTTGGAAACTTTTTCTCCTCTATCTTCCACCTCGTTGGCTGTCAGAGAAACTAACCGTTGGGTGGATAATCCATTAAGTAGACGCAACGATGAACGCATCATCAGCTAACCTCCACTGACGTGTCATCGGCGATCCCTTTATCTTAGTGGTGCTGATCGCCGATGGTTTTTAACACTTAGGAAAATTTTTGAACTTTTCTTGTTGCTACATCGGCTGATTCATCCTTTAATTCTCACCGATGCTTCGGAGATATTATGTGGACCTTTGTCGAAACTGTGCCTCCCGCTTCCACTAAGTTTTTCCGATGGCCGATAAACACTTAGGAAAATTATTACAATTTTCTTCCTCCATCATCGTAACATCGGCGGGTCATTCTACTAACTTTCACCGTCACCGGGGTCTTCTGTATCAGACGGCCATCAGACTAGTCTGTCCGCTGTGTTGGAGGACCTTCATACTTAGTCCTCCGATGGGCCAACGGTTCCAATACTTAGAGAAATTTTTCAAATTTCTCAAAATTATCTTGTCATGCACAGATTCCTTTTGATTTCTGCTAGGCAGAAGGAAACTTGCCTCTACTAGCTGACCTATAATGGCCCATTCAGGCCCATGCTGTAGCCTTGAGCTCTGATACCATACTTTAACATCCCCGACCCTCCGACCGGTGAAGAGGACGTTACCAAACCATCAAACAGATCGGGCAACTAGCCCCATGAACATGAACATACATAAAATGCTTAAAACATCAAAAATACTAAGATGCATAATCATACATATATTTAGCGAAAGCAAAACAACATTCATTCATACACATGTTCATCATAGTTCATTAATAGTAAACATAGTTGCAGGAAAGAAATAGATAAGGATACTTATCTCATAAAGAACTTGTCCCACAACCGGCTATGTCACTGCAACATTCCACCCAACCATAGGCTAGCGTGCTCATCAATCTTTTAGCAACACTGCCACCCCTGAGCTGGGCATGATTCTCCAAGGAATAAGGGACTAAGCAGGCTTACACATAGCCAAGGTACACAAATCAGCCAAGCCCACACAACATGGCTTGTCAGGATATCAAGGAGATGGGAGAAGATAAATGATAAGATGGTGAGCTCATGGAAGAGCTAAGGATTCCTACACCAGAGCTAGCCTGACCTCTAAGACACCCACACACACCTGACACCAGGAATCAGTCCCTTCTCTACTTCACAGTCCCTTAGGCCTTGACTTCCCTTGCCAGTTCTCTTCTGGGGTTGTGGAGAAGAATGCCAGCCATATAACTCTATATGTGTGGCTCCCAATCCCAGGTTTCTCAAGCATACCTAGCCTTCAATCCCACTCCACACAGTCTGAAGACCAACCACTACATGCATGCAGCAAAATCAACAATTACAGCTTTGACAGGGAAAAACAGTCCTTGAGTTATTCTTGGCCCTATTGTGGCCAAAGAAACACAATTGTAACCTACAACATCTCCAAAGTGTGGAGGAAAACACAACCAACACCACATAGGTTCTCACAGTAGCCACTGATCAGGGAAGACAACAGCCATGGTTTAGCAATCAAGTAACATGACATTACACCATATAGACACAGCAAGCAAACATTGAAAAACAATGGTCCCTTCTAAAAAATGAAGCCATGTCACATTACACAGTCGACAAAAAGGGAAAGATCTAGACCCCCATGTTGACAGGGAAAAACATCTACACAAACCACAATCGGTAGGGGAAAACTTACATAGCCAGCATCGTGCCTATCGGGATGGTCTTCAAGCTCACCGCAGGAGAGCACAATCCCCACCTGTGAGTGAGGTAAAATGAACAACCGACGATGGGGAGAGTGGGCAGAACAAAAATGGTTGGCATCCCAAATGGTGTGTGAGGAGACCACTCCCAGCTCGTGCGTGATTGAACCAGTTGTGGAAATGCATGGGGCAAGCCTGCCACCCACCCCTACCTAGCATTAACTACCTCAACTAAAACAGGGGTTTAGGGTTTGACACATGGATTTTCCCCAATGGCTCCCATAGGCTAGACAATCCCCCCCCCCCTTAACCTTAGGAAATCATACCCTTTTCATTTACCATTGTAATATCGTAGCTGGATGTAGGTTTAGTTTAATTGATGTGCATATTTACATGATGCCAAACTCTAATGTGTTGGATAGCACGATATACCATCAGCAATGATCCAATCGCCAAAACATACAAAACCAAATCAATGGTGGGGCTTTTGCCTTCAGCTTCACACCACGATTAATTACAAAATATACATCATGTATCTTTAAATGCAAACAGGGTCAAAACTGGGGTATTACAGGACACCTTTTCCTTTAAATAATAATTACAATATTTTATAAGGAAATAAAATATTTGCAAAATATGGGGTTATAAGATAACAACTTCTAGTTTTTTGTAATGTCCTCTTCCAATTAGGCCTTGAGGCCCAAAACCGCTAACCTATGTGATTCCTGTGGGTTCGAGCGGTTACTGACAGCTAGGGAATCAGCTGAGGACTGATTCCATCCATAGAAGATCTAGGGCATCATCATTTGGTCAAGAAGGGCCACCAGGGCCAAAGGCCACCTTCGTGCATGCCAAACAAGCATTATTTAATGATGCATGCACTCTTTAAGTCTCCATACGCATGCATGCAAGTCAACGGAAAATTAGAAGATAAAGTGACCTAATTAGGTCAAATATTAGGTTTTGCGCAGTTGAACTTTATAAATAGAGGAGAAAGAGAGAGGAGACTTCACTTTTGATTATGATTATTTTGGGAGCTCTTGGATAGCAGCACAATAGTTGGGGTTGGAGACGGAGTCTTCAGCTAACAGGATTTCAGCAGTGAAACATCTGCCCTAGTCTTATTCAGGGTAAGCCATATTGGTTCACCACTTGTTCTTCATTCATTCATCAGTTATCTAGCATATGGTATAGATCGTTGTAGGGACACGTGTGTAGCCGTAAAAGGGGGGTTTTCAGCCGGAAATCCCTAATCAGCTATGGGGCCTTCAGATCTTAGTTTCCTTTCGAAACTCAGGAACCATTCTCATCATCAAAATCATACTCCGGGACACGGTGATTATCAGATCCCTCCGTGCTCATCCGGAATAGTTATCAGCAGTTTCAGGATTCCAGGGGCATGAACAACTGTCTCTCAGAAGCAAGTCTCTATCCTACCTAGAGGACTCAAAAATCACTCTTGGATCAGGCATTCTCTCCAGAACGGAAAGGCTATCAGCCCCACAAATCCGCAGCTCCATCGGACACCTCCTTCCCTGAGGGCGTCATCCTTTTCTGACTAGGCGTCTTGCTGCTGGGGGTTCACTCAAGTAGAGGAGATAAGTTCATCTCCGATCTAGCTCTCAGTGCTTGCATACTTTCTCCAGAGCAGTCCAGCCGGCTTATCAGTGGTAAGTGTTCATTCTATCTCACAAACCCTAACCCTAATTTTTCCTATAAAATAGGGATTTTTTCATGGTAGTTTGCATGCCCAGTTGTATCAGCCTTTTTGCTTAGAAATAAAAAATATCGGGATTTGGGATATTACAGTGGTATCAGAGCTGTTTTATTGGCCGGCTGTGGGCTTAAGAGATGAAAAGTAGATGAATACAGAAGGAGATCCTTTTGTAACCTATAGGAGGAGGAAGAGTAGATACACAGAAGAATTTGAAGATATTCAACTAGAAGATACCAATTCAGACATGGAACAAATAGGTATACATTCAGATAGGGGAAAAGGAACAGGAAAAGAGGAGGATTGGATGGATTTTCACAGCTTGGTATCTGCATTGCAAGACTTAGCCAAAGGACAAAAAGAATTCCTCAATGCAATCAACAGACTATCAGCGAAACCGGAAATAGGTATCAACAGTACACGTCCCTCACTAGTAGATCAGGGATCTTCAAGCAGCAGTGGAAAGATGGTGTACACTAACATCCAAAACACTCTGCACATATACAACAGACCTACTATCAGGCCTACCATGCCTCACTTCTTGGCAGATATAGTAGGGGGCCTGGTCATGCAGGTAGAACCTAGCGAGCCTTTTGGGGCTTATTTGCAGGAGTACAGAGACTTATGGGATGAGTTTCATGCTGCCATGTCTTTCTCATATTTCTGCAACATGAAGAGTAGGAACAGGCCCAGGAATTTCAACAAGGGTTTCAATCACAACTATGAGCTGCAGAAGACCTTGGGCAGGTTAACCATCCCAAAATTTGATGGAACTCGCAGAGGATCAGCAAGAACATGGGTCCAAAGTTGGATACCTATTTCCAACTCAACCCCATGATAGAAACAGATGCCATTAAGTTGGCTACACTTCACCTAGATGGAGAAGCTCATGAATGGTGGTACCACGGGTTGGTGACATTGGGTCACAACACCATACATTCGTACTGTGAGTTCACTTAGAAACTCATAGAGAGGTTTGATAGGAAAGATCCAGAGATCCATTTCAGGGAGTTGGTTCAACTCAAGCAGACTGGTAGTGCAGAAGCTTTCATTTCAGAATTTCAGAGGCTAGCAGTTATGGTAACAGATGTGTCAGAGAGCAGATTGACTATGTTATTCACTGAGGCCCTAATAGAGCCACTACGGGGATGGGTGAAAGCCTACAAACCCCTCACTCTGCAGGATGCTATTAGCAGGGCAAGGGATCTTCAGGATTCAGTGCCCAAAAACAAATTTCCTTTGAAAACCAATTTTCCTGTTAGGGACAAGGACAGGAAACCTTTCCAGCAGGATGTGCCCAAGAAAACCTGGTTAGATGAGGACACTAGGAAATATTTGAGAAGGAAGAAGCTATGCTTCACCTGTCAGGAACCATGGGTACCGAGACACATGTGTGTAGGGAAGGCGAAGTCCCACTACATTGAGGTGTATTCAGATAGTGATGAGGATGACAATGAGCAGGAGGCCACAGAAGAGGATTCACACCAGGGTGATACACTAGAGGGAGTCATTGCTACCTTATCTGGAGTACCAAGATTCCATACTCTCATGGTCAGGGGAGTAGTACAGGGTCACAGAGTAGGAGTATTGATTGATGGGGGAGCCACCCACAATTTCATTGAATCTGCTTGGGTAGCCAAGAGAGGTATCCAAACCGAGAAGTTCGAGGGATTCACTGTAGCAGTAGCTGGGAACTCCAGCATGGAGTGCAACTACTGGATCCCAAAAATTAATGTTGCCTTAGGTAACTATCAGATGACAGACTCTTTCTATGTAGTGGATGTAGCAGATACTCATGTGGTATTGGGTGTTCAGTGGCTTTATTCTATAGGGAAATACACTACAGACTACAAGGCAATGGAAATGGAGTTCCAGGGGCTAGATGGAAAAAGGGTATTTTTGAGGGGCATGAACACTTATCCCCCAAAATCGGTCTCATCATAGAGAATGGAGGCAATGCTCTGATAGGATGATATAGAATGGGCTGCAGAATGTTTGGTCACCTTCAGGAAACCCCCAGAGACCAGCACACAACACCCAAGTGACATTCAAGCCTTGCTATAGAAACACGAAAAGGTTTTTCGGGACCTTCCATCAGGTAGACCACCAGACCAAGGTTTTGAACACATCATCGAGCTAGAGGAGGGAACACAAGAAGTCATCACCACTCCTTACCGGCATCCCAAAAGGTACAAGGATGAGATTGAGAAAACCATCAAAGAATTACTGGAGCTTGGATATATTCGGCCCAGTTCTAGTCCCTTTTCATCCTCAATAGTACTGGTCAAGAAGAAGGATGGTACACTGAGAATGTGCATTGATTATCGAGCACTTAACAAAAATACCATTAAGAATAGGTATCCAATTCCCAGAATTGAATAACTCATGGATGAGCTTCGGGGAGCTCAATACTTCTCTAAGATCGATCTTCGCTCGGGGTACCATCAGATCAAGGTAAGGGACCAGGACATCTCCAAAATAGATTTCCGATGTCATTATGGTCACTATGAGTTTCTGTTCATGCCCTTCGGACTTACCAATGCTCCGGCCACTTTCCAGTCATGCATGAACCACACCTTCCGAGCACAGCTACATAAATTTTTGCTTGTATTCTTTGATGACATCCTGATTTACAGCAAAACCTGGGAAGAACATCTGAAACACCTGGATGAAAAATTGAGTATTTTAGAATAGCATTCACTATATGCAAAAATGTCCAATTGTGAGTTTGGCATGAAGGAAATGCTATACTTAGGACACGTAATTAATGCAGAAGGAGTATAGGTTGACATGGAGAAAATCAGGGCTATCAGAGATTGGACTGCGCCAAAAATAGTTACTGAGTTGAGAGGGTTCCTAGGTCTGTGTACTTATTACCGTCGGTACGTTAAGGGATTCTCCCAATTTGCAGCACCCTTCACAGATCTCACCAAGAAAGGAGCGTTCACTTGGACAGACTTAGCATAGAAAACTTTCGAGGAGATGAAGGTTATTATGAGTTCTTGTCCAGTTCTAGCATTACCAAACTTCTCATAACCTTTTGTGGTAGAATGTGATTCCTCAGGGGAAGGGTTAGGAGCAGTGTTGATACAGAATCATCACCCTATTGCATTTGAGAGCCGTAAACTGAAGAACTACGAGCGCCATTACTCCATATATGACAAGGAGATGCTGGCCATCTTGCATGCTCTCACAAAATTCAGACAGTACCTGGTGGGTAGTAAGTTCAAAATCAAAACCGATCATAACAGCCTCAAGTGTTTCCTGGAGCAGAAGGAACTGAATGAGCGACAGCAAAAATGGGTCAGCAAGGTACAAGCCTATGATTTCGAGATAGAGTATGTGAAAGGTAAGACTAATGTAGTAGCTGATGCATTATCCAGGCGTCCAGCCCCATTATCTCTCAGTAGTATATCCACGGATTGGAGGGCACTTCTCTTAGTGGAATACTCCAAAAATAAATTCGCTTGCGAATTATTGGACTGGAAAATTCAGGATGACAGGTACAGGATTGTGGATGAGATCATCTTTTACAAAGACAAAATATACCTCGTTCCAGAATCCACATTGAGGAAAAAGATCATTCACGCAGCCCATGATTCTCCTTTATCTGGGCATCAAGGTTTCTTAAAGACCTATAGGCAGATCGGAGAGAGGTTCTCATGGAAGGGCCTCAAGGGGGAGATTATGCAGCATGTCCAGGAATGTAGCATCTGTCAACAGAACAAGATTGAGAACACCCATCCAGCAGGGTTACTCCAGCCACTACCGATTCCAGAACAGAAGTGGGAAAGCATCTCCATGGAATTTATTACGGCTTGCCCAAGGTCCAAGGCATATATTGTTTATATGTAGTAGTTGAAAGACTGACCAAGTTTGCACATTTCTTCTCTATATCATCAGACTAATCGGTAGCTCAAGTAGCTGAGTTATTCTTCAGGGAGGTCTTCAGGTTACATGGGTTACCTAAGACCATTGTCAATGATCGGGATAGCAGATTCACGGGTACCTTCTGGCAGGAACTGTTTAGATTGGTGGGGAACGAACTGGCTACTAGTACGAGTTATCACCCCCAGAGTGACAGGCAAACAGAAATAGTCAACAAGTGGATCGAAGGATATCTAAGGAACTATGTAGTAGGGCAGCAGTGAACCTGGATCAAATGGCCACACCTAGGGGAGTATTGCTACAACACTACTTATCACATGTCTATTAGGATGACCCCTTTTAAGGCATTATATGGTTATGAGGCCTTGGACTATGCATATTTGGCATTTGGAGACAGTAGGGCCCCTAAGGCTAAGGATTGGATACAGGACAGTCAGGACATCTTGAAAGTATTGAAAGAGAATTTACAAACAGCCTAGAATCAACAGAAGATGTATGCCGACAAACACAGGATTGAGCAGAGCTTTGAGGTAGGGGATTTAGTTTACTTAAGGATCCAACCTTACAGACAGTCTTCACTTAAAAAGAAAGGAGTAGAGAAGTTAAAACCCCGCTTCTATGGACCCTACAAAATAATTCGGAAGGTGGCAGAGGTGGCATATGAACTAGAACTTCCCCAGGAAAGCAAAATTCACAATGTGTTCCATGTATGTAGTCTGAAGAAGACCCTTGGGAAACACATTGCTCCATCCACCAAATTGCCCCCTTTAGATGATGAAGGACTGCTGATACTGATTCCCGAATGGATCATATAGACTAGAGAGAGGAAGCTCAAGAACAGAGTAATCAGGGAATACTTAGTTCAATGGAAAGAACTACCACCAGAGGATGGCACCTGGGAAGGTGAACAGGTATTGCAACATCCCAGTTTGAAGTTGCTTGAGGACAAGCAATCTCGAGCAGGGAGGACTATAATGTCCTCTTCCAATTAGGCCTTAAGGCCCAAAACTGCTAACCTATGTGATTCCTGTGGGTTCGAGCGGTTACTAACAGCTAGGGAATCAGCTGAGGATTGATGCCATCCATAGAAGATCTAGGGCATCATCATTTGGTCAAGAAGGGCCACCAGGGCCAAAGGCCACCTTCATGCATGCCAACCAAGCATTATTTAATGATGCATGCACTCTTTAAGTCACCATACGCATGCATGCAAGTCAACAGAAAATTAGAAGATAAAGTGACCTAATTAGGTCAAATATTAGGTTTTGCGCAATTGAACTTTATAAATATAGGAGAAAGCGAGAGGAGACTTCACTTTTGATTATGATTATTTTGGGAGCTCTTGGATAGCAGCACAGCGTGCAGCACAGCAGTTGGGGTTGGAGACGGAGTCTTCAGCTAATAGGAATGCGGTAGTGAAACATCTTCCCTAGTCTTATTCAGGGTAAGCCATACTGGTTCACCACTTGTTCTTCATTCATTCATCAGTTATCTAGAATATGGTATAGATCGTTGCAGGGAAACATGTGCAGCCGTAAAATGGGGGTTTTCAGCCGAAAATCCCTAATCAGCTGTGGGGCCTTCAGATCTCAGTTTCCTTCCAAAACTCAGGCACCATTTTCATCATTAGCATCAAACTCCAGTACCCGATGATTATCAGATCCCTCCGTGCTCATCCAGAACAGTTATCAGCAGTTTCGGGATTCCAGGGGCATGAGTAGCTGTCTCTCAGAAGAAAGTCACTATCCTACCTAGAGGACTCAGAAATCACTCTTGGATCAGGTATTCTCTCCGGCACAGAAAGGCTATCAGCCCCGCAAATCTACAGCTCCATTAGACACCTCCTTCCCTGAGGGCATCATCCTTTTCTGACTGGGCGTCTTGCTGCTGGGGGTTCATTCAAGCAGAGGAGATCATTTCATCTCCGATCCAGCTGTCAGTGCTTGCATACTTTCTCCGGAGCAGTCCAGCTGGCTTATCAGTGGTAAGTGTTCATTCTATCTCACAAAACCTAACCCTAATTTTTCCTATAAAATAGGGATTTTTGCATGGCAGTTTCCATGCCCAGTTGTATAAGTCTTTTTGCTTAGAAATAGAAAATATCGGGATTTGGGGTATTACATTTTTCCAAGGGAAGACTTCCACTTGCAAAATACATTCAACAATTATGTATGTTGCGATATTGGGCATGCTCTAAGTGCAGTTCACCTTTGCATATCAAGGATTTGATCTCTCTTTTCTTGGCCTTTCCCCATTCTTGGAGGAAGAGGTCAGTCGTCATCTGTGATGTGAGGGGAGACTCGATCCATTCCTTGATTTGAGCTAGGTGAAGCTGCATGATTTCCTGAATCTGCTCCTTAGATTTTTCAAAATCACTCTTGAACTATTTAAGAATAATATCTAGAGGCATAGATTCATCAATTGAATCCAGTAATGGGAGGTCGAGAAAACCTAGAATTTTTTTTGAAGAAAACCATCTCTTCTTGTAGGCCACTTGTCCATCTCTAATGATGGAAACTACCAAGTCACAAATATTTTCCCATGTCTCCATTGAAACCTGGATCCTTTTCATCTCACCCTTATCTAGGACTGGTAAATCATCAAGTTTATCCTTAATTTACTTTTTCTAGTCCATAAGAGTATCATAATCCCTTGTTTCTTTATTCATCCTTATATTGTGATCATGGAGGAGGTTAGAGTGGCTCTTGAATGAATTGTATGTTTCTTTCTTTTCATTATGTCCTTCAAAAATATAGAACATTTGTTGATACATGTCATTATGAATACTATAGTCCAACTGCTTAAATTCTTCCTCTATGAATTTAGAGAATGAAGAAGTGACATATATAGATTGGAAATATTTAAGCTATTGTTCAAGGGTGGTAATATTATGAGAATTCTCATCATTCAACCATTTTTCTTCTTCAAGGCGTTGTTTTAGGTGATCACTCTAGTCTTGGAGCTTCTTTAGCTTCCCTTCATATTCATTCTTCAAATATTGCAATTCCTGCTGGTGCTATGCATTTTCCCGTGCTTGGTCTTGCTTGGACCTCTACAACTCCTTCTATTTTTCCTCAACTTTTTTATTTAGCAAGGAAACTGAATCATAATTCTCTCCTGCAAAGGCCCCATGACAGCTACAATCTCTAGAGCCTCTTTTTTGACAACATTGGAGGTTCTCTTCCAGATAATATGGTTTGGCACTAAATATTTCTTGAAGGTCCCTTCTCTAGATCTTTTGGATCCCTTTTTAACCACAAACATTTCCTTCCTTCTCCAAAAATACTACCCCAATGAGACAACTACTTCCTCGTCAAAATCAACCACCTCCTCAACTGTTGAAATGGTTCCTTCAGTGATTGTAACTAGAGGGGTGGGATGAGAATTGTGAAGGGGAGGGATTGACATGTTGATGGAGGGAATGGTAATAGAAGGTGTTGAGGTATAAGAGATAGGGGATGAAAAAATGGAGTAGGAACATGTATGATAGGTTGGGAAAAAGTGGTGGGGATGGAAGAAATTTCAGTTTGGGTGACTAATGAATAGGTTTCTGAAGATGTAGAAATGCAAGGAAACTCAAATGGTGCTGAAAAAATGGGTAAAGTTAAAAAGGGGGTAACAATAGGCATATGTACAAATACTGAAATTGTTCCAATATTGGAAGAAATAATGTGCGAGAGGCCAATCTCTAAAAATGTATGTTGAGGAATCACATTTTCAAAAAGATCCCTAGTTGACTCGGTTTTTGAGAGAATTGATGGGAAAGTGATAGGGAATACATAAGTAGAGGGAGAGGTCACCTCCTCAAGATCATTCTCAATATCCTGCACATCAATATTCATAGGAAGTGGTGGATCAACTTTCAAAATTGATTGTTCTACCCTTTTCCTATGTAGTGAAGTTTTTTGGGTTGCTGCTTGTACTTGTACCTTTGGAATGGCCTCTTCAATCATATGTATCTTTGGTTGTGGCACATAAATTGCTTCTTGTGCCTCCACTTCTAAGATCATCCTTTTTAAGCTTTCCTTTATCTCCTCTAAAACTTGTATGACCTGGAGAGTAGCTAAAACTTGGGTTTTTGTGGGATATTCATGAACACAATTTCCCTTATCTTTTGACTTCTCAGTAGAATTTGAAGAAGTGTTGGAAAATCATTCATTTTCTTCCCTTTCAGCTAATTATTTTTTAGCATTCTCTTACACAAATGGTTGGATATTTTTGTAATGTAATATTTTTGTCTTAAGATCCTTTTGATACTAGAATATGAATATTTTCTCCCATGGTGAAGGGATTCTGCTTACAACTTCAGAAAAATCATTTTCCCCTTGGTAGATTGAGTTGTCAAGGTTTTCCTGATGGACATATGTGGTATTTATGTGTTCCTAAATAAATTGGTTTCCCAAGAATGATTTAGGATCATGAATCCTTTTAGGTTCCTCTCCTAAATTCATTGTATCCATTGCCTTGCCCAAAATGGAAGCATGTGTGGAGTTCTGCAGAGTTAGGAATCCCATATTGAGAGGAAATTTGGGAAACCCCTTATCTTGGTCATTGTAAGTGTTAAATTTTCATATGCTAAGCTTATATCATTAGTATTTCATTTCATTTTCATAACAAAAGCATATAAACAGGATCACTGAAAGATAGACAAGCACAACCATACAAAAGGAACACAAAGATTTATCCTGGGAAAACCCTAAAGGGAAAAACCCAGCAAAAGCTTCCTCAATATAGATGCCCCAAAAAGATAAAAGGTAAAACCAACAAGGAGATCAAAGCCTGATCCTCCTCCTTCTTCTCCAGCTACTCTTCTCTTCTCCACTAATGCGCTACACAAGTGAGAGTGTGTGTGTGTCACAAATGATGAGCACCACACCTCTATTTATATTCATCCGTTCAATTTAACTAACTCATTCGACATGTAGGCTCGAGTTAAATCATGTAGGCTCGAGTTACACATGTAGGCTAAGGTAACCACACTAGGGTGCTAATGACCCACCTTTACAATTAGAGGGGACTACCTCATGAATCTTAATAGTTCTTCCGATTAGAAGCATCAGGGTACAAAGTAATACAAGTGGTTCTCCCGGTAGGACCATCGGGGACCACAAAGGATACATATAGAATATTATTCGAAGTTACAATATTTCAACACTCCCCCTTAATGAGAAGGGTATTCTACAACAACATCAACAACAACAATAGTAGGAGAGAGATAGAGGACATCATCAACATCAGCAGGGTAACACATCTATAAAGCATTGGAATCTTTTCAGCATCATGTAGCCTTAATATTCAATCTTCAGTCTTCAGTAACAGCAACACTCTGACTGTTTTGATCAGCAACAACTTCTTCAGTATTTTGACTTCTCGAACAGCATCATCATCATCATCATATTCTGATCTTACGATTAGCAACATCAACAACATCATCAACATCATCATCAACATCATCAACATCATCATCATCAACACTTTGACCTTTCGATCAGCATCAACATCTTCAATACTTTGACCTCTCAATCAACAACAACTTCATCATCATACTCTGATCTTTCGATCAGATACATCATCATCAAAATATCATTATTGTCAAAACATCAACATCATCAAAATATCAACATCATCATCATCAAAATATCATCATCATCACACTCTGATCTTTCAATCAGAATCATCATTATCATCAGCCTCTGATCTTTCGATCAAAAACATCATCAACCGAACATCATCATACTCTAACATCAACTCATCATCATATTCTGATATTTCGATCAGTAAGTCATAATCATCATACTTTGATAATATGGCATCATCATCATCAAAATCTCATCATCATCACATTCTGAGCTTTCGATCAGAAACATCATCATCATCATCGCATTCTGATATTTTGATCAGAAAACATCATCATCATCAACAACATCATAATCATAAGAAACTTCTGATCTTCTGATCAGAAAACATCATCATCATCATATTCTGATCTTTCGATCAAAGAACATCACCATCAACAACTTCTGATCTTTTGATCATAGAAACATCATCATCATCACATTCTAATCTTTCGATAAGAGAACATCATCATCATCAGCAATAGCATCATCATCATATTCTGATCTTTCAATTAGAGAACATAATCATCATCAGCAACTTTTGATCTTTCGATCATAGAACATCATCATCATCAGCAACATCTGATCTTTCGATCAGAAACATCATCATCATCATGACACTCTGATATTTCGATCAGGATAAATCATCATCATCATCAGTAGCCCATAGTACAAAGACAAAGAAGTCTTTGGATCTCTTTTGGACTTAAAGTCCAAGGATGATGCAATCCTATCACATTCTTGACAACCGAGGTCACCGGATCCATTCTGAACTGAGGTTCAAGGATGATACAATCCTTCCACATTCTCGATGACCAAAGTTACACCAGATCCATTCTAAACCAAAGTTCAAGGATGATACAATCCTACCACATTCTCGATGACCGAAGTTACACCGGATCCGTTCTGAACCGAAGTTCAAGGATGATAGAATCCTGCCACATTCTCGATGACCGAAGTTACACCGGATCCATTCTGAACTGAAGTTCAAGGATGATACAATCCTGCCACATTCTCAATGATCGAAGTTACATTGGATCCATTCTGAATTGAAGTTCAAGGATGATACAATCCTGCCACATTCTCGATGACCAAAGTTACACCGGATCCATTCTGAACCGAATTTCAAGGATGATACAATCCTACCACATTCTTGATGACAGAAGTTACACCGGATCCATTATGAACTGAAGTTCAAGGATGATACAATCCTACCACATTCTCGATGACCAAAGTTACACCAGATCCATTCTGAATTGAAGTTCAAGGATGATACAATCCTACCACATTCTCGATGACCGAGGTCACCGGATCACTTTTGGACATATGTCCCAGGATGATACAATCCCTCTTCATTCTCGAAGACCGAGGTCTCCGGATCACTTTAGAGCAAGTGCCCAGGGATGATATAATCCCACTGCATTCTCGAGGACTGAAGTCACTGGATCCATTATGGACATATGTCCCGGGATGATACAATCCCTCTTCATTCTCGAAGACCAAGGTCTCCGGATCACTTTAGGGCAAGTGCCCAGGGATGATACGATCACACCACATTCTCGAGGACTGAAGTCACTGGATCTATTATGGACATATGTCTCGGGATGATACAATCCCACTGCAACATCACTACTCCCCCTTTCAGGGAAGGTCTTTTCGAACCACACCAATCATTAGAGGAAATTTGGGGTCTAAAATGGGCCTTATAAGAAAACGTGCCAAAATAAGTTTTTGTGAGTTGGAATTCAAGAACCAATAGAATTTCAATAAAATAAGTCAACCATAATGGTTGAATTAACATATTTGTCATTAAAAAAAACTACTTTTTTTGTTCGTATTTTCGACATATCTCATTGTGTTTTTACTCAAATTTCGATCCGGAGAGCTCGTTAGATGCGGAATTTGATTCCGCATCCAACGAGTACCCACACTGCATACTTTTGATGGACCTCTCTACCCCAAAAACAAGAAATACCTGGAAAAATGTGATGATGACAAGAAACACTGGACTATTTCCTGCTAAACCATGAACTCATAGCAAACCCCAACAAAAGAATCTACCTGATGTGCTTTTCCTATCTAAGATACTTCTAGCCTAATATGCAACTGTATAGCCATACAATCTATAGTCATGACTACCATCATAGTATAGACCAGGGTCTATAGTCCCTTTCAGGACTCTAATTAGTTCTTTCGATTAGAAGCATCGGGGTACAAAGTAATACAAGTGGTTCTCCCGGTAGGACCATCGAGGACCACAAAAGATACATATAGAATATTCTTCAAAGTTACAATATTTCAACATTAATATTTGGGAATACCTTGTAAATTACAGTCTGGAAAGAGATCCCCGGGAGTACCGTTCCATCCGACACTATCCTAGGTAATAGATGAACAATGTTGTTGCCACAAATTCTGATGTAGGAGATATAGTAACCCACATTCCAACATCCCATGGTTAAGATTAGTTCATTTTCCCTGTCAGAGAAAGTAGGGGAATCCCCTTTGAATATTTTCTAGTAAATTGACCCAATGAAGTGGTTGTAGATATCATAGATATGGGAAAAAATGTCCTCCCATAGGGCCGAGCAGTAGATGTGGACTGGTGATGAAGTCCTTGTCCAATTTGATCCCATAGCAAGGAATGGAGATGTCGCACATAATACACCCATTGTTGATGAAATTGTCATTGATGCCAACATGGTCTTGATGTCATTGATGCCACCACTTTGCTGAAGATGTTGAAGAGACCCATCTGATGATGCTAAAGACCCTAAGCCCTGATAGATGTTGATAAGCCCATAATTCCTCCTGCTTGATGAAGATGTCCCTGGAACCTTGTAGCATGATGATGCTCTTGCACATGACATATGGAAGCCCTAGTGGCTTAATAGAAAGTTGACATAAGCACTTGAGGTTCTTGATGATATATGGTTCTATTTATGATCATGGAGGTGGAGCCCATGGACATTTTTTAAGAAGATATTAAGTTGTGAAGAAGCCCTTATGTTGAGGAAATAGCCACTTGAAAGAATGGTAAAGTCAGCTCAGTCAAAAAGACAAAATATATATTAATAATAATAAATAAAGTACATTATAAACACAAATGAGGTGAAATAAAAATGATGGTTTAAAATAAAGTTGACCATTGAGTGGTATTTATTTTTTTTAAACATAAACATACCTTACCTCCTAAAAGGCTGCCCTATTTCATGAAGTGGACAACATGTGGAGGTGTATTTAAAATCACTAAGTTGAAACCAACGTAGGGTGGAGATGAGAGAGCTTGCTAACATTTTGAGCGTGGTTTTTTAATTGATGGAAATTTTTGGTGGAGCCGCAGATCAGAAAGGAGAATCTCGTGGCAGCAGAGAAGGATTTTTTTTTTGACTGAGGTACAACTCGCTAGACAGAGGAAATACTTTTACCAGCAGCATGGAAAATTTTGTGTGACTTCCTTGGCAGCATGGGCCCTAATAGAAATTGCAGGTAGCACTCGTTAAATCGCAAAAGTATGAAGATTGCAGCAATGGCTATTCTTTGAATTGCATATATTATCATATCAAAGAAATCGCTGGCCAGTGATTACCACAATCAATTCACGAGAAAAAGGCACCTTCCCATTTATTGCATCTCCACCAGATTCAGAACATTTCTCCTACACGTTTGAGAAAACATGAAAAGAATTGTGAGATGGTGAATGAAACAAATAAAATTTCATGGAGGTTCTATCCAGCCAGAGATACTAGAGTCAAAAGCCATTTGTGGGTTACTGGAGCAATAATGGAACTGTAGCTCTTATGGAACATTGTTATTCGGGTGCAGATATCGTGTCAACGTATTGAGGTTTTCGAAGATTACATCTGTTTGTTGAGTCTGGTCGTTATTACATTGCCATGCAATTTTGAAGTGCCCAAAATCCAAATTCACAATCATAACACCAAGTGAATCAAGATTTGAAAATTCAATTGCTGAAGATCGCGAGCACAAAGGAAGATGGTTTCAAAACTGTGTGATTATCAGTTATAAGTCTTCAATCAATAGCGTTATGACGCCTACTGTCAGCAAAGATATGGGTTCAATGTATCTCCGATGTCAAACAAGGTCTGCTGGCAAGGAGGATGAAGATCAGCAGTCAGAAATCTTACTATTCCCATATGTGTAGGAGACAGAGCATTTTAGTGCAAAATCATATTTATGACAATTTTGGGAGATATATTTCCACGATGGTCCAGCTCGCAGTAGACATCAACATGGGAATTTCTTGGTGGATAGCTCTGAATTTTTTTTTTGGACTAAGGCCGAGGATTATAATAGAAGAGGAGCAGAGGAGCAACGAATTATGGAAATTTTTGGGACAGCGAGCAAGACATTTTTTAGCGTGGGAGTAGTCAAGCTTGATAGAGCTCGCATCAGTCAGTTGGGTTAATAAAGAACTTTTTATTATTGCCTGTAGCAGCCGCTGTCAATGAAGATTTAAAGAAATTAGTGGTATCTTAGTCTCATCTTGGAAATCGAATAGCAGTGGACTTGATGCTTGGTAGTGAGGCACACCGGTTGGGAAGAGTTCATTAATGTAACCATTTACAGTGATCCGGGGTATCAGCCTCTTTGAGTGGGCATTATTAGTATTCTTCCAATCCACTATAAACTCTGTAAAATCTGTGGCTGCCTGGAGATATGAGTTTGGGAAAGTGTACATTTGAAGAAGTCGTGATTTTGGTTTCATCTCAGTTCCAAACCAATATTACATTCATTTTTCTCTGCTAATCAGAGGACTCCTTGCAAAGGTGGTTTTAAAGTGATGAAAGTTCATATATTTAGAGTGCAAGTTATTATTCCTTTCTACAATTATCTCTGCTGTTGAGAAAGGACCTTTTCTTTTCTTCTAGAAGATTATCTCTTGTCCTGTAGCAGTTCATCTCTTTTCTTGTAGCTTTCTCTGTGTGGCTGGTTAATTAACAGAGGTTATTGAAGTCCTCTTATGATGATATTTGACTGCTGCTGCTGATAAGGAGAGTCTGAATATTATTGTGTTAGCACTCACCTACAGCAATACATTACACGCTCTTTGTTTTTGGGACAGAGATTATGTGAGAAGTGTTATTTTGTTTGATGAAACCACAGTCATGTGATTCAGTGGTTCTGAAGCTACCAGTGTGTTTTGACAGAGTTGATTTGTGATCTGAAGCAAACTTCCTTGACAATGATAGCAATGGTGATTGGGATAGTGACAGATAAGATATCATTGGTACACCTTATCAGCCTAGCCTAAAAAGTCTATATGCATATTTGATAGAGGACTCCACAGAATTGTTTTTGGTTCACTTACACACTCTTGAGGTGTTACATACACAGTAGTGCATCCATTACATGATGCTGATCAGTAAATAATGATTGGCCAGCAGTTGTGGTGATGAGCAGACCTTTGCTGAGCAGCAGTATGCAAATAAACTTTGATGGGTATAACTTGATGACTCAGCAATGTATTGAGGAGTTGTGATTGCTGCTTCTTGGGATAGATGTTTGAGCAGAGATTGAGACTATGACCAGAAGCAAATATGATGCACCAAGATGATGATCAGCAGTGATAACCAGCTGAAGATGAGCATAGATTCATGAGCAGTGGTGAGTAGTGGTTCAGAAGAGTTGATGGGATGAGCAAAGAAGATGAGTAGCTTTGGTATGTCAGATATTTCTTGTTGGTTACATGAATTTACTGTATTGTAAAAGCAAGCTTGTCTTGCTTTTGAGGTTAGGATACCTCAACCCCTTCTTAGCAGGGTCTAAGAAAACCAGGCAGGGTCCTGGATAAAGAGTAGGTGCTCTACATATCAGTAGGTGCTGATTTCGCCTAACGGTTGTAGCCGGACCCAAATAATATAAAAAGATTACAAAATTATATTGTGTTGTGTTCAGTTGTGTTATGGTTTCTGATGATCTAAATGCTTATGCTATGTGAATGATGATATGAAATATGTTTATGATATGATGGATAAAATATTGGAATCATGTATTGGTAGTTATCTGTGTCAAGCTAACTGAGAAAAGTTGAAAAAATTTCTTTACACTGATTCACCCCCCCTCTCAGTGTCAACATTTGGTATCAGAGCCGGCCTTCGTAACAATCCTAGCAAGCTTGAAGGAGATCCTTAGACACAATGGAGGAAAAGAAAGAGTCATCAAGCAATGATGTCCCTGTACTTGATATTGCAGATTATTTCAGTTGGAGAAGCAAAATGAAGGCTTATCTGAAGAAGTTTGGGATTTGGGAAATTGTCATCATTCCACCCACTCCATGAAACAAGAAAGGAAAACCAGCTGCACAGAAGGAAGTGAAGAAGGACAACACTACAGATTTGAAGTTCCTCATGGATGGACTTCCCAGTTCAGTGAAGGAAAGTGTAGGAGAGTACACTTCAGCAAAAGACCTATGGTTCAAGCTGGAGAGTGAGTATCAGAAGGAAAAACCAGAACCCGAAAAGACAGATCAGAAATCAGAAGACAAGCCCCCAGAAGAGCTAAATCAAGAAGAAGATAAATAGGAAGAGGTCTCTAGTAAAGGTATGGACTCTTGTGATTATGATAGCTTGTGTGATGAAATTGACAAGGTTCTTGCAGATGATGATGAAGCAATGTTGAAAGCTAAACAGATAATTATAAACTATGTATGCCACATAGATCTCAGAGCTGACTGGTTCTTGAACAAAGTTGATCTTAATCAATTTGAGTACAAGGCATTTAGGATGACAACCTTTGATTATATGGATAGTCTCCAAAAGCAGAATGTTGAACTAAAGGAGTTGCTTAAGAAACTTAAGCATGAAGGAGTAGGTTGGATGAAATTGCTGAAGGAAAAGGAAGTAGAAAAGGAACAACTAAAGATTGATTTGATCGATCTAACCCTAGAACAAAAGAACCATGATAAAGACTCAAAAATGCTTGAAGAAGCAAGAGAGGCAAATCATGACTTGAAGACTCAGCTGGAGGAAGCCAAGAGGAAAGAAGAAATCCTGAAGAGACAGCTAGAAGAAAAGGAGGAAACAGTTCAGAAGCTGGAATTGGAGGTAGTTGGTCTCAGGAAGAAAGATAAGAAAAATGAAGCCTTGGTCAAGCTCCAGGACAGTTCAATGGTCCTAGATAAGATCTTAGATTGCCAAAGATCTCCTCTCGACAAAACTGGTCTTGGTTACAGGAAGAACAAAGAAAAACTTGAAGATGACACTTGGTCTCTAAAGACTCTAGAAACAGGTCCATCAACGTCCAAAACTGCCCCCCAGGCACATGCACTTGACAACAAGAATTTTGGAAAGTCGAAGGTGAAACAAGGAGTTAGGTCTGTTCATCAAAGCAACTTCATAAAGGAAATAGCTCCAAGACCCAGGTATGAAAGTAGCTTCAATGGTTATTGTTATTGTTGTTCTAACTTTGGTCATAAGGCTATGGATTGTAGGCTCTATGAAAGAAGAAGGGATGGAAGCCCTAATGTCTCAGTTAGATGTTGGACATGCAATCAAGTCGGACATGTTGCTGCCACATGTCACACATTGAGGTGCTTCACCTGCAGTGGGTTTGGACACAAAGCACATGAATGTGCCAGTCAAAGGATTCAACCAAGAAGAAGTACTTCGTACATATCAGCAAGAAGATTTGAAGATCAGAAGACAAATGCCTACAGTTAGGGATATGCTCAGGCATGGAGAAATGAAGTGGATCAAAGAAGTATTGGAAGTTCCAACAGCTCAGTTAGGTGCTGGTCATGCAACAAATTTGGGCACAAAGCACAAAACTGTTGGAATGATATGAGAAGACTAACATATAGCTCAGTCAAGAAAACCAACAAGGACTATGAAGGAACAGATGCTCAAAGAACAGATGTCAAAAATCAGGTATGGATGAGGAAGACCGAGCAGTTGTAGATAGGAGAAGCTGATTAGAGCAGGGAGGATGGTTTCCCCATGGCAAGCCAAGTGTAAGGTCTCTCAAAGACCTTAACACACCTTGAGTTCATGAGGCTGGAGAATGAACTCAAAGAAGAAAGGATGCTTACTCCAGGCATAGAGACAGGTCCTAGGATCATGCATATTGACAGAGGGAGCAAATACCAATGAGCAGTGTTCAGAGGTTCCAGGCATAGGTATGTGGACACCCTTTTCCATTGATGCCAAAGGGGGAGAGATGAAGACAAAGGGAGAGATGCAGACAAAAGGGGAGCATGCTCATAGGGGGAGCATGAGTTGTTGTCATCAATGACAAAGGGGGAGATTGTTGATGAAATTTTCATTGATGCCAACATGGTCTTGATGTCATTGATGCCACCACTTTTCTGAAGACGTTGAAGAGACCCAGCTGATGATGCTAAAGACCCTAAGCCCTGGTAGATGTTGATAAGCCCATAATGCCTCCTGCTTGATGAAGATGTCCCTGGAACCTTGTAGCATGATGATGCTCCTGCACATGACATATGGAAGCCCTAGTGGCTTAATAGAAAGTTGACATAAGCACTTGAGGTTCTTGATGATATATGGTTCTATTTATGATCATGGAGGTGGAGCCCATGGACATTTTTTAAGAAGATCTTAAGTTGTGAAGAAGCCCTTATGTTGAGGAAATATCCACTTGAAAGAATGGTAAAGTCAGCTCAGTCAAAAAGACAGAATATATATTAATAATAATAAATAAAGTACATTATAAACACAAATGAGGTGAAATAAAAATGATGGTTTAAAATAAAGTTGACCGTTGAGTGGTATTTATTTTTTTTAAACATAAACATACCTTACTTCCTAAAAGGCTTCCCTATTTCATGAAGTGGACAACATGTGGAGGTGTATTTAAAATCACTAAGCTCAAACCAACATAGGGTGGAGATGAGAGAGTTTGCTAACATTTTGAGCGTGGTTTTTTAATTGATGGAAATTTTTGGTGGAGCCGCAGATCAGAAAGGAGAATCTCGTGGCAGCAGAGAAGGATTATTTTTTTTTACTGAGGTACAGCTCGCTAGATAGAGGAAATTCTTTTACCAGCAGCGTGGAAATTTTTGTGTGACTTCCTTGGCAGCATGGGACCTAATAGAAATTGAAGGTAGCACTCGTTAAATCGCAAAAGTATGAAGATTACAGCAATGGTTATTCTTTGAATTGCATATATTATCATATCAAAGAAATCGTTGGCCAGTGATTACCACAATCAATTCACGAGCAAAATGCACCTTCCCATTTATTGCATCTCCACCGGATTCAGAATATTTCTCCTACACGTTTGAAAAAACATGAAAAGAAGTGTGAGATGGTGAATGAAACAAATAAAATTTCATGGAGGTTCTATCCAGCCAGAGATACTGGAGTCAAAAGCCATTTGTGGGTTGCTGGAGCAATAATGGAACTGTAGCTCTTATGGAACATTGTTATCTGGGTGCAGATATCGTGTCAACGTATTGAGGTTTTCGAAGATTACATTTGTTTGTTGAGTCTGGTCATTATTACATTGCCACGATATTTTGAAGTGCCCAAAATCCAAATTCACAATCATAACACCAAATGAATCAAGATTTGAAAATTCAATTGCTGAAGATCGCGAGCACAAAGGAAGATGGTTTCAAAACTGTGTGATTATCAGTTATAGGTCTTCAATCAATAGCATTATGACGCCTACTGTCAGCAAAGATACGGGTTCAATGTATCTCCGATGTCAAACAAACTCTGCCGGCAAGGAGGATAAAGATCAGCAGTCAGAAATCTTACTATTCCCATATGTGTAGGAGACAGAGCATTTTAGTGCAAAATCATATTTATGACAATTTTGGGAGATATATTTCCACGGTGGTCCAGCTCCCAGCAGACATCAGCGTGGGAATTTCTTGGTGGATAGCTCTGAATTTTTTTTTTGGACTGAGGACGAGGATTATAATAGAGGAGGAGCAGAGGAGCAGCGAATTATGGAAATTTTTGGGACAGCGAGAAAGACATTTTTTAGTGTGGGAGCAATCAAGCTTGATAGAGCTTGCATCAGTCAGTTGGGTCAATAAATAATTTTTTATTATTACCTGTAGCAGTCGTTGTCAATGAATATTTAAAGAAATTAGTGGTATCTTAGTCTCATCTTGGAAATCGAATAGCAGTGGACTTGATGCTTGGTAGTCAGGCACACCGGTTGGGAAGAGTTCATTAATGTAACCATTTATAGTGATCTGGGGTATCAGCCTCTCTGAGTGGGCATTATTAGTATTCTTCCAATCCACTATAAACTCTGTAAAATCTATGGCTTCTTGGAGATATGAGTTTGGGAAAGTGTACATTTGAAGAAGTCGTGATTCTGGTTTCATCTTAGTTCCAAACCAATATTACATTCATTTTTCTCTGCTAACCGGAGGACTCCATATCTCCTTGCAAAGGTGGTTTTAAAGTGAAGAACGTTCAGATATTTAGAGTGCAAATTATTATTCCTTTCTACAATTATCTCTGTTGTTGAGAAAGGACCTTTTCTTTTCTTCTAGAAGATTATCTCTTGTCCTGTAGCAGTTCATCTCTTTTCTTGTAGCTTTCTCTGTGTGGCTGGTTATTTAACAGAGGTTATTGAAGTCCTCTTATGATGATATTTGACTGCTACTGCTGATAAGGAGAGTCTGAATATTATTGTGTTAGCACTCACCTACAGTAATACATTACACGCTCTTTGTTTTTGGGACAGAGATTATGTGAGAAGTGTTATTTTGTTTGATGAAACCACAGTCATGTGATTCAGTGGTTCTGAAGCTACCAGTGTGTTTTGACAGAGTTTATTTGTGATCTGAAGCAAACTTCCTTAACAATTATAGCAGTGGTGATTGGGATAGTGACAGATAAGATATCATTGGTACACCTTATCAGCCTAGCTTGAGAAAGTCTATATGCATATTTGACAGAGGACTCCACATAATTGTTTTGGTTCACTTACACACTCTTGAGGTGTTACATACACAGCAGTGCATCCATTACATGATGGTGATCAGTAAAGAATGAATGGCCAGCAGTTGTGGTGATGAGCAGACCTTTACTGAGCAGCAGTATGCAAATAAACTTTGATGGGTATAACTTGAAGACTCAGCAATGTATTGAGGAGTTGTGATTGCTGCTTCTTGGGATAGATGTTTGAGCAGAGATTGAGACTATGAACAAAAGCAAAGATGATGCGCCAAGATGATGATCAGCAGTGATAACCAGCTGAAGATGAGCAGAGATTCATGAGCAGCGGTGAGCAGTGGTTCAGAAGAGTTGATGGGATGAGCAAAGAAGATGAGCAGCTTTGGTATGTCAGAGATTTCTTGTTGGTTACATGAATTTACTGTATTGTAAAAGCAAGCTTGTCTTGCTTTTGAGGTTAGGATACCTCAACCCCTTCTTAGCAGGGTCTAAGAAAACCAGGCAGGGTCCTGGATAAAGAGTAGGTGCTCTACATATCAGTAGGTGATGATTTCTCCTAACGGTTGTAGCCGGACCCAAATAATATAAAAAGATTACAAAATTATATTGTGTTGTGTTCAGTTGTGTTATTGTTTCTGATGATCTAAATGCTTATTCTATGTGAATGATGATATGAAAGATGTTTATGATATGATGGATAAAATATTGGAATGATGTATTGGTAGTTATCTGTGTCAAGCTAACTGAGAAAAGTTGAAAAAATTTCTTTACACTGATTCACCCCCCCTCTCAGTGTCAACACCCATTACATAACCTGATAGGTAGAAAGAATGTTTTTTGGATGTCGGTTTATTATGATAATTTTCAATAGCCTCCTTCAAAACAACTGAGAGAATTTTCGCCCAGTTGATGGATTGACCTGTTGTAAGAATGCGATAGGTGATGGGAGCCCATTCCACTTTAAACACAGTACAATTGGGTAACCTGTATAGTCTGCAGAGTATGGTTTCCAGTAGGTAAAATGGTTCCCTAAACCAAGAGATGTGATAATATTTGTCAGGCCTCGGGATGAGATCAATAGGGTTATTCATCCAAGATTTTATCATCTTTTCAAAATTGTACTGGGTCATGGAAGCTTCAAGAAATTAAACATTCAACAACTATTATGTTGAGCCAAGAGCATATTCCCTTGCAAACAATTGTGCACGAAAATATCCTAGTTGGGTATGCACGTGATCCTCAAAAGATCGTTCTTTTTGGTTTGCATGGTTAATTTCCCACTTGAATGGGTATGTGTATGGCATGAACAGAGGTCTGGCTACTATAAAGTGGCGCTGGGACTTACTAATATTGCTGAAAAATGATTGGTCGTGAGAAATGAAGGAAAAAGTGTCATTATCGAAAATGGCATAGATTCAAGACCAATCCATGTAGTAGATTTCTGAAACCCGTCTCTTGGTGTCAGAGAAGATTCCAATAGTAGGGGTCCTTACTCTTTTTCTCATTTAGAGTGATTTTATACCTTGTGGTTATGTTGGCTATATTTTTTGAATCTAAGACAACTAGGGAAAATCAACCCACACAAGTTTCTTACCACAACTTTCGGTGTGTTTGGAATAGTTTATTTTCACATGATATGGTCCTACTACCATCTAGGTTATCACTTTCTTAAGGGAAATTTTAAAACTTTAACCTAGAAAAGTAAATTCTAAACTAAAATATGAAATTCTAACTAAACTAACTAAACTAAAATTAACTATATACCTACAATCTATATCAATCCTTTTTTATAAAATTCCTATTTGAAAACTAGAGTTATTTATTTGACAACTAAAAGTCTATTTAACATCTACTAAATGACTAATGACTAATTATGACTAATTAATATTTTTCTCTTAAGGAGAGTCTCTGCTTTGATTTTTGGAAACATTTTCCTAGGAAGTATTCAAACATCAAATATAAGTAACTAAATACAAAGACTATTTAACAACTGCCAAATGAAAATTTAAACTAAGAAAAAGAATTTTTCTCTAAATTATCTACCCTATCTTGGACAAGAGATGATTCTAAATTATGTTAATTGTTTATTGACTATGTAAACAATAAAAATTTAGAAATATAACTATGAGAGTGAAAACTAATCACAGTTATTATTAGAGTTACTATCTATTGTAAAATAGTTTATGATTAAATAACTACTAATAAGAAATTATTAGTAACTTAAATCATAACAGTCAAATAAAAAATTAGCATATAACACTTTAATATAAGAACTTAAAGATATTTAAATAATTGACATAATACTTGTAGAAACACAAGTAAATCAACAATAAATATCTATATGTATAATATTACTTAGTCAAATTATTAAGCAAACATAATAAAATGGTAATAATATTATTAAGATCTAACATGAAAAATGCACTGTTGATTTGAGTAATTTCATAACATTCATACAATTATCATAAAATACAATTGTGAATGAATTTCAATAAAGGAGATTTCTATGAAATATATATATATTAATTCACAAAACTAAATCGGACTATGATACCCATTGAAGAAACAGTGTCGACTCAAAATATTAATAACAAAATTTATCACAAACTTGATATCACTGTAGATGATCTATTGTCCATAAGAAATTTCTTCTTCAATGATCTTGAATCCCTTTTCTAGAGACTCCTTACAACTTATATAATAAAACTTATTTAACTACTTCCGGTTTCTATGTAACTAATTCCTAAAAATAAACATCACCATTTGACAGCTGTTAAGGAATCAAATCAAATAATAATTATAATCGTTTTGTTCAATCTCAAATACATTCAATTTAACATATAGAATATTATAATGTATAACTATATTAACAACTATAATTCATGATCATCATCCACAAAATTAAAATAGGTCCATGCAAAAAAATCTCATTCGTAATAAACACCTAGGATTCGTTCCTTCATCTGATAACCAAATTTTGTTGAAGTAACTGTAGCATGATTAAAAATTCTCTAGAAAAGATGTTTGTCAACAAAATCATGATCAAGGGAAACACCTGGTACAAGATATATCTTACTTCCAATAGTCAACATTATCCAAATATGTTAACCACTTAAAATCATATGCTAACCCACTTCAAATCATATGCTCACCACTTCAAATTGTATGGATTTTACCTTCTTTATACATATGTTAAACAATTCAAATCCTATGATGTAATCAAGATAATGTATATGTATGTTAGGAAATTCACATTTAGACTCTTAAACATATAATTATGCATCCAATTGACCTCAACCTGCATTTAAAAAGAATAATATTATGCCACCTAGGAAGACACTCAGTTTGCTTGATTATGATCATGCCATTGTACAACACACAAGGTAACATCAAATAAACACATTTTGGAGCTCTGTAGATTTAAACCTTATGTTTTTTTATGACAAAAATTTATATATAATTTTACCTTTTGTGTAGTAGGTTTAAGCTAGGAAGAATAGGGGGACTAGTGCAATGAGAAATAGGAAAACAAGTGGTGGTAGAAAACATGCATTTGCAATTATCCAACTCTCATTACACTTGATAAACAAACATCATAGTGTACCAATAACATGTATATGAAAAGGTGGACCACTGCAGAAAATGGGCTCCTGAATTGAATCGGTTCTTGCATGGGCTCTGAAAATTTCATTTGTATGGTGAATACCTACAACTCCTAGAAGATTATATTCTCTAGGAACCAAAAATAACACAACAAAAGGGTTTATTTTCTCTCCCAGTGGAGGTACTTCCACTTCAATTCCACTCAAAACACCATACCAAAGGACAATTTCCTTGCTACCATCAAAGCAATTTTATCCAACTACATCTTGACAAGTAATAGTCAAGATCATCCTAATTTCTTCCTTTTTGTTATTACAAATGGTGATCTCCAAAGTTGTCAAGTCATGATCTAATATAGAACCCTTTGGTTGACCTTTCCTGGTAAAATCATAATGACAATCAGTCTCAGTTACGTGAGTGTTTAAATTAGCTTCCTATGATGTGTCAATGATGCCATTTGAAGAATGATTCCTTCCAAGCATGAAACCAACAGTTAATGGATCTAACAACAAAAAATACATAACATATTTCTGTAATGCCTCTTGACATCCATATTTCATGTTCATCTCTGCAAAATTTTCCCTTCCTGAATGCCATTTTACTTGTATTCTAGAAGTCAAATATTTAATAACTACATTTAATTGAGCCTTTGTTTGTTTCTCTACATTACTTGAAATTTTAACCACAAAACCTTCCTTCCCTTTGGTTTCCATACGGAAAAAATATTTATCAAGAACAAGTAGTTTTCAATTCTCCACTGGTATCAAAACCCTGGATGCATAATCCCTATAAATTCTTGTAGTTGGGTAAAGGTAATCCACTACTTTCCCATATTTTATTGTCTCTTTATTTTCATATTCTCTTTTGTTTCCTTGGATTCAAATCGTTATCTCAAACATGAATTCTATTGGATTATGAAATTCAAGTTCAAGAAGACGCAGTTCCCATCTTCCTCTGTATGGATCAATTGTAACTAAGTTATCAACATTATTCTATGTTGTTGTTCCCCCATCAATGATATATTGACCTACAACACTTGGAGTTGTAAGGGTTATATTGATCTCTTCATGAGATGGTTGTGATTATCATGCTAGTGCACCAACTCCCTTTCCCCTAGTTAATCATCATTAGAAATGTAAGATTCTTTTCCAACTTTATGATAGTTATCTGTTAAAGAATAACTGTGTCATGTTATCCTGTTGTACCTGTAGTTTATTAAGAATCCTCCTAAACTAGATAGCCTAACATATTGTAGTTATTGATTCCTTGTATTTTACTTTTATTGATAAAAATGCTGCAGTTGATTGCTTCTTTTTGAGCCATGAAACTTCACCAAATATTGTACATTGGAGGTTGCAAAAATAATACTTGGCATGTGTAAGGAACCCTAAATTATGGGATTGAGTTTAAGAAAGAGTATCGATGCATATTGACAGGTTACATAGTTTTATATCTAGGAGGATCGACAAGCAACAAAAATTCTCAGTATAACCGATATGTTCTCAAAATACAGGTAGAGAGGAAGCTAAAGGTATTTTTCAATTGGTGTAGATCTTGTTTCTTCAACTGAGATTGTAGTTAAAATATTAACACTGCAATGCATAGGATTTTTTATGCATTGTAGGATGTTTCTATGCTTGTAGGATATTTTATGCATTTATCTCAATGCAAAAAGAGTGTTATTTAAGTTCGTTTTCTTTTATATGCTCCTAACAAAGCGTTACCATTCACTTAGTAGCCAGTACCAAGTTAAGTTTTTACAAACTTTACAGTTGTCTTAATGTCGTGTAATCCATACATGCCTTGTATAATAATAATCATTTGTTGACCTATGACAATAATTTTGTGTTTTATTAGGGATTAAGTTGTTGGTCTAAGGACAAAAATGAACCTGTGCATTGTTCATACCTCATAAACATCCCTAAAATTTTCAATTTTGGGAAAATATGGGTACATTCAAACCTAAAATCAACACTAACAAATATCATTCTTGTAATTTGGGCACTCATGGAAGTCTAGAGGCAATAACCAACAACAATGAATGACCTAATCAACATGAGAGGAAAATAAGGGTTGCTACCATGCACATTTGGGAATGGTTAAAGAATATTTTGGGTGGTTAAGCCACTTCCCAGCCTTGTTTAACCTTCATATAGTAGTGAGAAATAATTCTAAGAAAAAATAAACTATAAATAAATAATAAAATAGGCTCATATCTGGTTTTAAACAAAATTTGTGTTATTATGGGTTATTAGATAAGTTCTCTCATTCTTTGGTTTTTAAATGTTTTGGTGTAGTCTTCATAGATTTGTATTGAAGATGGATCTATATTGGTACTTGTATTAAAAAATAAACATAATAATATTTATTTATTTGGATTTAAGATGGACCTATATTAGTACTTGTATTAAAATATCAACATAAGATGCTTACATACTAACTCTGGTAGATTCTTTCCCAATGAAACTTAGGTTGTCCCTGCAAGCAAGAGTTTCAGAACAATTTCCCTCCACCAAAAAGAGAGTGAGAGAATAATCCATCTTTGATTTGGAAGAGGGGAGAGTAGTCTATTTATAACCTAAATAATGTTGTAATTTTACATTTTTCTGATGGAAATATTTTCACTCAAAAAAATTCTTACAAATAAAACAAAAATACTGAAAACATCAACTAAAGCTTTAGATCTCCATAAACAATAGTGTTGAATGGAAAATCTTAGAAGTGTGTTGTTTAGGATTAAACACCCTTGTAACCTAGGGTCCAGGGTTACCAACTTACTACTAACCTTGTAGACAATCAACTTTAATAGAGTACAGAAAGGAAATAGGAAGAAATACTTTCTCACATGCCCCAATTTGCAAAAACAATTTTATAATATTTGAGGAACATTGTGTTAAATTTTATGTTAAGTTGTAATTGATGACCCAGTGGGGTCAAGAATATTTAATGTAAATTCAGAATATTTTATTTATAAATAAATAAATGAGGAGAAAACAACTTAGGGAAGATGTTAAAAGAGTGTTTACTAGTCAATTGGTGGAGGAGACTAGGTGGAGAGCAAACTGACATGTGGTAGCATCCTCAAACCACTTCCAAATGTTGCAAGTGGTAACTTCCCTATATTTGTGGTCATGATTCCCCAAGAAAGTGGAATTAGAGTAGGTGGCTCATTTAATGAAAACTGACCCAGAAGACCTAGGCATCTCTATAAAATTTCCCATTGAAGAGAGTTGAGGCTGCTCATTCTAGAGAAGTGATCATTCAGAGTGAATAAATTTTACTCAAGATAAATTCAATGGAGGGGAGTCTGGAGTGTGTTTGAGGGGATAAATGCTGATATTGATCTAGTTGCAGCTTCTAACATGAAGATCATACTGCTGAGAGAATGTTTTTATTATTGAGGTAATTGGACCAGTCAGGTGACATAGGTCTTATAGTTGCATTCTCCACCCAATTCTCAGCCAGCAAGACTAGGAACAACCTTAGGGGTCCTGAAAAAGAATTTTTTGAGCACTCTCCAGGAGTTTGGTTGTGAGGAACATCCTCCTTAAGCTGTTGTCGTCTTGTCCTCAATAGGTTCTATTTTATTTTTACTGTCTTTAGTTAAATAATTTTTAGTTTATCTATTATAGGCATGTTAGTGTTTAGGGTTTATGAATGAAAAGTAACTGTGTAATGTTAAGTTCAGTAAAATTATAGATTATAGTAGAAATGGAAATGATTATGTAAATAAGTGAAATAGATAGAAAATAAATTTCCAAGCTGTGTTTTTCCACACCTGAACTCAGGTCGTACTCTAGCACAGTTGGATCGTTTTAGGTAAATGAAATGATTATTTTATTGGAATGTAAACAGTAGATATGATTCTTTATTTGAATGTAAATAGTAAATAGATTTTACTTCAACGTTTATGAATTTCACTAAATAGTAGTGCTATGTTTTTTCTGCACTTATTTACTTCAGCCAACTAATAAAAAAAATGGGTGTAAAAAGAAAATAGTAAAACAGTTTATAAATATTAACTCTATAGACTGGAGTAAGGATTCTTTTATAATCCTTTAATTTATAAAAAATTATTGAAATTTGATATTACCCTAGTTTCAAGTATTGCTACACTAAAAACCTAAGTATTTTTCTTAACTAAAAACTAGAAGCAAAACAATTTACAATCTTTTGTTTTCATAGAGAGTTAGCCTCATACTTATAACTTTAAGTCATATAATCTTTCATTATTCTATGTTTCAAAAACAGAGTAAAAAATACTATAAGCAGAAGTAGAAATAAGGATTTATAAACTGTAGGGTTTTACAGTATTTCTTTTAACCCTTAAAAAGCCGAGTTCTAGAAATAAACAATATCTTTTAAATAGTGCTTTAAAATAATTATAAATACAGAGTATTAATAAAAACAATACTTATGTAATTAATGAACAAAGTAAACCAGTAATTATAAACCATTTTCATTATAAAATCCTTAGTCAAAGGTAGGCTCATAGCCTGTAAGAATTAAAGGGTGGAAACCCAAAACCTGCTAATAAAACCAAATACATAAAAGTCATTGTATTAAACTATAACCAGTTACATTACTAACTGTAAAAGGGAAAACCCCGTGAACTTTACAACTAGGCTGTTCCAATAGTCTTCCTTCTTTTAATTAAATATACTTAAGTCTTTTATATTAACCGTAAATAAAATACATTATTGACAGGATAGGTAAAACCTAGTTCACAATCTTCATCTTCTTGAAGTTCAAATAGGAAAACCGAAGCAAACGAGGCAAAGATCACTGAAGCATCTCTGAGCACAGAGGAGGTTTTTATAAACTTAACAATAGTATTACATCATTAAGCCATAAGGATGAAATTGTTTCACCGAAGCCACATATACATCATAGCTTCAAAAGCTTGTGCAACCCAGCGAAGTATCGCCAGTGTTTTAAAATAAAACATGGATAATAAACAAAGAAACTAAATATCACAACCAGCAGAGAGTTCAAAGCCATGTTTCCAACCACATGAACCTTCAACCAACAACCCAATTCGCAAGTAGGGAAAACCCACGATGAGACTGGGGCTTACCCATTTGAAAGCCCGCGAATTTAACCAACACATGAGTTGCATTTTTTCCATTCAAGTCTGGAGCTATCAGCGTGAGCCTACAAGTTTAAAAACCAAACATTATTCAAAAATCTGAATCATAATTTATTAAAACCCTAACTTAGTAAATAAATTGACAAAAGGAATGCGAGCAGAGTAAAGTGTTTACCTGTGAGTAAGAAGTAATTGGATCCGAGAAGAAAACAGTCACAATCTCAAGTGAAACAAACCGAGAAGCAAGCAAACCCTTAAGCCAACTCTACGATAGAGACAACAAGGAAAACAGTCTCAAGTTCCACGATGCCGAGGAAAAGAATGAGCAGTCTCAAGGTAAAAGATTTTACAGGTTTCGAGCTAAGTGAAGAAGTTTAAACCACTCACACTGAGTTTTCCTTAAACTCTCAAAAGAAACTAAAAACACCAACCATGAAACCATAAACCACTTGCACAGTAATGTAGGCTTAGTGCCAAAGTTTAAGGAATAAAAGGCCTCTCATGGTCACAAGGAGTCTCACAGCACGGCCCGCAAGGACACAAACTCTCAAAGAAAAAATGCAAAGGAGTAGGGTTCCTTTCGTTATAAGTCAACCAATGCATGGAGGAGGCTCGTCCATGTGCCATTCCAAATATTTAACCAAGTGTGGGTCGATTTCTATAGTCAACACTGCACGCTCAAATATAAAATATATCATTGCTAATAATGAAACCCATGCTATCGACTATATTATAAAGGTGCATGACATATGCCAATAATACCAATCACGTTATCAACCATAGTATAACATTTCATGTGATTGCTCATCATGTCAACTTCGCCATCGATCATTTGGATAGTTCATATGATTGCTTACAATGTCAATCATGCTATTGTTTAAACCATGAATTAGAACTAGTATACTATAGGAACAAAACTTATAATGTATTCTACCTTTAGTTCGACCATATGATAGTAGTTGTTAGGTAGTGAAACTACTTTAGATTACAAGTTAGTATTTTTGTTATAGCCTAGTATTTTAAATTATAACTCAATATAGTATTGTAACATTACAATAACAATTGCATCGTGGTTATAAACTCAATACTATGTACATAGCTTGTCCACTAGCTACGCAAGAAGATAATCATATTTGCAAACAAATCAAATAAGTTTGGTATTATTACATGACTAGTAAAGGATAAATAGAGTAATAATATAATGATATGATGATTTATTTTATAGACTGAAGAACTCTAAACTTCTCCACATAAAGATTTGATGCTGATAAATGAAGGAGTCTTCAAGAATACTGAAGATTAACCTTTGGAAAGAGTTTCTATTAAGTAACTAATCTTTCATTATCAACTTTACCTTTGAAAAACATAGGATTATGATCATACATAAAGAGCAGTACACTTGAGTATTAAAAATGAAAATAGCAGTAGATCATGACACAGTAGAAGTAATTATATGCCAAGATCATGAAGTCTATGCTCACTGTAAGAATCTATAACTGACTAGCAACTATAATATTTACGACAGAAAGAAACCTTGGAAGAACTCATTCTTGTAAATAGCATTAATTATGTTAAGGATAAAAGTCATTATGGCTTAAATTGAAATATTGTCATAGATTCAAAACAATGAAGGAATTTACTTTACCTCATCGGACTCTTGCATCTTAATAATCAATTTTTATACTAGCATCTTATCATGCTAAAGAAGTACTTCTTGACATATTTCAAAATAAACTTCTACTTGATCATACGCTTACCTGCTGAACCTATAAGAACCAACAGTCCATTTGAGTTAGCATAATGCTAAGTAAGCCCCGATTTCAAACATGGTTTCTCACCTACTTGACAAAATTAAATCATCAGTACAGCTAGCAACAACTAAATGCAAGTCATTTTTATATAACTTATAAAAATTAAAGTTGTATTAGTTTTTCTGAATTTTAAACTAATCCTTAAAATTTGTTAAACTGTTTCATTTTCCGCTAACCTCTAGCAATTACTAAACTGCGATCTAAGACATTTTATGTCACTTTAAAAATTTTAAATTTTTATGAATTTTTGGTTTATTACATGTGGTATCAGAGCACAAGGTTCAAACACTAGGCCTTGATGAAGCTCAACTCATATGGAAGAGTAAATTTAAATAATTTTGCTAATGTTGTTTTCTTTGAATGATATCAACAGAGAATGTTGTTTTTGAGTTTAAAGACAGGCATGGAAAGATTGGAGGAATATGCAAAAGAGGAATCTCCTTATACTAAACCAGATAATCTACAAATAGAACCTATACAAGAAGACATAACCACTAATTCTTTATAACTATTACAAACAGTAAAAGAATTAAAATATGAAATGGAATCTGTTAAGAAAGAAAATGAGAGGATTGTGAGAGCTCAGGAGGAGCTGAATCAGATCTTAATAGAAATATTTCATACAAAGGGAAAGGGTAAAAGAGTTGATTCAGAAGATATAAGTTATCAACATAAGTATAAAAAGACTAAACATATTAAAAATGAAAGTAGCTCATCTTTAGAAGTATATGGTGATCAACGTAACTCTCATTATACTAGTGACAGTAGTGAGGATAACCATCATACTAAAAAAAGAAAATATAAACCTTATGAATAAATTTATGGGGAGTTTAAGAAGATCAAGCTGCCAACATTTAATGGAGAAACTGAAAAGGGGGAGGAAGCGAAATCCTGGTTATCCGGGATGAAGAAATACTTCCATATTTATAACTATTCTAACCAGTTAAAGGCTAGGATGGCTATTTATAATCTTATAGGGAAAGCTGATATATGGTGGCAAGATTTAAAGAGAGTGAAAGGTATAAGAGAGAAGAACATAAATTGGAGTACATTCAAGAAATACTTCAAAAAGAAATTTTTATCTGAACAATACTATGAAGAAATAGCTAAAGAATTCTATGAGCTAAAACTAGCTACAATGAATATGAAAGAATTGAACAGTAAGTTTCTAAGTCTACTTAGGTATGTGCCATACATTGTGGATGAGAAACCGAAGGTACAGCAGTTTCTCAGTTGTTTACCTTATCACATAAATGATAGGATTGAGTATGAAAATCCAAAAACCCTGGAAGAAGCCATGAGAAAAGAGAATTTCTTTTATGAACAGAATCATAAAAAGGAGAGTATGGCCAATTGGAAGGCTAAAAGGAATAATAATTTTGATCAAAAGAAGAAAGAGTTTGTTCCTAATCGGAATTCTAAAAATAATAGTACCAGAATTTTTTCTAATAAGAATTTCCATGGGAATAAGAATAATTCACATACCAATTAGAACAATCAAAAGAATAAAGATTCTGATAACAATCACAGTAATTACACAAAGAACTTTGAATGAAAAGAACCCATAAAGTGTTGGGAATGCAATGGTCCACATTATGCCTCAGTCTGTCCCAATCGGGAAAAGACTGTTAGAAATATCCACACAATATAGGAGGAGATGATTGTTGGTGATTTAGTGAGGACTATGCCCAAGATCAATGCAGCTTTGGAGAATCGGCAAGCATGAATATCAAACTTCCATGGTGGAAGTAGAAGGTAAGATAAATCAAACACCCATATCTATTTTAATTGATCTAGGAGCTAGTTTAAGATATATTTCTCCTAACTTGGTAGAAAAGTGTAAACTCCCAGTTGAAAAGTTTGCAAGTTCTTGGTTAGTTCAGTTAGCTACTGGTGCAAAGAGAAAGGTAAATAGCTTTGTAAAGAAATATGCAGTAACTATGGATCAATTTGAAGCTTTTGTTAAGATAAATGTACTACCTTTAGGTTCATATGACATATTAATTGGTATGGATTGGTTAGAGCAGCATAGGGTGGTCTTGAATTGCTTTGATAAAACCTTTACTTGTATAAATAATGATGGAAAATTAATAAGCGTAAAGGGAATCCCTAGGAAAACAACTGTAAGGTATATTTCTGCTCTGCAACTTAAGAGAGATGTTGGGAAGGGTTGTAAGGCTTATGCAGTAATAGTAACCAATGAAGAAAATCTAAACAACATAGATAAATTAAAATTGGAGGATATACCAGTTCTAAAGGAATATGCAGATGTATTTCTGGAAGAAATTCCGGGACTGCCTCCGAAGAGGGAATTAGATTTTACCATTAAGCTGGTACCTGGTGTAGTGCCCAGCTCAAAGGCCCCTTATCAGATGAATATACTTGAATTAAATGAACTTAAGTCACAACTAAAATAACTTAGTGAAAATAATTATATTCGACCTAGTGTGTCTCCCTGGGGGGCACTTGTCATCTTTGTTAAGAAAAAGGATGGAACTCTATGACTATGCATAGATTATCGTCAATTAAATAAGATGACTATCAAGAGCAGATGCCAGTTACCTCACATAGATGATCTGTTTGATCAACTACGTGGAGCCACGGTATTTTCAAAGATTGACTTACAGTCTGGATATCACCAAGTCAGAATTAAAGATGAAGACATCTTTAAAACAACTTTTAGTACTCGATATGGCCATTATGAGTTTGTTGTCATGCCATTTGGGCTTACTAATGCTCCACATATTTTTATGTGTCTAATGAATAATGTAATTCATAAATATCTAGATAAATTTTTGGTCATGTTTATCGACGACATATTAATTTATTCGAAATCTGAAGAAGAACATAAAGAACATTTAAAAATTTGTCTTGCAAGAGTTGAGAGAACATCAACTCTTTGCAAATTTTAGTAAATGCGACTTCTTTAAGGATAAAATCCAGTACTTAGGCCATATGGTTACTAAAGAAGTAATTTCAGTGGATCCCAAAAAGATAAAAGCAATCAAAGATTGGCCAGTTCCTAAAGACGTAATTGATGTCCGATCATTCATGGGGATTACCAGTTATTACCGGAGGTTCATCGAAGGGTTTTCAAGAATCCCAAATCCGATAACCTCTTTGCAGAAAAAAGGGAAAGAAATTTGATTGGAATTAGAAGTGTGAAGATAGTTTTGAAAAGTTAAAAACCTTATTAACTAGCGCACCAATTTTAAGAATTGCTGATCCAAATAAAGATTTTATAGTATGTACTGATGCCTGCAATGACGATTTAGGTGGAGTATTGACTCAGGAAGGACATGTCATTGCTTACGAGTTTAGGAAATTGAAGATTCGTGAAAAGAATTATGCAACCTATGACTTGGAATTAGCTGTTGTCATACATGCTTTAAAGATGTGGTGTCATCATCTAATTGGAAGAAAATTTATTTTAATGATGGATAATAAGGGATTAGAATATATGTTAGATAAACCTAACCTGAATGCTAGGCAAGCTAGGTGGCTAGATTTTCTAAGTGAATATGATTTTGAAATTCAACACATTAAAGGGAAATAAAATAAAGTCGTTGATGCATTAAGTAGGAATGCAAAGTTGAATTTTATAGTAGCTATCAAAACTTATACAACAGATTTGGAAGAATAGCTTAACACAGGAATGAAATAAGATGAAAATTACTTAAAGTTACAAGCAAAATCAAAAGAAAATCCAATAGAAAGTCTAAGCACAGGGTACATCTTGAATGAAAACAGATTTTTATTGTATCAAGACAGAATATATGTACCTAATGTACCTAAGATTAAGTTATTAATTTTAGACGAAATCCATAAAACTCCTTATTCAGGGCATCCGGGTTATTAGAAAACTATAACCATGCTAAGAAAAGATTATTTCTGGCCAAACATGAAGACTGAATTGGTAGAATATATTTTTAGATGCTTTGAATGTCAGCAAGTAAAAACTGAACATCAGCATCCAGCTGGGCTACTTCAGCCTTTGCCCATTCCTAGTTGGAAATGGGAGATAATTAGCCTTGATTTTATTACTGGACTACCTAAAAATCAGAATTTAAATGACTCCATAATGGTAGTGGTTGACAAATTGAGTAAAGTAGCCTATTTTATACCTATAAAAACTAGTTATAAAGTTGCAAATATAGATGATATTTTCTTAAAGCAATTTTTTCGACTGCATGGGATACCGAAGGTCATAATGTCAGACCGAGACCCTAAATTTACAAGTAACTTTTGGATATCTCTATTTAAAGGAGTAAATACCATGTTAAATTTTAGTACCTCCTTTCATCCTCAAACTGATGGACATACTGAAAGAGTAAATCAGGAACTGGAAGATCTACTAATAATGTATGTAAAGGAACAACCAGGTAAATGGGAAGATTATTTACACCTAGTAGAATTTGCTTATAATAATAATTATAAAGCTTCAGCTAGATATGGTCCTTTCGAAATTATATATGGAAGGAAATGTAACACTCCCATCTCTTGGAGTAATCCAATGGACAGGTTAGTATTAGGACCTGAATTATTGAAAGAAATGGAAGTAATTGTAAAGCAGGTACAAGGTAATCTGAAAATTGCGCAAGATCGACATAAAAGTCAAGAAGACCTTAAAAGAACTCCAAAAGAGTTCCAGGTAGGTGAACATGTTTTCATTAAGGTGAGACCCAAAAATATTTCTCTGAGGTTGGGTGGTTGTGCCAAACTAGCACCTCGTTATTGTGGTCCTTTTGAAATACTATCCAGGATCGGACAGGTAGCCTATCAGTTAGGTTTACCACCGAATTTAAGAGTTCACAATGTTTTTCACATTTCTGTATTAAAGAAATATGTGCCTGATGCTACTCATGTTATTAACTGGAATGATGTGCAGGTGGAACCCGAAGGATATTTTCTGGTGGAACCAGACTGTATCCTCGAGTGGAGGGAGATCTCACTTCAGAACTGCACCATTGGTCAAGTAAAGGTGCAATGGAAGCACCTTAGTCCAGAGGAAGCCACCTAGGAATTGGAAATTCATATGCGGGATGCATATCCAATTCTATTCTAGTGTAACTCTGAGGATGAGGAATAAATAAAATCGAGGATGATGTTATAATTTAAGGGGGTGTGTATGTCACATGCCCCAATTTGTAAAAACAATTTTATAATATTTGAGCAACATTGTGTTAGATTTTATGCTAAGTTGTAATTGCTGACCCAGTGGGGTCAAGAATATTTAATGTAAATTTAGAATATTTTATTTATAAATAAATAAATGAGGAGACAATATCTTAGGGAAGCTTTTAAAAGAGTGTTTACTGGTCAATTGGTGGAGGAGACTAGGTGGAGAGCAAACTGACACGTGGTAGCATCCTCAAACCACTTCCAACTGTTGAAGGTGGAAACTTCCCTATATTTGTGGTCATGATTCCCCAAGAAAGTGGAATCAGAGCAGGTGGCTCATTTAATGAAAACTAACCAAGAAGACCTAGGCATCTCTATAAAATTTTCCATTGAAGAGAGTTGAGGCTGCTCATTCTAGAGAAGTGATCATTCAACGTGAATGAATTTTACTTAAGAGAAATTCAATGGAGGGGAGTCTGGAGTGTGTTTGAGGGGATAACTGCTGAGATTGATCTAGTTGCAGCTTCTAAGCTGAAGATCATAATGTTGAGAGCATATTTTTATTACTGAGGTAATTGGACTAGTCAGGTGACAGAGGTCTTACAGTTGCATTCTCCACCTAGTTCTTAGCCAAGAAGACCAGGAAGAAGCTCGAGGGTCTTGAGGAAGCATCTTTTGAGTGCTCTCTAGGAGTTTGCTTGGGAGGAACAACCTCCTTAGGCTATTGTCATCTTGTCCTCAATAGGTTCTATTTTATTTTTACTGTCTTCAATTAAAAACTTCTTAGTTTATCTATTACAGGCATGTTAGTGTTTAGGGTTTATGAATGAAAAGTAACTGTGTAATGTTAAGTTCAGTAAAATTATAGATTATAGTAGAAATGGAAATGATTATGTAAATAAGTGAAATAGATAGAAAATAAATTTCCAAGTTGTGTTTTTCCACCCCTGAACTCAGGTCGTACTCTAGCACTGTTGGATTGTTTTAGGTAAATGAAATGATTCTTTTATTGGAATGTAAACAGTAGATATGATTCTTTACTTGAATGTAAATAGTAAATCGATTTTACTTCAATTTTTATGAATTTCACTGAATAGCAGTGCTATGTTTTGTCTACACTTATTTACTTCAGCCAACTAATAGAAATATAGGTATAAAAAGAAAATAGTAAAACAATTTATAAATATTAACTTTACATACCAGAGTAAGGATTCCTTTATAATCCTTTAATTTACAAAAAAATACTGAAATTCGATATTACCCTAGTTTCGAGTATTGCTACACTAAAAACCTAAGTATTTTTCTTAACTAAAAACTATAAGAAAAACTGTTTAGAATCTTTTCTTTTCATACAGAGTTAGCATCATAATTATAACTTTAATTCATATAATCTTTCATTATTCTATGTTTCAAAAGCGTAGTAAAAAATACTATAAACGGAAGTAGAAATAAGGATTTATAAACTATAGGGTTTTATAGTATTTCTTTTAACCCTTAAACATCCGAGTTCTAGAAATAAACAATATCTTTTAAATAGTGCTTTAAAATAATTATAAATACATAGTATTAATAAAAACAATACTTATGTAATTAATGAACAAATTAAACGAGTAATTATAAACCATTTTCATTATAAAATTATTAATCAAACGTAGGATCATAGCCTGTAAGAATCAAAGGGTCGAAACCCAAAACCTACTAATAAAACAAAATACATAAAAGTCATTGTATTAAACTATAACCAGTTACATTACTGACTACAAAAGTAAAAACCCCACGAATGAATTTTATATTAACCATAAATAAAATACATTACTGACAGGATAGGTAAAACCCAGTTCACAGTCTTCATCTTCTTGAAGTTCATATAGGAAAACCGAAGCAAACGAGGAAGATATCATTTAAGCATCTCTGAGCACACAGGAGGTTTTTATAAACTTAACAACAATATTACATCATTAAGCCATAAGGATGAAATTGTTTCACCAAAGCCACATATACATCACAGCTTCAAAAGCTTGTGCAACCCAGCGAAGTATCGCCAGGGTTTTAAAATAAAACATGGATAATAAACAAAAAAAATAAATATCACAACCAACAGAGAGTTCAAATCCATATTTCCAACCATAGGAACCTTCAACCAACAACCCAATTCGCAAGCAGGGAAAACCCACGACGAGACCGGGGCTTACCCGTTTGAAAGCCCACGAAGTTAACCAACACATGAGTTGTATTTTTTCCATTCAAGTCTCGAGCTGTCAGTGTGAGCCTCCAATTTTAAAAACCGAACAATATTCAAAACTCTGAGTCATAATTTATTAAAACCCTAACTTAGTAAATAAATTGACAAAAGGAATGCGAGCAGAGTAAAGTGTTTACCTATGAGTAAGAAGTAATTGGAGCCGAGAAGAAAACAGTCACCAGCTCAAGTGAACCAAACCGAGAAGAAAGAAAACCCTTAATCCAACTCTACGATAGAGACAATAAGGAAAATAGTCTCAAGTTCCACAATGCTGAGGCAAAGAATGAGCAGTCTCAGGGTAAAACCTTTTACAGGCTTCGAGCCAAGTGAAGAAGTTTAAACCACTCACATTGAGTTTTCCTTAAACTATCAAAAGAAACTGGAAACACCAACCACAAAACCATAAACCACTTGCATAGTAATGCAGCACAGTAATGCAGGCTTAGTGCCAAGTTTAAGGAAGAGTAGGCCTCTCATGGCCGCAAGGAGTCTCACAGCACAGCCTGCAAGGAGACAAACCCTTGGAGTAAAAATGCAAAGGAGTAGGGTTCCTTTCGTTATAAGTCAACCAATGCATGGAGGAGGCTCGTCCACGTGCCCTTCCAAATATATAACCAAGTGTGGGTCGATTTCTATAGTCAACACTGCATGTTCGAATATAAAATATATCATTTCTAATAATGCAACCGATGCTATCGACTATATTATAAAGGTGCATGACAGTTGCCAATAATACAAATCACGTTATCGACCATAGTATAACATTTCATATGATTGTTTATCATGTCAACTTTGCCATCGATCATTTGGATAGTTCATATGATTGCTTACAATGTCGATCATGCTATTGTTTAAACCATGCATTAGAGCTAGTATATTATAGGAACAAAACCTATAATGTATTCAACCTTTAGTTCGACCATATGATAGTAGTTGTTAGGTAGTGAAACTACCTTAGATTACAAGTTAGTATTTTTGTTATAGCCTAGTATTGTAAATTATAACTCAATATAGTATTGTAACATTACAATAACAATTACATCGTGGTGATAAACTCAATACTATGTACACAACTTGTCCACTAGCTGTGCAAGAAGATAATCATATTTGCAAACAAATCAAATAAGTTTGGTATTATTACATGACTAGTAAAGGATAAATAGAGTAATAATATAATGATATGATGATTTATTTTGTAGATTGAAGAACTCTAAACTTCTCCACATAAAGAGTTGATGCTGATAAATGAAGAAGTCTTCAAGAAGACTAAAGATTAACCTTTGGAAAGAGTTTCTATTAACTAACTAATCTTTCATTGTAAACTTTACCTTTGAAAAACATAGGATTATGATCATACATAAAGAGTTGTACACTTGAGTATTAAACATGACAATAGCAGTAAGATCATGAAACAATAGAAGTAATTATATGCCAAGATCATGAACTCTATGCTCATTGTAAGAATCTATAATTGACTAGCTACTATAATCTTTACTACAGAAAGAAACCTTGGAAGAACTCATTATTGTAAATAGAATTAATTATAATAAGGATAAAATTCATTATGGATTAAATTGAAATACTATCATAGATCCAAAACAACGAACGAATTTACTTTACCTAATCAGAGTCCTGAATCTTAATAATCAATTTTTATACTAGCATCTTATCATGCTAAAGAAGTACTTCTCGACATAATTCAAAATAAACTTCCACTTGATCATACGGTTACCTGTTGAACCTGTAAGAACCAGCACTCCATTTGAGTTAGCAAAATGCTAAGTAAGCCTCGATTTCAAACATGGTTTCTCACCTACTTGACAAAATTAAGTCATCAGTACAGCTATCAGCAACTAAATGAAAGTCATTTTTATATAACTTATAAAAATTTAAGTTCTATTAGTTTTTCTGAATTTTAAACTAATCCTTAAAATTTGTTAAATTGTTTCATTTTCCGCTAACCACTAGCAGTTAATAAACTGCGATCTAAGACATTTTATGTCCCTTTAAAATTTTTAATTTTTATGAATTTTTGGGTTATTACATACGTGACTCACCTGATTACCGACGGTTGATCCAATCTTGATCTTCTTCCACTCTGTTTCTTTCCAAATCTTCTAGGGATGGACCTCCTTCACCTGCAAAGAGCAAATTCTTCAAGTACAATCTTATACATGTATATGGGAGGTTAGACAAACAATATATCTAGTGCATAATCGAATATATTCATCAACCATGATACATGAAAGAGACTCAATACAATGTTGGAAGAAGAATTCTCTTTATTAACAATCAGTGAATGAGATAAGAGTACAACCCAGCTTCTGAGACAAGGACTCCTCTATAACCAAAGGACTCTAAATTTTGCTACTCCAAGAATTCTAAAGATATACCACCAGCATAACTTTGCTTTCCAAACTTGATTGATTAATGCCCTCCCTAAGGCATCTATGTATACTTAGGGAAATAGAGTGGTTTTGAAGGTTGAGGAGGTTGAAACAGTTAGGATAGTTAATGATTAGGACCCAACTAATCTCCATTAATCGTGATTTATATTTTTTAATGTCGAATCAAGATGTACGCAACTATTATTATAGGAAACCTGCGTATGACATGTGAGTTTCTTAAAGGAAACCTGCGTATGCTGATGTACACGGGTTGCAATGGAGATAGTCGCGTACAGTACATGAGTTGTCAATGGGAATAGTCACGTACATACACAAGTTGTAATGAGGATAGTCGTGTACGCCATTCAACACTTAGAAAAATAATATGGCAAGCTGGTTCAAGGGTAAATGCATCTCATGTCATACCCATCTATAGTTTTTTGGAAAACTCCAATCCTAAGATGTCCTTTTGTGTACCAACATAAGGAATGTTGGCACTTGGATGAAGAAGTGCCATTTGGGTTGATAACAGATGCCCCCTAATGTGTGAGGTCAGAGGGAAATGATGGCTGAAATACATTATAATCATTATCTTGGAGAACTTAGAATTCCAATGGACCAAAGGTAGTACCTGAAACAAATACAGAATAATGTCATATACAAAGTCATATCCGAGGATGCTATGTTCAATATACTGGAACACTAGATCCTTTCCAATATTTGAGTACATCATATAGTACAGGTACAAGACCACGTATATTACAAAAGTGGATAGAAGCCACAATATACAATAATGATGAGTCTTCAAAGATCTGGAAGCTATGTAAGTGACCACAACATAATCTTGTGCAACTTAGTCCATAGATATGAAACTAAGGTCTTCGTCAAAAATCCCAAAGAACTAGTACAATCCAAACCATGTCAATAGATGTTATTGAAGTCGAACATGGATAGGATTCAACAGATTTTCAACCAATAGGTGATAATCAACAACTGAAGCAAAGGAATTCACAAAAATGAAAGTGAATCCTAAGGTAAAATCATCAAAACTCTAGGTATTCATCGTTAGGAAGTGCTGATGCATAACCATACTGTGATGAGGAAGGCAATAGATCTTCCAATGGATCACAATAATGACTAGGAACTAGGTAAAGGAAAGGAGACACAAGTAATAACAGATAAGACAATGATGAAATCAGGATATAGATTAGATACAGGGTCAAGTCCTTGAACAGTGAGCATGAAAAAAATATGACCCAAGGCAGCTTTTAACTTGACATATAGTACAACTAGACTTATCTGTCACATAGGAGACATGATCAGATTCCCCAGGTGAAATTGATAAGAGGAGGAGTAAAAAACTCAAAGCAATAGCTGAACTGAAAGTGAACACTGAGACATGAGTATAAGAAAAGACAAAGAGTGCTATGTTCAAGGAATACATGTTACCACTGACTGTGAACCAAAAGAAAACTTCTTCCTTATCTTCCCTGTTAAATTTTAACGAGTCTAAGAAATTCAACTCAAGTCTCTCTTCATTTTTTGACAAGCTTGAAGAGAAAAGGGAATAATGCTTGATAGTGTCACTGATTCATGGATTTTATGAGCCCGAACTAGTACATGCTCACTTAGTGTTTTCATATTTAGAGAGTCTGAAAACTCTGAAGAAGACTCCAAGGGGGTCCTTTTTTGTCCAATTTAGTCTTTTGAGGCCGAAAAAGTATAAAACATACCACAGAAGAACTCTCTTAACTTCCGTAGAAGAAAAGGTGAACCTTTTTCGTACTTAGTCAGGGAGGTCCAAAAAAGGTTAAATTACCACCTACCTAACGCTCCTTCGAGAGTAGCATATAGCTTGAGTTTTACGAGTATGAAGGAAAGTGAGATCACTCGAAAATATCCATTTGAGTATGAGAAACGGGGCTTACAACAATAAACTTGATGCTTTGTTCTTGGTGTTTAACGAGTATGACAAAGGAATAAATTACACTCGAAATCTTTTTCATGTTTAGGTCGAGAGAAGGAAAAAGAGAAAACTAAGCTCATACCAGGTGTTCTTTTTCTGTAAATTTGGTCCCTCAGGTCCGGAAAAGTGATAAACTTGTATCTGAGAATACTCTTCTCAATTCTGTAGAAAAGAGAGTGATCCTTTCTCGTATTATTCCACATGGTCCGAGAAAGAGATAACCTACCACCAATCTGGATTCCCATTCACATATTCTTAACAATCTTGAAAGGACAAGTTTACTCGGCAGTCAAGTCTGTTTTGAGGAGTTAGACCTGGGCCTAAAGAAACTCCATAAGGGCAGGAGTCCTATAAAGGGATAGCTTGTAAAAAGAGACCAAAATAAGGCTCAATTTGGCATAAAAAATATCTTAAAAGACTCCCCTGAACCTATGACAGTTGTAGCATGAATATCGAAAGACAAAAAGTAGGTTCTAAATGAGGATACTCATGGGAGGAATGTCCTATCCACAGAAGAACAATGGTATTAAACAAGGAACTAATGGTTAAAGATACCATAGTTCGTGGTCGAAGTGTTAATGCTAGGATTAAAATGGATTAGGTATAAATGCAAAATGTATGTAAAATGACCAAAAAAACATCCTATATGAGCGAAAAAACAACTTAAGATGACCATAAACCTATCACATGGAAGAAAAAAAAATATGGCATTAGTTTAAAATTATGAACTATAGGGAATAAACCCACTTTGAAAATAATTTTTCTATAAATAGTTCAAAATATGAATAAAAAACTCACCATTTGATTTTTAACCATAAAAAGACAAGTTTTACCTCTACCTTTGATTGCTCGATGTGGACGATTCGGTGGACCATTCCCAAAACCGCAAGTGTTAGGTAAAACTACACTCCATGCTCTTTCATTTGATCCAAACAATTTTCAATTTTGAGCCCAAATTCATGTTTTAAAGCGCCCTCAAAGCATGAACACTGTGTATGCGGGTATGGTGTGTTAATAGTCACGTACACACGTTCTATATGTGGGTTTCCCAAAGGAAAGTCACGTACAGTACGCAACTTGCCCAAAGGACAGTCGCATACACTGCGTGAGGTAGAAAAAGAATATATAGGGTCAAAAATTCAACTTTTTATATGAATCTAATGGTTTGAAATTTCTTGGTTATTAGATTGAAAGATGGTGCTTGAGTGGAGGGAGAGGGAACATGAAGACATGGACCAAGAAGCTCTACAAGATGCCCCCACAGTGAATGTTTTACATCAGAGTGGGTTATTGAAATTTTTCTGCGTCTCACCTATGCGGTCAAATGTTTTCCTCTTAGAGTTTTTGATAAACCATTGGAATCATGATCTTGGCATGTTTGACCTTCAAGGTGAGTTTCTAGAGATTACATCGGAAGATGTCTATTTGATTTCCAGTTTATCACGATGGGGAGCTCCGGTGAACTTGGAAGGTACCAGTAAAGGCGATGACCTCCTAAGTGTACAGAACTATATAGACATATACTGTGAGCCAGGCACTCAAAAGAGGGGTAGCTGCATCCCTATTGTTCACATTTGCAACTTTCCTTTATAGATATTGGCGAGCACTATAATGAGGGTTGCAGGGTGATAATCACTTCACCTTGCAACTCGGAACCAAATGAGACTAGCAATGGACTGTATGCAAGGATCCCTATATGACTAGTGTTCAGGAGTGATCTCGATAATGAGGAAACAACTCTCTAACTGCAAAAGAGGAAGAAGGAAGAATTTTGGTTACTCTAGCATGTTAGTATCCTTTTTCTTTAAGAGAGTGCTGGGTTTGAGTCCCGCAGAACCATTTCCAGTTCATTCTCCCCGTTAACCTAGGCTGAGTAGGTGGGGATCTTCCTCCGCCAAGGAGGTGGTGGATCAGTCCAGAGTGTCTATGACGACGACTTCTACTTTTGGTGGGAGCGACAGTTACCATCATTGGAGCAGTTTCCATATGTTGGGTTCGATTTTCGAGGTGATACTGACCTTGTCCTCCCTCCTTGAAGAACATGGGGAGAGTCATGTATTTTTTATTTTCAAAATTTTTTAAATTTTTTTATGAATTTTAATTATAAAGATATATACATATGTATAAGAGTTCTAGTTCTTTTTAAAATGTCAAAATGCAGATATTGGACCAGTCCACCCTGCTGGGAATCCACGCATGTATGTGCATCCTGTTTTGGCAAAGGACCAGGGTTTGATTAGGGTTCTTGAGGGGAAGCTGGCCAGAATTACCCAGAAAGTGCCTACCTTACGCATTGATCACATCCCTATCGTCATGCAGGAGCTAGTGGTTAGCTAGTGCAGTACTTGTGTATATAGATGTTGTTGAGGCTGCTGAAGCCGAGGAGGCTAAAGAAGCCTGAGCGAAGGGTGATCGGGGGGACCAGGGTGGTCCAAGTGACTAGGGTGGTCAAGCTTAGGCTTAGGAGCATTTTATGGACTTTGATCCATGTTTTGTATATTTTTTGTATATTATACAGTTATGACTGGATCTAAGGATCAGAGACTCGACCTATCTATTTGGACAGATATTCACACACACACATATATATATATATTGTCGGTTTATTTACAAATGTTTTTATGTATTTGTTGTATATTTTTTATGAAAAATTTGTTAAATGCCAACCCAAGATATAATTAGCATATTCATCAGTTAATGAATTTTGATTTCTTGGAATATGATTGAATATAATGAACTCAAAATTTCTTTCCAATAACCTAACTTGCATAAACTAACGTAATAGAATAGGGTTCCGCACTTGATAAGCCCGATTGAGCTAGGAAACCACCAGTTGAGAGTACAATTGGACTTCCAGCTGAGTGATAACATGTGACAAAGAATCCCATAAAATCTCAATGACAGCCCTGTATTCAGTGACATTATTGGTAGCAGGACCTAAGCAAGCACCTCTTGAGGCAACTAACTATCCTGAGGGCGAATAAATGACCCATGCAGCTAAATCCAAATTACAAGTGCGGCGACTGGCACCATCAGAAAAACCTACAAACCTCTTAGAAGACATCAGTAACAACCAACAAATGGTATAAAAAACACAAATAGACTAACTATTGTACATAAAAATACATACAATAAAATACAGGAAAAAGTGCTAAGCCTAAGCATAGTACTTTTTCAGGTAGAGCCCATTTCTAGGCTCAGGCAACTTATTCCCTTCTAAATCAATCAATTCATATGCACCATTATTTAACACCTTTGACATGACATAAGGTCCCAAACACATAGACCTAAACTTTCCTTCCCCCAGGGGTTCTTTGTCTTGATCCTAAAGCAAAACAAGCTCCCCTTCAGAGAAAATCCGAGGCTTGACCGACTTATCGTATTGGATTTTTACCCTATTTTTATGAGCTTAATTTGCTATTAGCGCATCACTACACTGTTCATCTAGATGTTCTAAATGTAATAGACATTCTTCTAGATCGGTCGAATCAGGTAACACATGAATAGCAATTTTTAAGGACGGGATTTCACATTCAACGAGGGTAACGACTTCCACTCCATGAATGAGTTGGAAAGGAGAAAAACCTATAGCAGTTTTCACATTGGTTTGATATGCCCAAAGTGTAGGATAAAACATGATGTGCCAGTTGGAATGAGCTGTATTAATAGTACATTTGAGAATAATCTTCAAAGTTTTACTGACAGCCTCGACTTGACTGTTTTCTTGAGGATAGAATGAAGATGAATGTTCTTTTCTAAATCCTAGCATAGTGGTCAATTCAGTCATCGTGCTATTTTGGAAATGACTGTGATGGTCAGTGACAATCACTTTATGGATACCGAATCATGTGATAATTTGGTTGAAAATGAAAAAAGTTGCAGTTTCCCCGTCAGCTATAAGGGTGGACATTGCCTCTGCCCATTTCGTGAAACAATCTACATTGACAATGATATGTTTGTGCCCCCCAACTGAGACTAGGTTGCACATCACGTAATCTATCCCCCACTTCATGAAGGGGCCCACTTTCTAGTGTAAATCTGATAAGGATGACAGTGCTTCACGACTTCCACACAATCTTTAAAGATCGTGGGCTAGAAATAACCAACACGTAATATCTTCTAGGCCATTGCTAAACCAGATAAATGACCCCCAAACGCTCCACTATGGGCATCATTTAGGACAATCTCTACTTCTTCGTGGGTAAGACATTGACACAAAATGGAATCTACCCCCGTACGATATAAAGTATCTCCTATAATGAGGTAGTTCTTGGCATGTAGGTGTAGTTTACATCATTACTCCCACAAGAAGGCTGCAAGGTACTTCAAATTCTAGAGATAGATAAGTATATCTCCGTACTAGGGGTTAGAGGTTGAAATAAAAAAGATATGCTCATCTGGGAAATTTTGCAATGAGCTCAACAAAAACTAAGGATTTTTTGGATTTGGTGGATTGAAAATCTAATTCAAACTCTTAGGGAATGACTATCCATTTGTTGAATTTGCCTCCAACTATCCATCGAGACAAAACATATTGAAAAGGATTAACATCCGCCACTACCAACGTGGTCCTCAGTAAGATGTAGTGACACAACCTTTGAACAGCATACACAACTACTAATGCCAACTTCTCGACATGGGAATACCTAAGTTCAGGTCTGGATAAAGCATGACTGAAATAGTAGATGACATGCTCTTAGAGCTTATTGTCCTCCTAGACTAGGACTACCCCTATGGTCGACTAAGATGTGGCTAGATACAATATAAAATCCCTAGAGTAATCTAGTGGATGCAATAATAGTGCCGACAATAGAGCTTTTTTTAATGCCTCGAATGTGAGTTGTGCAATTTCATCCCATACAAATGGGGTGTCCTATTTTAACAGGTGCATGAAACCTTTAGTAATCTTTGCATAATTTACAATAAAATGTTGAAGGAAATTGGACTTCCCCTACAGGCTCTGAAACTACATGATAGAACGAGGAGGAGGCATATTTACGATGGCCTCAACTTTCAAAGGATCCAACCGATGCCTTTGTTAGAAACAATGAATCCTAGTAGTCTCCCTGACTCGACATAAAAAATGCACTTGTGGTGTTTCAAGTGAATTTTATAGTATCTGCAATGTTCAAAAATCAAATGCAAGTGATCTGGGCGATTGATCCTCTTATGAGAATGTGTTGGTAAATCATCAAGCATGGGTTCGACAATGGCTTTAATGTCGTGAAAGGAAAAAATCATTTCCTGCTGAAAGGTTTCCCCAGCATTTTTCAATCCAAAGGGAATTTTCTTGTAAGCGAAGGTACCCCAAGGACAAATAAAAGTTGTTTTATGTTGGTCTTTCAGTTTAATATGGATTTGATTATATCCAGAGAAACCATCCATAAACGAAAAGACTTCACTTCCTGCAGAAGCATCAATAATTTGATCTATAAATGGCGTGGGATAGTTGTCCTTAGGAAAATATTTGTTTAGATCTCGAAAGTCAGTACAAATGCATATGGTCCCTTGCTTTTTGTCAATAGGAACAGGGTTGGATACCCATTCTGTTAAAGCTATGGGATAAATGAAACCGGCTTTCAATAGTTTCTCAACTTTAGCCTTCACTATCGCCGCTTTATGTGGGTTGAGAAGTCTCAAATTTTGCCGAACGGGTCTGGCATCAGGGTATGTTCGGATTTCGTGCTCAACTATTGATGGATCAATTCCTGGAATCTCCTCATATGACCAGGAATTTTTTTTGTGAAATTCCTTAAATAAGGACGTATAGATCGCAATCTCCTTTGGAGAGCTGTTTGCACCGATATGTACATTTTCCACAACATTAGGATTTACAAAGATGTTGATAGGGATAGTAGTGAAAATGTTTTCCATATTCCCCTTAGTAAACATTCATTCCCTTGGTAAGGGATTAATAGGTGTATCAACATCACCTACCAGTCTCATATGGAACTCCCGGTTCTCTATCCTACTTAACTCTAGAAGAAAATAGGATCGATGGTGAAGATCTTCACAGATCTTATCTTGTCCACACATAGCTTCCATAATGGCTTCATTCGAATGTAAAACCATATCTAAGCAATCTCTAGAATGCAAAGAGTTCTCTGCCCAAGCAGGAAAATAGGCTTCTTCTAGTTCCTCTGAGACAGTAAAAGGGACCAGAATAGGATCAATAGTGGTATGGATGATAGCTTGATAAGCCACTTCCGTTGCCGATAAGGGCACTTCAGGTTCATGGTGGGAAGGGAGAACCCAAGGATCAGTCCTATCAACAAAAGTAGCTATGGAATTCCAAACACTAGTAGAACATATATAATTAATCAGAGCTTGAAAATCAAATGTGCCCATCAATGATGCGTACATTCTAGCCCCTAAGCTCTCCGAATTAGGTCTATCCTGATCAACCAATGGTACGGTGGACTTGTTAGTTTCCATGCGGCCTTTTTGAGTAAAATTGAGTTGGTCAACAATAACCAACTTCCCTTCGTGTGGAAACACTACCACCCAAAAAATGGTCGACACAATAACAGACATGGCATAATTCCAACTTCTCTTCAAGAGAAAGTTATAATCCAAAGGTGCATCAATCACCTCTACCTCAATAGACACTGCTTTTCCTGCCAACTAGATTTCAAAAGTCGGTAGGATACGTTGTAGACGGAATGACCTTCCATCGAAAGAAGTAAGTAGGGTGTTTGATGGAACCAGCTCTAGGGATCCAAGACCTTTCCAACAAGACAAGGACATAACAAGTGTAGAAGCACCCTCATCGACAAATACCCTTCCAATGGTCTTTCCACCATGGATGACATCTATCGATAAGGCTACATGATATTGCAGAAAAATTTTGACATCAGATAGATTAAATTTCACCATGAGACTGGATGAGTCCATACTGCCTAAGGCTGTGAAGAGTGCATCCTGCTGAACGAGACAACTCTGTAACACCTCTAAAGTCGACATTGCATAAGGATTCTGGGCTAAGTCTTCAACTACAGATTAGTTTGCTACATCCCTAGCATTAGGATTATGCAAGGTTTTATTAAAGACACCTTTCGTTATCTTGGGCATAATTTTGGCAGGTTTCTCAATCGTGAGAAGGTTAGAAGTTTCACCTATCAACTTAGCCTTCTCCGAGGTCTATTTTTCATAGTTCTTGTTCCTGGTCTGTAGTAAAGTCTCGGATTGAACCATGTTGATATAATTGGGGTTAGGAGCATTTGGGGTGCCCCCTGATGCATTTGAAGCTGAATCTGAATTCTATCCTCGGGGAAAAGGATCCTTCAGGACAGCTGGTTGTTGGGCTTTTAACAGCTTCTGATCTTGTTCCATAAGGGGACATAGATGGGCCAGGCAATATTCATGGCATAAGTTACATGGGAATTTCACCTTCTTCTTTTCTTTCTTTCCCCCATCAGCATTATTTGTGGGTTTTTGCTTGTTTTGGTTTCCCTCACCCTTATTTCCTCTCTTCTTTTTCCCACTGGGCTGATGATTTCCCTTCTGAGAGGTTTGTGCAAAAACATTTGCATTTTAGAGTGAGAGGGAAGCCTTTGCTACCTCCACCATAAAATGTTTGACGGATAGCTGATGGAGTTGTTTGGCCAAAGATTATATAGTGGGAGAATTCATGGAACCAACCACACCATCGGCATGGGGTCCAGGATTAGGTTTCTATGCATTGTGAGTTGGCCTCGGTGTCTCAGGGATAATCTCATATAAGATCCCAGATTGAGGATATATCAAATCAAGTTGCTATACCCTGATGATAGCGTCTTCCTCATTCATCACTCGTAAAGTAGATACATCATTAGACATATAAGGCAATAGGGATTTGAGGAACCATTCTAATAAGAACTCAGGAGGAATAGTGGCTTTGATAAGGATTTTTCGTCTTCTCCACTCTTGGATGTGATCCGAAATATGAGTGACCTTGTCCTGCCGGATGGTAGATAACAAGTTTGTCCCGAAATCATAACGGATAGGAAGCTGGAAGTGACTAAGGAATGCATTAGCCAAGTCCCAAAAACTACTAAACGTAGTAGAAGACAATTCAATGTACCATTTTGCTGCAGTACTGGTCAAATTTCTTTGGAACAACCTCAACCAAACTAAATCCTTGTTCAATGAGTTGGAAGAGCACCATAAATGGAAATTGGTGGCATGAGCTCCAGGATCATCACCAACTTTGCCTTTGAATTTTAGGATATCCGAGTGCAGCTTGGTAGGGACGGGTGGCCAGGAGGGGTCATGTCTCACTGGGTCATTCATCAGTTTCAACAAATATGGCAAGTTTAACGTTGCCAGGAATGAAAGCTTGGGTCTAACCGGAGCACTAAAAGTACCAGTTTGGGGATTAGAGGGACTTGCCCCCATATTCCCATATGTTAAGGTGGGGTTTCCCCCTGTTGCAAGTTGTGAAGTGGATGGCTTTCTTTGTAAAGGATTCCATCCATTAGCCAATGGATTGTTTATGTGAGGTGCAGTATAAGAGGTTCTGGCTGCACCAGTTGAGGCTGTGGTTTGAAATACAGGAGCAGGTATCCCTCCACTAAAAAGAGAAAAGGGAGAGCTCATGAACAGAGCTGAAACCAAAGTTTGAAAACCCTGACCATAAGGATTAGTGTTTCCAAACTGCACCCCTACATATGCGGTGTTGGGCCTATGTATGGAGTGGATGGGGGAATGTTCCCCCCATTCCAAGGAAATCCTTGGACAAAAGCCAAGGATCCTATAGGCCACTTTGGGCAGTGTGTGTGAAGGAAGTAGGAACTGTAGGTACACTAGGAATCCCAGTGACCATACCACCAGAAGCACCTGCTAGACTTCTGGGAGCCGGTGGTTGAGCCAGTCGGCTAGCTGGAGTTAACAGTATAGTAGGTATACTTGTTCTAGGGGCACCTACCAGGTGAGGTAGGACCCCTTCATCCAGATCGGCTGAGGTGGAATTAAAAGAAATTTCTCCTATAGTAGACATTATTCTGCCCATAGGGACACCTTTCATAGGTGGGTCGAAAGGATGAACCTGAACGATCACTAGATCGTTTAATTCAGTTAGAGGTGAATTAAAATTCTTTGCAAACTCGTTAGCCTGTAAGTCTTCTATCTCAACTGTGTTTAAATTAAAATGGTTTTCCCTAAGTTCTGGTTCACCCGAAACTTCACTAACTCCTATCAGTTCGAAAGAACCGTCTATGTCCAATCTCGGCCTTTGAGGGGGAGGTGGAGGTTCCAATGTGATAAGCAGAGGAAGGTTTTGCAACCTTCATGACCTTCTGATAGATTGGTCCTCCATGATTGTAAATTTGACTCTTCACACCCTAAGGTCAGCTAAAACACAGACAAACCATAGAGCAATCACTGCAAATTTTTTTCTAAAGTCTCAACAATCACAGGGGTGAAAGATATGCTTTCCCGAAGAAAGCTAAGAGACATTTTCTTGGATTCCTTGAATATTTTCTTAGGAACAATCTAAGGAATCACCCACCGCCATCCTACACTTTCAACAAGGGTTACCTTCCAAGCCTATCGAAGGTGAACCAGAAATAACCTTCCAGTTTACCTATGTATAAACCCTAGATTTCCAAGAGACTAAAGGCTACCTTAACTATATCAACAGTCTAGGGGGACAATTGCAAGCCTGATTTGTACGCATGGGCAGGGTAGCAAAGCTTGAAACTCTATCTAGGAAAGAATCCCCAGATGCGTAAAAACCTTAGTCTACATTTTGACAAGGAATCAGAGGGTTATCTCCTCAGTCCAATGCCTCCATGTGGCCTCCTGCTTAACTCTCGTTTGAGAGGAGCTTCTCAGATACTATTAATAAATAGAAGGATTTACCTATCAATTGGCCCACTACATCTGAATTTAAGTACTTATGGGGATTTTACACTTCCTATTCCACAAGTCTAGCCTAAGCTAGTAGATGTATGACCCTATAAAGCAAAAATTACTAATAAATTTTAAATTATAGCGTTCATTTTAAGGGCTGTTCTTAATCAAAGGGCAAGTGGAGTGAATGACTATGATATTATTGAATCGATAAGAAAATTAAAAAATAGGTGTATAAATCAATTCCAAAGCAAATTATCACTACTTAAAACAAGCTTCCTTTTTTTGTTGTAATTATGAACTAATGAAAATGCAACTGGGAAAGATAAAACTAAGAATTATTTTTGTAATTTTTGATATTTTATTTAAAAACTGAAAGTAAAACTACCATATGCAATTCAAATGCAAATGTTTCTAATGCTTTTCTTTTCACTTTTCAAATTCCTCAAAGATTACTATGCACCTAAATGCAAAAATTCTTGAGTATGCTTGAATAATCTAACTATATAAAGTAAGCAAAATGAAGTATAGCAGACTTATAAGAACCAAATATCAACCACCTAAGGAAGACTTGGAAAACACCTGACTTGGGAAGACACAATGAATGAAAATCATGGAAATCAATCAAAGGAAAGTGACAAACCAGCACTACTTGGAAATAGCATGGGATATATAGTATCTAGAACCCTGATCACTGATTCAGAAACACAACACTTGGACCTATACCCAACAGGAAAATCCACTTCAAATTTCTAAAAGAAAGACAATCCAACCAATACAAACTCAAGGGCTCACTGGAAAGTATGAAGTATGGTTAACAGGGCTATCAAGCCTATAGTGAAATTCCAGTACTAAAGACCACAAAGCGAGACAAAATCCAAAGAAGGACATGGAAAAGAAACCCTACCCAAAAAATTTGTTGCTCAGGCTTGTATGTGATTGTCTAGAAGAGCAACCCATGTACTATATGCGACTATCCAATACAGAAACCCATGTACATAGACCTCTGTATGCAACTGTGTAGCATAGCAACCCACATACAGGAGTAAAATTTAAAAAAAAAAGAAAAATTATAAAGGTCTTTGAAACACCTCTATAAGTCCAAACCAAGACAAAACACCACACACTGAATCAAAGGAAATACTGGTCAAGGATCTACAAAACTAACCCACTACAGGCTAGGCTCCCCAATGGAGTCGCCAGTTCTATTGTTCAGGATTAAACACCTTTGTAACCTAGTGTATGGGGTTACCAACTTACTACTAACCTTGCAGACAATCAGCTTTAATAGAGTACAGAAAGGAAATAGGAATAAATACTTGACTCACCCAATTACCGACGGTTGATCCAAGCTTGATCTTCTTCCGCTCTGCTTCTTTCCAAAGCTTCCAGGGATGCACCTCCTTCACCTGCAAAGAGAAAATTCTCCAAGTACAATCTTATACATGTATATATGAGAGGTTAGACAAACAATATATCTAGTGCATAATCGAATATATTCATCAACCATGATACATGAAAGAGACTCAAAACAATGTTGGAAGAAGAATTCTCTTTATTAACAATCAGTGATTGAGATAAGAGTACAACCCAGCTTCTGAGATAAGGACTCCTTTGCAACCAAAGGACTCTGAGTTATACTACTCCAAGACTTCTGAAGATATACCACCAGCATAACTTTTCTCTCCAAACTTGATTGATTAATTCCCTCCCCAAGGCCTCTATTTATAATTTGGGAAATAGAGTGGTTTCGAAGGTTGAGGAGATTGAAACAATTAGGATAGTTAATGATTAGGACCCAACTAATCTCCATTAATCGTGATTTATAATTTATAATTTCGAATCAAGATGTACGCGACTGTAAATATAGGCAACCCATGTATGACACACAAGTTTCTTAAATGAAACCCGTGTATGCTGATGTACGCAGGTTGCAATGGAGATAGCCGCGTACAGTACGCAAGTCATCAATGAGAATAGTCGCGTATGTATGTGAGTTGCAATGAGGATAGTTGCGTACGCCAGTCAACACTTAGAAAAATAATATGGTAAGTTGGTTCAAGGGTAAATGCATCTCATGTCATGCCCATCTATATTGGTTTGGAAAACTTCAATCCTAAGATGTCCTTTTGTGTACCAAAATAAGGAATGTTGGCACTCGGATGGAGAAGTGCCATTTGGGTTGATAACAAAGTGAAAACACTACATATCAATATATGAGATCATCCTTGCAATTAGGGGAAATCTGGTCTACACAACACCATCATGAATGTAGCATACTGCAAGAAGAGATTTGGAACATCAAGCTCTAAAATATCAAAATGTAAAATGTGAGACTTTTATTAAAATACCAATATAAGATGATTACATACCAATTTGGGTAGCATCTACTTCCCTAAATATACATAAGCTGCACCTGCAAGCCAAGAGATTGAACAAATTTGTCCTCCATTGAGAGGAGAATGAGATCATAATGAAACTATGATTTAAATAAGGGGAGAGTGGTCTATTTATAACCTAAAGAATACACATAAATATCCATTCCTCATGACTTTAAGAGTTCTACCCTGTTATAACAAAAATCTACACCAACAAACCTATACAATAATTGTAGATGATCAACCTTGTCATTGGTGCTTTTCTAGTATCAAAGGGTTGTCCATAGGGGTTGTACTCATTCATCAAACTAATATACCAAGCTTATTATCACACAAAAAACTCATTGTGAACTACATGTAATAAATCAACAACCATGATAAGTTCTTATTAGATTAAAGGTGGTTGAGATCCAATTCCTAAAACAACTATAATAACAAGTGAAGGAGAATGGAATAGAAATAATATGTACATTAGGTAAATTATAAATCAAAATAATTGCATCAAGACAACCACCATTGCAATAAATATGGTCATTGGAAACTATTTAGCCAATAGATTCCAAGAACCAAAAAGTAGGCATAGTAGGACCAAATCATATATTACTCAAGGTTGATTGCATCATAGTGAATAACATAAGGATGATAGAACCATAGGCATGGAATGAATGAAGCAGATCTTTAGGAAGATAGGGGAAGAAGCGATGAACTCGTTGGTGCTACAAACTGCTTAAAGGAAAATGGTGTCTATCCCTTTTCTTTTAAAAACTATATATATATATATATATATATATATATATATATATATATAAACAAAGTGAATGAAGAGTAATTTTCCCTAGGAGGAGGAAATAAAGGGTTCCAAGTTTGATTGAGTTTACATGCCAAGTATACTGGATTAATTTTATATTCTACCTAATTTGTTCTTTATCCTCCAATTTGATAACTATATTTTTTCCTAATTTTGTGGTTGTCTGAGTGTGTATTCCTCCCTTCGCTAGATGTCTTTTGTTCCATGGGATGGTTGTCTTTTCTATTGAAAAAATCATCCCAAAAAAATTGCTTTCTCATGTAGATAGAATTAGCAGATCTATTCCAACACCGAACTCATCAATGATAAAAAAAAATGTATATGATGTCTGGGGTTGGGTGGGAAATACGGTATTATTATTTTCCATCCCAAATATATCAAAATTGAGATGAATTTATGCATTATTTCTAAGATACACTATACATATTGTCATAACCATTTTTATTCTTATAATTCATTGGTTTTAACTTTCTAAAACATGGTATTAATCGACCATTATGTGAGGTACATCACATTCTCCTTTTTAATGCGGCCATATTTAGGATGTTTTTCCCACTTGTCAGAATAGATAAAAATAATTTTTTTTCTTTTAGGATTTCTTAACATGCATTGACTGAGTAGAGGAGTTCAGATATGGCCTTTAAGACCTTGGGAATTTTAGCCATAACTGCAAGTTATAATAAGACCATCCATGATAACCTTTTCTAAAACATGATTGGAAACATCAATATGATATTAGATGGTTTTAGAATTTTTTTCATGCTAGGTCATATTTATTGCTAGTAGTGGATAAATCTAGCAAATAAAAGTAATAACTCACCTCCCATGCGTGGGATCCACTAAACCAACAAGTAAACTAAAATTGGATTCAGTGAATATGCAAAGGAGAATTAGGATCTGTTACTACTTGAACTATCATGTGTTATTTTAAATCCCCAAAGAACAAATCTAACCCAACTATAACCTATAGGTGTTATACACAGTCACCTCGATAACCACCTCTCGACACTTTAGGTTGGATATTATCCAACTCAAGAGGGACTTCCCTAGGGTTATGATTACTAGGATATGGAAATAAGGGAACATGATTATTTGAAGAATTACCTTAGCAAAACTTGAGTTCTCTTTTGTAGTATAGGTGATGTCAGGGTCATGAAGACTAGCGCCAATCCCTAGACCATATTGAGTCTTTGTAGGATTCTCAATTTTTATTTTTCCTCTGTATCAGTGATCGTAATAAATTGTTGGAGTTAAAGGGAAATATGGAATTCCAAGAATTGATATACAGAATGACGGGTATGGGTGGTGATATGAGATAATTTACTATCCCTTAATAGTTATTATAGGTAAAACAAAACAAGGTGTAATAAAATATGAAAAATACAAGCTATCAATAAAAACATTATTGCAATTTATGGAGGGAAGATAAAGAAGCGTTGCTCAAGGAAATCATGTCCTCCATGGAAAAAGATATGGAAATATTTGGTATTTTTTTTAACCTTTTAAGGACTAGAACAAAATCCCTATGGCTTATGGAAAGGTTGCATAACATCAATGACACCATAGAATAAGAGATGGAAGATATCGACAAATTTTGTTACAACTTTCCTATGGTCTCACACAAGCCCATGACTCTAAAATCCAAATCTCATATCACTACTATGATTTTAGTTACTATGATAAGCATGATGTTTATTATCATCCTCATTTTCCTTGATGTATGTTTTTTCTGTCTCAATTACACACATTGACTTGCTTGGGAAAACTATTGGCATAAGACCACTTACATGAGCATTTCATCTTTACTTATTTCTTTTGATATACAATATTTTACTGAAATGCACTAGTATGTTGTTAAATAGGGTATGGTTAAGCAAGAAACAAGGTTTGTGATTAAACACCCTACATATGAGATAGTATCAAAAATTGAAGAAGTTGCAAAGCCTCTTGGATTCAATGTGAAAAAAGTGAAATTAAAAGGTAGAACAATCATTTCATCCATTGCATGTCAATATAGAATGACTTCTTTCAATTTTACTTTCCTCACTCATTGGAATCCATGCAAAATTTTGAAGTACTTTACCCTTAAATGTTTGAACCTTAAGAGTAACTAATTTTGCTAGGAAAGTGGATCGCTAAAAATAAGGTACATTTTTTCCCAATTTTGATGGAGTTTCCCTTCTTTCTTTCAGATGAAGATGCAAGGTTCAAAGACTGGAAGAAACGGATATTTGAATGTAGCCATAAAGGTAATAATTTAAAATATTTTAATAAAATATCTATGACATGGAGGAAATTGTAGTCCTAATGGAGTTTTTCTCAAGAAGAATAGTATGTTAGTCCTCATATTACAATTTCTTTTGGAGTTTGGAGCTACGTGCTTTTGTTTTCCCCATAGTTTGTATATGGATTGGAACATTGATAGGAATCATATCTAATATCTTTTCCTTATGCTTCAGGTTCTTGAAGTAGCTCCTTCTCTTTACATTATGGAATTTTGCAAGGATGGAGGTGATACATATGAATTTCATAAGGTGAAGAGTAGTTATTTTTTCAATAAGGATGTGTGAGGTGAGATAAGGAAGGGTTTTTCACCCAATCCCTAATAATCATAAGTGTACTTATGGCTAGAATTGTTCCTAATAAGAATAATTATACTTACAATTGGAATGTTTACTTCAATGAGCACATGCCCACTAGTGAGGAGAAACCTAACAAGCAATAGTAAAAGTCAATGCATGTTTAAGAAGATCAAAACTTTATATTTCATTTTTTTCCTTTCTCTTCTTCACATTCTCAGTGGGGAGCTCTATTCTAAGTAAAAAAAATTCATGTACAACGTCCCATTCCTCAAGGTGTATTAGGGTTAGGGATTAACATCTTTAAGGAGGATCCCCACTACATATGTCTGGATTCATTGTAACCCTTTCTTCTCTTGGTCTAAAAAAGAGATTTCTTTATTATTTTGGTTAGACAGTTTATTATTTGAGTTCACTGTGTTTCATGAGATAAGCGTATGGAAAACATATTTTTTCTCTATCTAATGGAGAGAAATGTGATTTGAATCTATTGTTTTAGCTTGCTACTCAAATATCCCAAATGTTGTCTTATGTAGATCTAGTATTTTCTGTTACTTCTTTTAATATCTTTCAAAGCATCATGTCTATGTACTATTGAATTTTTGTAAGAATTCTAGGACATACAAATATGAAATTTTGATAGGAGACGTCTAGTTTTGATAAGCCTAGTTGTAGGTTTTATTTGAACAAGTACATATCTTCTTATCTTGTAAAGATAATTTAAAATCTACTATATGGAAATATAATTTAAGTCTTTCCTTTTCTCTCTCTTAAACATTGTAGATGTTTGGTGGAGAAATTATGGCAGAAGAGCACTACATTTATAGATATTTTCTATTTGGGTGATTATCTAGACTTGAAACTCTTCAGTTTGGGAGCACAATTGGAGTGTATTTGAACAAATGAACACCATGAACTGCAACAACTTAGCAGTTTTCAATTTAAAATTTACTACGACTATCTAAAATTTCTCATAAACTAAACCCTTAAAGTTCATTGAATTTATTTTGAACCCCAAACGGGTTGGATTCTCTACACCTTAATGGTATGGTTTCTATCTACTGTAATCTCCAATTGTGGGTGAAGCATCTTGAGAGAAACACTGATGTGAATTCCATTTCCTTGAATTGCATTGACATCATGGGTAAGTGGAAGGTGAAAGATAAAATCCCTATTATGAAGGACATGCACGTGTGGTTAGAGGAGAATGCATTAGAGCAGGTGGCAAGAGAGGATGCCCAATGCTATTAACTTTTGTAGAGGAGGGGGAGATTTAGAGTGGGGTATCCTTTATTACAATGGCCACTACCTACACAAACTAAGGAAATAGCTACAAGACGTTCAATGCCAGCCATAACAACTTTCTCTTCTAAAAGACAAGATGTTACCTTTTCCCATAAGAGGTGTAAAGGAATTGATAATCTATCAATGTAGATGACTTTTGATGATGAGATGTGTTACCCCCTATTTGCATTGGGTGTTCACTAGGGTTTTCAGACATCATTATGGGAATGGATATGGATATGAGAAGTAATTTAAGCACTTTGAGAATTATATGGACTGTCTTGACCCCCAAAACTGTAGTAAAGAGGATATAAATAACCCCTAAACCAAGCGTGGGTACTGAAATTGGGTAACCTATGAATGAGAGACAAATTTTGATCATATTTTAGACCATTTTGGGCATCCCTTCAATCAACACTCTGGGCATGCTTTGACCTTATTCTTCCATTCAATCAGCATTCTGGGCATTGTTTCAACTTCAAACTTAAAACTACCCTTATTCTCCATGTTGGGTAGATTAAGTAGCATAAACAAAAGCAATAATAGATCTTGGTAATTTTGAACTAATTATGAGCAAGTATGAGGTAGGTTTCTTAAGTATGGGCATAAACAACCCTATTTTATAGTTAAAAAGGGGATGAAACAACCATAATCCATGCAATAAGGGATGAGATCCTAAAATCACATCATCCAATAAGGGAGGCATTCAACATAATTCTAGAAATTTGTTGCAATATTCCAAAGAAGAGTGGTTTCTATCTTTTGAGGAACATTATGAATGTTTATTTTATTGATTCCCAAGCATCATAGATATCAAATTGAGGTCCTAGATTTCCCCAACTCACACTTATCCCTTTATAGAATCTCTTGAAAAGCCATATAACCTTTTTCATTAGTTTTCCTTGTTTTTGTTCTTATACATGAAAAATTCAAGCATTTATCTAAGCAATGAAACACCATTTTAAATATATTCTTAACTATCCTGCCAAGTCCCTTGGATCAATTAGGCCACCATTATCAACTTATCTTACTTGGATATATGAGGATTGTATAAAAGAGACTATCGTTTTCCTCAAACCAAGCCTGGGCACTTAAATTGGGAAACCTGGGCATGAGAGACAAATTCTGGGCATGTTTTAGGCCATTCTGGGAATGCGTTGGCATTTTCTTCCTTTTAATGAGCATTCTGGGAATGCTTTGACCTTATTCTACAATTCAATCAGCATTTGGGGCATTTATTCATCTTCAAATTTTAAAATTCCCTTATTCTCCATGCTAGGTAGATTACGGGGGATAAACGAAATCAATAATAATTCTAGGCAATTTTGAACTAATTCTGAGCAAGTATGAGGCGGGTTTCTTAAGTATGGGCACAAAAAAACCTATTTGACAGTGAAAAAGGGGATGGAACAAATCAATTTCAGCATGTTGGGATGAAACAACCCTAAATCATGCAATGAGGGATGAGATCCTAAAAGCACATAATCCAATAAGGGAGGCATTCAACATAATTCTAGAAATTTGTTGCAATATTCCAAGGAAGAGGGATTTCTATATTTTAAGGAACATGATGAATGTTTGTTTTATCGATTCCCAAGCATCATACATATCAAATTGAGGTAACATATTTCCCCAACTCACACTTCTCCCTTTATAGAATCTCTTGAAAATCCATATAACATTTTTCATAATCTAGTTTCCCTTGCTTTCGTTCTTGTATGTGAAAAAATTAAGCATTTATATCAACAATGAAGCACTATTTTAGATAGATTCTTAACTATTCTACCAAGTCCCTTGGCTCAATTAGACAACCATTATCAACTAATATTACTTGGATAGATGAAGCTTGTATAAGAAGAACTATCCTTGACCGTAAATAAGAGCATTGGAAAATTATTTAAATATGTTTTTGTTGTTTCTAATGGAGATTATTTTTACTCAGAGTCGATAATAATTCTTAAAATAAGGACTGGAAATTACCAAAATATGAGGCCTTTTGGCCAAATATATTTGTCCATCTTTCAATGCCGTCAACGACCTACAAAAAGTAACAAGCCATGTTAATTCCTTGAAAGTCTCTAATAACACTCTAAATCCAATAACACTATAAACTAGGTATAGGAAGAATTCAAGATAGAAAACAAGATTCTATTGTACAATTCAATCAACCATGTTCTCAAATTTTATAATAAAAATGAAATTAAAATTCAAAAGGAGCGTTGTTTCACTTTCTTCACTACTAAATGGATAACCTATTGAATCTTGGACATGATTAAAATGCCTCATGGATTTAGTTTTGGTAAATTTAGCGCTAGAATGTGTGTGTGTAGATATTTTACATTTCCAATTTTCAATATTATAAGGGTGAACGAGATATGTTTTTGGTTATTAAAAGTAGAAGCTAGGATGATTACAATGGATAGAAATTAGTTTACCAAAGTTTATTTTAATTTTGTAATGGTTTTGTGGAGCAGGCATTTTGGAAAAGGATAAAGCATAGTTGTTTATCTTTGTATGCATATATCCAATAAGTATATTTTGAATCTTAGTATAAAAACACTTTTCATATCCACCATGAATACTAATGGAACAAAATACATTACAAACTCTTTATAGTAGGACAAATTTGTGTCTAATTTACTCTTTTTTATACCTATTTTATGAAGCATATTTAATTTTTCCATCCATTTTAGAAGGGGAGAAATATTTAAATAAAAGGGATGAAAATAATATCTATTCAGAAGAGACTAAACATGGTTAGACAACAATTGCAATCTCGATATATATTATATTAGAAATCTATGTCTCTACTACTTTGCACCTTCACAACAACCATATTAAGTTGCATAGTACATTTAACATTATAATAACCTGCACTCATTGCATTGCTATAAAATGTGATTGAATTTTCTGATGTATTACATATGTTTTCTTATAGTAGGCAATTTTTTTAAAATATGCACCAGCCATAGCTTGAATCATCATAGTAGTTTAATAGCTTTCAATATGACAAGAATAGTTTTTGAAAAAAATTGTAAATTGGAATGGATGGCTCTTAATTAGTCTCTATTTTTTGTAACTCAGTTGGATGGTTAGGGCACATCCCCCTCCTTTTTTTAATACAATTAGTAACTAATTATGTCAAAAAAAAGGAAATATTGTTTGGTATTGGCTCTCTTTCCATCACTCAAATCATACCTATAACCCTGGTCGTTGGGATCTACTATCTATGGCAATGTTTATTATCCTATACACTGTTAGGTTCTATAATCTATTATACCTAGTTCTATGCTATATCTCTGATTTAGGTTTGTTATCTCCTGGTTGTTTCATTTGAATTAGGTGAAGAATTTGGTTCAATCGACTTTTATATAACCAATTGTTGGTTTTAGAAAATAATGGAAATCCATTGTCATTAAAATCATTGCATACTATGTGAGACATCATATTTTTGAAGAGATCAATAAATCTAGAAACCATGTAGCTGGTGCTAAGGAAAATCTCACTTAGTATATAAATATCCAATCATTTTTTGCTCAGAAGAAAAGGAGTTCAATGTTCATAGATTGCAAAGACCTTGAGTCATGTAAGAAAATTGAGAAACTCGAAGAAAACTAAATTGGTCCTAGGGTTAGCTAGGAACTTAAGGAACATGCCTTCAATAAATAAATAAATAAATTAAGGAATGTGCACTCAATAAAAGACAAAAAAATTATTAATAATGCTATATATAATTGGCCTATATGGAAGGAATGAATGACTAGTGATTTGTCTTTAAACTTCGGAGGGGAGAGGCTTGGTGTATGGTTGAATCCATTTCGAACTATTTATCTATAATTTGGGATGACAACTACCTAGATATTGATCGGTAGAGAGACAATGAATCTTTTATTCCAAATTGTTTGTGGCCCAACTTGTGGATCCAATCCACTTACTACAATGGAATGGTATTTGGTTTTTGTATCCCTTTGCATGGTTTTCTCGTAGCTACCAAATCTTAACTCCATAGTAGGGTTCTCTCTTATAGGAGCCATAACTGCAATTACCTATTACATTATGGTCTGTGGTTTGTCTGTAAGAAATACTAGACCCTTAGGCATATCTTATGAAAACATAAAGTGCAAGAAAGACATTGCGTCGAATTCATTAGTAATTATTTATTTTTCCTTTAGGGGTCATAATCTTTCTCTAGAAATAAATGTATTGTACTCTTGTAGCAGCGAAGACTTGTGTTTCCTTTTGATTTCATATTTTTTTCTATAAAATATAGAAAATTTTACAAGTTTAAACTTGATAGCTTACCTTATTGATGCTCTTTATTTCTTGCGAGACTGACTAGGAAATTTTATCTGAGAATATAGGCCACTATTCCATCCAGTCTTAAGAGTCCTTCTCTATACCAATGTGGAGAGGAGAAAAGGTTGGTCATTTACTCATGGCCATGTTCTTGTTCCCCATTGCAATTGGAGGTTACTGGGCTTATAGAGATTTTGTAAGTACCAATCACTTCCCTTCTCAAACTCGTATGTGGGTAAAATTGTAAATTCCTTGAGTTTGTATATTTTATTGAATTATTTTATGGAAGTAAATTCCATGCTCACTAATACATAATATAAAAATTGCGATGGTTTTTCATTTGTATTTCCATGTTTCATCATCTCAATTATGACAATAATGGTCTGGATGTTTTGTGGCACTTATTTCATGGATATAATGATGAAATTTATAAACCTTCAATATAGAGATGAAACTGGTCTCCACGTGTCTTCTATACGGTAGCCTTCAAATTGATTTTTTTTATTCATTTTCTACCTTCCATCGCTCTATCGACAAATTTTTCGTCCCTATAATGACTAAAATATGGCCAAAAATTTCTAGGAAAAATTATGTTCCCACACAAAACAATGGAACACTTTCGACAAACGTTTGTCTCTCTATCAACAAATTCTGGAATTTGAGCAAAAATTTCTCCCACGCAAAACAATCAAAAACTCTATCGACAAAATATGCAAGTTGAACGATAATTTTTCCATGAAACTTCATCAAAGCGATGATATTCATGGAAATCCACCCAGGGTTTCAATCGTTTTGCAATACCCATGATGAAATTTCGTCGATATTGCAACAAAACATGGAGGTTTAAAAAAGAAATTAAAAAAACGTGGAAAGACACCTTCCTTTCCACATTTTTGGATCTTCAATAAGTGCTTGTGAAAAAATACATACTATATTTTAAAGACAAAGAAATGGATAAAATATAATAGAGGAAACGTGATTTATAGAAAAGAAATATATCGGGAAAATAAGATATGGGAAAAAACATATTGAAGTAAAAGGGAAAAAAATAAACGGGAAGTTCATGGGGGAGGTCAAAAAGTGTTAATTGACTCTAATATAAACAGGTATCATATAAACATTAATTAAATGATATTCTAGGAACCACTAAGAGATGATTTCTATGATAAGGTAGAGGGGTACATCTATGATTAGGTTAATCCCACTAGAGCTTAAAGAGCCCACAAGGGCTTGGAAGGATTCCCACAGAGCTTGGAAGAAGCCTGCAGAGGCTTGTAGATACCCGCAGAAGCTTAAAGAAGCCCACAACTCAAAAGTAAAGGAATCCCATGTTCTGAAGATGAAGGGAGACCAAGCTTTGAAGACCGAGGAAGTCCAAAGGTGTAAATGTTACCAGAGAAGGTCAAGCCTGCAATTTCTGGAAGAGATGAAAATGAAAAATTGATCCTTCTTATGAAACCACCTCAAGCATGGCCAAAATCAGTCAAAGTTAGTACCAAATATGCCTGGAAGAAAAAAAAAGTCCCTTGAGAACATGATAGGAAAGAGACATGTTAATCAACAAAAAACTGACAACTGATTTCTATTCTTTTACTATGCATGGTCTCATATAACAAAAAATTCATCATAGATCACCTTTTGGCATTGATCAGAAGCAGGTTGCACAATTGAGCATGCAATTTGTAGTTCAAAAACCATATCATAATTTCCTTGGATACACTCCTCGTGAAATAACATCACTTGCTCGACTACATGTGAATATTTACTAGTGATAATTCATCATACTGCAAAAAACATAAGGTGCATTGAATTCGTCTTTATTGAAAAATAAACAAATAATAAAAAAATAACTCAACCCCTAGGGAAAAAAAATTTGTTGTTCACCTAGATGTAGTGCCAACTGGTGGTAAGTTGTTTTGATTTTGCTCATTATTGGAAGAGGTGAATATGAAAAGTTGATCCTTATTATGCAACCACCTCAAGCAAGGCCAAAATTGGTCAAGTTAGTATCAAATATGCCCATAAGATAAAAACAGTCCCCTAAGCACATGATGGGAAAGAGACATGTTAGTCAACAAAAAATTGACAACTTATTTCTATTGTATTTCTAGGAATGATCTCATGTAGCAAAACATTCATCATAAATTACCTTTTGGCACTGAGAAGTAGGTTGCACAGTTGAGCATGCAATTTGTAGTTTAGAAACCATATCATAATTTCCTTGGAGACACTCCTCATGTAATAACATCACTTTATCTGCTACCTTTGAATATCTAGACATGAATTTAAGGTCCACATATGTGCCATGCACCAACTGAAATTTTATCATCACAGTAATCAGAACGTGTAAAATAGTGGAACCAATAACCAGTGTTAATGATTTAAAGTGCCATTTAACATATGATTTCTAGATCTGTATATGTGATAGCATAGATATAAAATACTAACTTAATGAAAATTTAGTGCCAAGCTAACCATATTTTTGTTAGCATTCACTCAATCCTGTATGTAAGATCTGAAATATAAAACCTTCAAGTCCCTTACAATCACCCATCTCTCAATAGAAATAATTAGTACTAAGAAAATACAAAACAATACTCAGTAAAATAAAATTAGAATTATATCATTGTGCATTCAGAGATGTAAGGTTCTAGATCTCAGTAAAAGATCAGACTTACATTTACCCAAAAAGCTAATGCGAATAGGGTAGAAAACTAATCAAATCAATAAGATATATTTTACAAAATACACCACTATCTAAATAGTTTGAAATACTAACTTGTTTTCTGTTTTGAGTGTGCAGAGAAGGAAGCTAGGGCATATGAGGTCTGCAATAAATATTACAGATCTGTGTTTGATAAAGGAGAGGGCTCATATTGTGGGAGCAGTCTTCGTTTTAGGTTTTAACACAGAAATTCTTTTTTTTAGGGCTTTCTTTTTTGATAAAATAAAAGTTACAAAAACACATAAAAGATAATTCTAAAACCTAAGAGAAACAAAAATAATCTTAGAATAATATTTACAACTATACAACTCAAAAAATTTAGTTTTAAAAGGTAGATGAACAATTAGAGTTTGAAAATTTTAAATTTCTTATCCTAGGGTTTCATCATGCCGAAATTATAGGAAGAAGGGTCGAAAAAAACCTAATTTCTTCTACATGATTTTTCTTCTATTTTTCTACGTTACTAAGAAGCATTTTTTTTTATGTAGAAGGTTGTCTCCTAGTTTAGATGATAGTCTAAAAATAGTTATTTACTATTGGTTGTATCTCTTATATCTTAATAGAATGAAATAGAATTTAAGGATAAAGACAAACACATTAAGGATAAATAACACGTCAAAACTGTTAGTTTTTCAACATTAAGCTAGCATTATTAGGATCTTTAACTGAGAGAATAACAAGTACAGCAATCAAGCACAAGAGACAATGCACATAGTTTTTTTCCTCAGGGAAACCATAAAGGAGAAAACCCTGCAACTTCCTCAGAGATAGAATCAGCACCAAAACAGTAAGTGATCTCCCAACAGCAGTAATCTTCTTCTTGTCTAGCCCCAGTGCCTTTTCCTTCCTCAACTATGCGGTACACTTGAGTGTGGATGACTTGTGTGATAAATAGAGACTCTAGTTCTCTATTTATACTAATCCCAACGTGACTAAAACCCTACCAGGGCCGACCTCTACTAGGAGAGTGTAATAACCCTAGTGCCCTGAAACTGCGGGGACTTTAACCCTTAGACAATCGGAGGGTTACCCACTATGACTTGACATTACTTGTTTACATAATTGATCCTCCCAATTGGAACATCAGGGCATGACAATATGACTCAATTACATTATAGATATATCCCAGAATAAACATCAGGTTACAATACATATGATACATAGACGAATACCTTCCGAAGTTACAAATACATCAACACTCCCTCTTACCTAGGAAGGTATTCTTTCGACACAGTTTTCAGCACTGGTCTTCTTCTCTACATCAACTGGATCATCTCTTCATCTGCATCTCAAGTATTCTGAGTCTTCAAGTCATCTTCGTCATCGGATCTAGATCATCTCTCGATATGGATCATCATGGGACATCATCACTGGATCTAGATCATCACTGGTCATCATCACTGGATCTGGATCATCACTCGATCTGTATCATCACTAGGTCATCATCACTAGATATGGATCATCACTAGGCATCATCACTGGATCTGGATCATCACTCGATCTGGATCATCACTCGATCTGGATCATCACTGCTGGATCATCATCACTGGATCTCAACCATCACTTGATCTAAATCATCACTAGCCATCATCACTGTATCTAGATCATCACTCAATCTGGATCATCATCATTGGTGCTATCTCATGATTCTTCTCATCACAGGAAGTTATAGAGAGCCAACCCTTTTTCATGCTGGTTGTAGGCCTAGCCTCCATGTAGGTCTTTCTTTAGCACTTATATCTGACACTAAGTCAGAATGGCCTGCCCAGGACTTACATCTGACCTACTCATCAAAAAGGAATGCCCGGCACTCACATCTGATCATGTAGGAACCAATCCTATAATCATATCAGAAAGGCCCAACACTCACATTCACCAGCATGATAGGAACTCAAACTACTATCATCTGTGAAATGGCTCAGCACTTACAACCACCAGCATGATAGGAACCCAAACTACTATCATCTGTGGAAAGGCCACTGCACTTACATCTGAGTACGTGGGAACACATCCCTCAGTCACATCAGAAAGGCTCTACACTTACTCCTGAGAACGTGGGAACACATCCCTCAGTCACATCAAGAAGGCTCTGCACTTACATCTGAGCATGTGGGAACACATCCCTCAGTCACATAAAAAAGGCTCCCAGTCCTATACTGAGGATCACTGGTACCTCACCAGGTAGCTCTATTCAAAGAATAGCGGTAGCCCTTATATCTAACACTAAGTCAGAATGGCTTAGCACTCATATCTTACATGGGAGGAACCTAATCCTTTCGCCATGACAGAATGGCTTCAGCCCTTACATCTGATCAAGTGGGAACACATCCATCTCTCACATCAGAATGGCCATGCACTCATATCTGATCATGTGAGAACAAATCTCACAATCATATCAGAATGGCCCTCAGTCATAAACTGAGTTTTCCTGGTACCTCACCAGGTAGCTCCATTCCAAGAATGGAAATAGCCCTTATATCTGATCATGTAGGAACCAATCCTATAGTCATATCAAAATGGCTTAGCACTCACATCTTTCATGGAAGGAACCAATCCTCTCACCATGACAGAATGGCTCAGCCCTTATATCTGACCTACTCATCATAATGGCTATGGATCTCAGCACTCATATCTGTCATGGAAGGAACCAATCCTCTCACCATGATCGAATGGCTCAGCCCTTACATCTAACCATGGAAGGAACCAATCCTCTCCCCATGTCAGAATGGCTATGGGACTCATCACTTTCCCTTGGAGGAAACCTCTATCTAAAGAACACCAAGCTTCTCCCTGAAGTACTCAAACTTCACTCTAGCCAATGGCTTCATCAATACATCAGCTATATGTTCCTTTGTCGCAACATACTGGAGCTTCACTACTCCCTTCTACACCATATCCCTGATATAGTGGTACTTGTTCTTGATATGCTTTGACTTGTCATGGAACACTGGATTCTCTGACAACTTCACGCAAGTCTGGTTGTCACAATGTATACAAGTAGCATCCAACTAGAGATCAAATAAATCAGATAGTAGCTTCCACAGCCATACTGCCTCACAACTAGCTGAACAAGCTACGACATACTCTGCTTTAGCTATACTCAGTGCCACATAGGATTGCTTCCTGCTAAACCAAGAGATCACACCCAATCCCATACTGAAGCAACATCTTGAAGTGCTCTTCCTATCAATGGCACTTCCTGCCCAATCTGAATCAACATAACCCTCTAGGTTAATCTTTTGTTTCACATCATACTTGAGCCCATAATCAATTGTACCCTTCAGGTACCTCAGAATATGATTTGCATCAATCAAGTGAACATTTCTTGAATCTGTCAAGAAATGGCTCAAGGTGTTCACAGCAAAGAAAATATATGGTCTCGTGTTCATCAGGTACATTAATGACCCAATTATCTGACGATACATCATAGCATCAACTGAATCTGATGAAGCATCACTCAATAGCTTTAGGTTCGATGCCATAGGTGTGGCCATAGTCTTGCAATCCATCATCCCAAACCTCTTCAGGATCTCTACTGCATACTTCCCTTGTCCAAGGAAGATTCCACCCGTACTCTGCCACACTCCCATACCTAGAAAGTAATGCATCATCCCCAAGTCCTTCATCTCAAACTCAGCAGCAAGCTTTCTCTTCATATCAGCAATCAACCCATCCATACTTGTCACAAATAGATCATCTACATATAGTAGAAGCATCACTGGGTTTCCATCCTCAACCTTGTAGTAAAGGTTGGAGTCTACTTTACTCTTGGTAAAGCCCAAACTGGATAGAAAGCTTTCAATTCATCCATACCAGGTCATGGGTTCCTGTTTCAAACCATACAGGGATTTCTTCAATCTGCATACATGAGACTCTCTGTCTTATGTCTCAAAACCGAGTGGTTGTTCTATACACACTTCCTCTTCCACTACACCATTCAAGAAAGTAGTCTTGACATCCATCTGGTGTATCTTCCATTTTATCACTACAGCCAGAGCAAGTATTGATCTAATGGAAGTGTATCTAGCTATAGGTGCAAAGGTTTCTTCATAGTCTATTCCTTCTTTCTAAGAGAAACCTCGATCCACAAATATTGCTTTATACTTTTCAATGCTACTGTCTCCAGCATGCTTGATCTTGTAGATCCATTTGGAAGTTATAACTGACTTCCCTTCTAGTCTTGGGACAATATCCCAAACATCATTCTTCATGATCGATTGGTATTCTTCGATCATAGCATCCTTCCATTCTTTCTGTTCTACCACTTCTTCATAACTGGAAGGTTCTTTATTAATGAAATCACATAGTAAAGCTACATACCCGGAGCAAGATCTGGTCCTCTTTCTTTCTCTGTGATTTTCTTCTGGAGCCCCATATCTTTCCGCACCTTGGATAAGTTCTCATACCCAAGCAGGTTTCCTCTTATGAGGATTCTTCTCCAGAGGTGGATCTACAGGTCTTTGTGGTTCTTCAAATTCTCGATCTTCTCCTTGAGATTCTTCATTCATGGTTGTATCATGAATTCTAGGGGCTTCTGCTTCTGGTTCTTTAGGTTCTTCAGCAAGTATCTTTCTGGATTTGTTGTAAGCTGTGTCTTCATCAAATGTCACATCCCTGCTGATTTCAATCTTCTTGTACCCTAGGAAATAGATTCTGTAAGCCTTAGAGCTTTCAGATTATCCCACGAATATGCCCTTCTTTCCTGAAGGATTTAATTTTGTCCTTTTCTCCTTTGGGATGTGTATGTACCCAGGACATTCGAATATTTTGAGATGGATGACTTCTGGTCTTTTACCGGAGAAGACTTCTTCAAGAGTCTTGTTCTCGAGTACTCTATGTGGAGTACGGTTATTTACATACACCATTGTTCTGGTAGCTTCATCCCAAAGATGCATAGGAAGGTCTTGATCATGGAGCATTGCTTTTGCAGCTTCCATGATAGTTCTATTCTTCCTTTCTACAACCCCATTCTATTGTGGATTATAAGGAGTGGACAAATCCCTCTTAATCCCTGAGTGTTTTCATAGCCACTTGAATTCATTTGAAGTGAATTCTCCACCATTGTCTGATCAAAAAGTCTTGATCTTATTTTCAGTATGGTTCTCGATCAAGGCTTTGAATTCCTTGAATTTTCTGAATACTTCATCTTTGTTCTTCATGAAGTAAACCCATGTCTTCCTAGAAAAATCATCAATAAAAGAAACATAATATGCATACCCGCTTAGTGAGCTTGATGACATAGGACCGCATACATCGTAGTGGATGATTTCCAAGATTCCTTTTTCTTTTCTTTCGCTACTTGGAAATGTCTTCTTTGTGTTCTTTCCCTTAGCACATCCTTTGCAGACCCCATCATGTTTTGCTTGTATTTCTGGAAGACCTTCAACAGCTTTGCTTGCAATATGTAGTGCTTTGTAATGCACATATGCAAGCCTTCTATTCCAAAGTTCACTTGGCTCTACCGTATCATGTACCATTGCTTGTTCTGGATGGCCCTTCATTTTGTACAATCCTCCTTCTTGTTCTCCAATTACTACCGCATCATCGTTAGTCTTTCCTCTAGGCCACATAATGACTTGACCAGCTATGTATGCCACCCGCATTCCTTTTGCATCTAATGTTGATATGGATAGGAGGTTCTTCTTGAGTCCTGGTACAAACAACACTTCCTTCTTTGTTAGAGACTTACCAGAGTCTAATTTATATGAAGATTCCCCACTACCTTTTATTGGATATTGGTAGTCATCTCCTAGCTTCACCTTGTGAGGTGATTCATGTTCTGAGAGCTTCACAAAGGATTCCTTGAATCCAGTCATATGTTTAGAAGCCCCACTGTCTATAAGCCAATCATCACTACCATGAGTAATGTTACCTATGAGAGCGGAAATCAAAACATATTCATCCTCGCTTGAAGAATATTCACTTTCATATCTGGATCTCTTCCTGGATGGTTCATCATCCTCTGCAGCATGAGCATGATGTCTTCTTTTGTTCCCCTTCTTCTTATGAGAGTGATTCATCCTCTTAGGGAATTCTTTTGCAAAGTGTCATTTTTCATCACATGTATAACATCTCAATATAGATAGGTCCTTTCTATTGTTAGAATGAGAGTTCTTACCTTTGGAGTAATGAGGGTTTCTTCTTCCCTTCTTGGAGTGAACTGTGAGGGCTTTATATTCACTTCCCATCTTCTCTTCTCGGGTTGCTATCCGAGCTTCTTCTTGAGAGCATTCTTCCCATAGTCTACTGAACTTGAATAACTTATTTCTAGCACATATTCCTTGGATGAAAGAATCCCATGAACTAGGAATACCATTCAAAGTAGTCATCACAATCTCTACATTTTCCACTTCTTCATCAACAGCTTCTAATTGTTACTTGATCTGATACACCCTTGTTAAGTAGGACTGGATAGTCTCTTCATTTTGAATCTTCAAATTCTTCAGTTGATTCCTCAGAGTCATCTTCCGGTTTATGTTCTTCCCTTCAAACAACTTGGTTAGGGCATCAAACATAGCTTTAGGTGTCTTGAGAGAGGACACCTGTGGGATAAGGCGATCCTTGATAGAATCAGCAATGATCCTCTTTTCCATAACCATCTTATTCTTGTGTAAGGCCTTTTCCCCATCTCCCTCTGGAACTGGAACCTCCTCATGGATGTAGGAGTCTAATTCATTATCTTCCAAGACCAAGGAGATCCTATACTTCCAAGCTTAGAATTTATCAGCTCCCTCAAGCTTTTCATCAAGTTTGGTATGATGAGACATCTTAACTGAGAACCTCAAATGGAAAAACAAAATATTTTAGATCTTACCAGGTTCAAGATGTCGAATCTAAAACTTGAGCTAAAATCCTGTAGAGCTGGTTCAGGAGCAAATTAGGGTTTTGATTTTCTAGAGTTTTGTTCACCCAAATGCTTTGAAATTTGTCCCTAAATTCGATTTTGGGGAGGATATCAATCCATGCTTGGGCTCACTGAAAAATTCCTCTTCTATGAAAAGCCCTAATTTCCAGCAATAGTGACAGGTCCAAAACTGAAAAACCTCAAATTGGACTCTGCTTCGACAGAAAGATGCACCCTAGGGAGGAGTGTTATTCCACCTTACTTTTGCTAAAAATCTGTGGAGGAAGATCCACAAACTAGGAATCCCTAGTTCCCACAGCTGCACAGTGTCTGCTTCTCAGGTTAGCTCTGATACGATGTTAGTTTTTCAACATTAAGCTAACATTATTAGGATCTTTAACTGAGAGAATAAAAAGTACAACAATCAAGCACAATATACAATGAACACAGTGTTTTTCCTTGGGGAAACCATAAAGGAGAAAACCCCACAACTTCCTCAGAGATAGAATCAGCACCAAAATAGTAAAAGCCCCAAAACAATAAGTGATCTCCCAACAGTAGTAATCTTCTTATTGTCTAGCCCCAGTGTCTTTTCCTTCCTCAACTATGCGCTACACTTGAGTGTGGATGACTTGTGTGATAAATAGAGACTCCAGCTCTCTATTTATACTAATCCTGACATGACTAAAACCATACCAGGGCCGACCTCTACTAGGAGAGTCTAATAACCCTAGTGCCCAAGAACTATGGGGACTTTAACCCTTAGACAATCAGAGGGTTACCCACTATGACTTGACATGACTTGTTTACATAATTGATCCTCCCGATCGGAACATCGGGGCATGACAATATGACTCAATTACATTATAGATATGTCCCAGAATAAGCATTGGGTTACAATACATAGGATACATAGATGAATACATTTCGAAGTTACAAATACATCAACAAAAAACCTTACCTTATCATTGTCCTTTCGCCAGATCCATTCACCCATACAACTTGATAAGAGTTGTCCACTAGATTCATTTCCATCACCAAGACCTGCATAAATCATCAAAGACATAATTTTTATATGAGTAAATAACATATAAGAAAATAAAAAATCATTTAAATCCTACCACAAAGTCCTGTAGAAATCAATGAACCGTGAAATGTTAAATTTATTAACAATTTTTTAAGAAATAGACATGCATTTAAAATTTTACAACCATATTTAATACATAGTAATAAAAGAGTATTTATACCTTATTGATATCCTCTATATTTCTAGAACAGATTTATATTCTCTACTAAACAGGGCCAACCAAGCGAAGGTGGAATCTCATATGACCCCCCCCCCCCCCCCTCACATCGCTCTCAATTCCCCATACCCAATAAATGATGTTGTTTACATAGAAAACATATAAAGATTCATGCATAACTATTCTACTCATCAAAACATATAAACATAAAAACATTGAAGCATAATGAGGTATTTCATATAAACAATTGTTTAGACTAACAACATTGATATACATCCAAATACAAGTCATGAATTTATGCATGTACTTTTTCTTTGATTTATGTGTTTTTTCATTGTAATAACTGACAATAACTGGGATATTATCATCATCATTTGGTGGAATATATACAAATCCATGTCATGCTAGTGTTTGTGTTTCCATTCCCTCATGTATCATACTTCTTGTATGTCATTGAGAACGGCGTGGAGGCATTTATGAAGGGGCGTGAACTGCAACAACGAAAATGGGCATATCGATATGTGGAAATATTATTGAATAAAATAGTTCATCATTTTGATTAAAATTACAATATTTCTCTCTACCTGTCTGTGTAGCTGTGAGAGTTGGTGTGTTAATTGTTTCTCTACTTCCTAATTCCTCTTGCCCTTCACCCTCTCGAGCTTCAGGGTCTTCCATTGAAAGAAGAAAATTTATAAGTATACGTCAGGAAATAAATATCTATAGTCATAGTAGATATTTCTATTTCCAAAGAACAAATACCAGAATGGCCACTCTACTCCCCACTGTCATGGGACATGCACACCCCAACATCAACTGGTACGTGCCAAGTACCGCTGGATTCACTGCTGTTGTTGCACTGTTGCTTAAAATAAAACATAAATATTTAGTTATGGGTGATATAATAAAAACTGAATAGACTTTAATAGTATACTGCAATGATGTCCTTATTCATTTTATTTACCTTCATCTACGTCATTGGGGAGATTGGAGTCTAGCCCAAGATTTTCTGATATTCAATGACACTTTTAAAACCATACTTGAAACCAAGATTTAGGTCTTCCTCAGTGGAAGAATCTTGGAACGCAATTCTCTGTAATGCATAACACATATAAAATTTCCAGTATCAAAAACAGATATTTGTTTGCTACTTTCAAATAAATATTCCCCATGATTAATCATTTAATTCTTATGATTCGGGCTCTTAGTTTTCTATAGCCAACCTGGCCCAGTCTATGCTTCTCATGCTTTTCCACTCTAGCCTTGGTTGCTTTGGAGGTGTTCGGTAGCCTATATATGAAAAATTTGAAAAACTTTAGATATCAGAATTCTTGCTTAAAACAGAAAAGAAAAAAATAAATGAGCATATTTCACTAAAAAGATGATATGTGTTGTACCTTTATTTTCCTGGACGTGGTTGTTTTCCTTGTCTTTTTATCTAGTTCTCATTTTCATCCTCTATGAGTGCCTTCCACTCTTTCTCTGGGACCATGGGAGGGTGCTCATGCTTGAGGTAAAGTTGCAATTTATCTCTATATTGGGCCCTGGTATATTTTAAATTCTCGTCGACTAACTTTGCAACCACTTTCTTATTGAATGTATTGCCGAACAATTTTACCATGTGGTCTATAAATACATCTATATTTGCGCTATCTTGGCTATTCCATCATGTGAAAATGGTGGGGCCAAACAGATCCAATGTTTTGTCATTCAAATTCCTATAGAAAACATTGTTTCCTACAGAAACATGTAAGCCATTAATTTATAATAATTTCAGCATATGCCCATTTCAATTTCATGATTAAAATGAATAAATTAATTAATAAATACCTACAATCTTTTCAATCTTGATCAGAACACAAGCGTCATCCACCGAAAAGGTGAGATCTAGTGATCCGGTGCTTTTAACTCGTGTTGCTCCAGGAAAAGTTTCCTGGTCATCTACAGTAGGTTCATCTCCGGAGTGATGTGGATCCCTAGGCTTCATCTCATCATTATTCGGCATGTCATGCTGATCAAAATTTCTTCCCTCATTAATGGATTTGAGGCCAACCGGAGGAGTGTCAAAAATCCTCATTGGTACATTGCTTTGTCGACGTTGTTACTGCATTGGAGTATCACTGCTACCTATACCTGTCTCGACAGTTTCTCTAGTCATGGGTTGTAAAAACTCCTACAAACAAAAAATTTACTTTATCAGATCACTTGGAAAAATCGAAAACATAATATCACATATGAAATCATGTCATAGCTTAAAAAAATATGTGAAGATGCCACTTACCCCGTAAGATTTTATTTGTTCTTTCATCTCTTCAATCCTTTCCCTGATCTCCTGTGTCATGGGCCTTATGCAAGCCAAGGAAATCATTTCTATGTTTTCCTTTTTCAAGGCCTTCTTTATATTATCCATAGGATCTATGGAATAGTAAATTTCATCCTCAAGCTCCTCATCACCTAGATCAAGTGCATTGGACTAAATTCATCAAACAATAAAATTAAGAAAAATAATTTTAACATCATTCAAACATTGTTATTGTAATGGAATTTAGTTACTATTAAGAACTAACACTTACCTGATGTGGTGTTGTGGCCGGTGACTTCCCACGGTCACCCTGTACTAATCTACTTCTAGTGGGTGATTGTCAACGATCACCCTGGACCGTGGAAGCAGCCGGATCCTTTCCACGGTCCCCACCTTGACACAATAAATCAATCAATAATTCACTATAAGCACAAAAAAATGTGAATGTCAACAGTGGAAATCGAATGCTAACAAAAAAAATCGAAACATTTAGTTATTATATTTAACACTTACCTGATGAGGCACAGAGTGTGACCATCCACGGTCAACCTGGACCATGGAAGCAGTAGATTCCTTTCCATCGGTGCCACCCTGACACAATAAATCAATAGATAAAATTTATGAAAATAATTGTAACATAATAAAAAATGAGATATTGTAATAATATTTATTTTTACCTCAGAAGTAGAGGACACACGTTCTGTTCCATGATGAACATGGGAAGACCCCTGCCATAGTGTAATAAGCATGTTGTCACATGGAAATATTTTGGGGTTGGAGTTTCTAGTTATTGTATTCATATTTAGTCACTATATTTAGTTGATTCAATAATTGTAACATCAACAAAAATGAGATATTGCAATAATATTTAATTTTACCTCTGATGGAGAAGATACATGTTCTTCTCCATGGCGATGAGCAGACCCCCACCACAGTGTAATAAGCATGTTATCATATGGAAATATTCACAATAAGCATGAAAAAAGAGAACGGTAACAGTGGAAATTGATTGTTAACAGAAAAGATATCAACATTTAGTTATTATATTTAACACTTACCTGATGGGGCACAAAGTGTGAGCTTCCACAGACACCCTGGACCATGGAAGTAGAGGACACGCGTTTTGTTCCATGAAAACCATGGGAAGACCCCTGCAACAGTGTAATAAGCATGTTGTCATATGGAAATCTTCTAGGGTTGGAGTTTCTAGTTATTGTAGTCATATTTAGTTACTATATTTAGTTGAGTCAATAATTGTAACATAAACAAAAATGAAATACTGCAATAATATTTACTTATAACTCTGAAGGAGGAGATACATGTTCTGCTCCATGGGGATGAGAAAACCCTTACAACAATGTAATAAGCATGTTATCATATGGAAATATTCATAATAAGCACAACAAAAGCGAATGGTAACAGTGAAAATCGAATTCTAACTGAAAATATTGAAACATTTTGTTATTGGAGTCATATTTATTTACTATATTTAACATTTACCTCACGAGGCATAGATTGTGACCTTCCACGGTCACCCTAGACCATGGAAGAAGCATGTGGATTTCCACTGCTGCAACCATGGAAAAATAAATAAATCAATAAAAGTTGAGTCAATAATTGTAACATAAAAAAATGAGATAATCATAACAGTGTAATAAGCATGTTATCACATGGAAATATTCATAATATGCACGAAAAAAGTGAATGTCAATGGTGGAAATCAAATGTTAACAGAAAAAACCAAAACATTTAGTTATTGTAGTCATGTTTAGTTACTATATTTAGCATTTACCTGATGAGGCATAGCGTGTGACCTTCCATGGTTACCCTAGACCCTGGAAGCCACATCTATTTGATTTAAGTTGGAATCGATCAAAAACTCTTCACCTGAAAGTATTGTTTTTGTTGCACATACAAATATATGATGTTCTTCGCGTCCCTCAAATTTGCAATTCGGTTGCTTAGTTTCTGTCACTAGATATGTACTATTTATAAATCCTGCAACGTTTCCGAACACTTTTGGTCTCCCATCAATATACATAGTCACCCCTTTGTTTTTATTGTGTTATGCTAGTTGTAAATAATTTGTGGCAACTCCGTATCTCCTCATACTTTGAGTATATGGGACCAAGATTAACCAGTTATTGTATCTATATAATGGTCTAACATACTCCATCAATTCTATTATAGTGTCATAGCCAACCTTTATGCCATCCATGGAAAATAGCCCCAATCCATGTAAGGGTGAAGGAGCAATTCGATACATCCTCCCATTGATGAAGAAATATGTGTCCACTCGAGGTAGATTATTAGGTACCCATCATTGCACTAGATGTCTATACCTCAAGGGAAAATCAATGTCACCTATGCTCTTAGCATCATAATTACATGACCCTCCGTTGGCAATAAAATATTGCATGCGTCTATGAAATATTTTCTTTACCTTTTCAGATCTAGTTGATATGAACTGGTAGATCTAGTACACCACATATCACTTTAAACCTCTCTGAGTATATATTCATCGTCACTCGAGGAATATAGATCTGATAGATACCTATTTTGGTGGTACATACACTCAGTAAAACAAGAATATAAGCTACCAAGCAGATATAATTTAGTGTGCAAATATATTTACTTGTAATGTTTTAATATCAACAGTTTTTTCTTCCCAAAAACTTTACCAAAAGATATTTTTCTCTCAAAGGTGTAATTTATTTTAGAGTTATTTATATTTGAATTATTTTTAAGTGTAAGACATGGTTTGATTTGGTTTGGAAGTTGTTCACAACACGGATATAGAAGTGTGTTTCTTGGGCCACTTGACTAGTTAATGCATGAAAAGAGGTATGGGGTTCCCCCTCATATATATCATGTTGGGGATTCAATTTGGAATGAACGGTGGTCATATTGCTTCATTCATGGATTGCCCACCGAAACTCGGTGACATTAGTCTAACACTCCCTCTTCCATGGTGGTTTGATATGCAAGTTTCCTTGTGCAAGGTACTCCTTCTCTAACTATGTGCCCGATTTTTTCTAAATAGGATAACATTGTGAAATATCACCAAATTTAGACCAATTATAGGTAGTTTTGAGTGGTTTTGTACATGGACGCGGATAGGGTGATGTTGAATCCAGAATTGTCTTATCACAACCCTGAATTGTCTTACACTACCCAAGACCATTTTCTTACCATTGCTATGATGTTCTGCAACAGGGAAATCCTAAATTTGTTTGGTCGTAATGGTATGGTTCAAGCCCGTTCTTTATCAAACGGGTGATGGATGGGTTCAGGGCTGGAATTTGACGGGAAAAATGCCTGTCATGGGTCATTTTGCACCTCAAATGCAACCTATATTTCATATAAATCCTCAGAAAATATGAAGTAAACAGTCAAAACCATAGTAGAAATATTCGAGTACGGATTCGAATACGATACAGAAAAAATACGTAACAAAAAAATCAAGTATGAATAAAATACGGGAATAGGAATCTTATAAATACAAAAACATGCAATTTTAATTTTAAAAAAATAAGATTATACGATCATCATTCCAAAGTGTAACATGTCATTCATTATTCATTAGGAACTAACACAAGTAGTAACTAAGAATTGATTTATTGTGACAATGGATGAGACCTACAACTTTCCTTTTTCTATAGTTTCAACCTCAAAGACAATGGAAACAATAGGAAGAGGTATAGTATATGGAAAATAATCTCTAGTTTCGATTTGAGATAAGTAAGGGCTCATTGGACCCCATAAAAAGGATATGTTATTCAAATCCTATTACTTCAATGGGAGAGTTACACTAATGGCGACCTAGAAATATCTAAGGCTTAGAAATGGCTAAGTTACATATTCAGGTTGAGATGATGATGGGTAACCTCTCATCTCCATCCTCTTGGGAATCATTGTTGGCAATATGGTAGATGAATGTGTTGGCATTGATGTAAATATATGAATGGAGAATTGGTGACATTTGGTGAACTGATGATTGTGGACAGACATATCCTAGAGATGTTCATTAATGACAAAATAACTATTGATGGGAATAGGCATGTATGATAAATTTGGAAAAAGACTAAGTGGTGAAAAAGTGTCCTAAAGCAGTAATCTTATGAAAATTCCCACCATATTTCATATGAAGGAGAAAATGCCCGCCATGTCCTGTCATCCCATAGTTGGTTGAAGTATCTATATGACCATGGCACTAGTTCTCAGAACAACTCTTTGAGGAAGAAGATACATGCCTCCCAAAAGAAGTTCTTTTTGGTCAAATTAGACAAGTTTCTCTAGGAGAATTCCCACCATAATTTGTGGGTTGAAAGAAATTCCTACACCATATGGGCATCATGTAGGTGGCTATGTTGTCTACCTGACCATGTTATTACTTTGAATTGAAAGTAAATGAGGCAGATATTATGGATCTGCCAAAACAGGGTCTTAAGAAAATTTTACATCATACTTCAGTAAACTGCCCACCGAGGAGAGAGAAAGTAGTTCCAGAGGATGAAAATGGTCTTAATGGATTCATCTAGTTGTCCTCCATCCATTGGATGTCTTACACTCCAATTTTGATGAAAAGTTGAAATCGCCTTTGAGACCTAGGGTTTAAATAAATTGACTAAGTGTCAAATCACAAGGTTGAAGAGGCATTTGGAAATGCCTGCTAAAGCATGTATCAGTAATGATAAATTCATCAAAAGATATAGGTGTGTTCTTTAATGAATTGTCTATCCATCCATGTTTTTAGTTTTTCTTATGGTGACCACATGAGAAAAATATCATCCTACCAAAAGAGGTAAAAATACTATCTTGCATATCCAAAAATATGAAAAATTGAATGAGTGCTGAAAATATGAGGTTGAGAGCCCACTTGGAAATGCACGCCAGAGTAATCTCTTTAACTGATAAATTCATCAGATGTTATGGGTCCATTCTTTGATGATATGGGAATCCACTAATGATCTCAGCTTCCTTCTAGGTGTTCACATGTGTGAGATATGAGCCTGCCAAAATGCCACCTGGCATAGTAATGGCTAGGGTCTAACAAAATTGACAAGTGTTGAATTGAGCAGTTTGAACGACCATTTTAAAGTGACTGCTAGAGACTATGTCGGTAAGGTTTTAAGGTGACATGGTCTTGTTCCTAGTTGAGGTGGATACATAGCCATAACCTCAGTTTGTTTAAATATGGTCAAGAAGTGAAAAATACAAGTCTGCCAATAGTTAGAAAAGTATGCCTATACAATCTTGGTGAAATAAAAGAGTAAGCTACAGGAAATTAATAAACATAAATTTATAAAGGGAATTATGCATATGTTGAGAAGGATTTAAGGATAGTATTTTGGAAGATATGATGTGATCGAAATTACACATCATATATTTAAGGAATAAATGCTCGCAGAGGATTTAATGAAGACACGGGTAGGCTACAATATTGTTGATAACCAAATAGAGGCAACCACACTAACTACCATGGTATATGCCAAACAAAGGAAAAAATATATGTGTCGTTTAAAAATAATACTTGTATAAAATGTGTCTTTAAAGAAGAAAGAGGTATGAGGGTCAATTTACTGGTGTCAATTCAAATTATAGCCCACGAGTCCCAAGAAACTATACATTGGTCCAAAATCCAAACCAGTAAATGGGAAAAACTTGCAAAGTGTGTTGTAATTCAGGTAAAAGTGAGCATAAAAATAAAATAAAATGCTTATTTAAAGGAGAAATACGTCTTAGGTTGAATTGTACCTAGTCATTATAAGTGCAGCTCCTATGGCACTCTACAAAATGTTTTAGACCCATAATAGAAAAAAATCACAAAAGCTTGAAAATTGTGCCATAATCCATGTAAAACTGACCATCAAAGAAAAATTAAATGCGTATTTAAAGGAGAAAGAGGTCTTACATTCAAGTTTCGATAAAAATCTGTTCAAATTATAGCTCATACAAGACTCTGTTCTAGACCATTAAATAGAATAAGATTACATAAGATTGCACTCTATAGAATGTTTCAGACATATAATAGAATAGAATAACAAAATCTTGTAATTTGTGCCATAATTAAGGTAAAACTAATTATTAAAACAAAATTAAATGCTTAGAAGAAACACATCTCAAGTTCAAAGTTTTGACATAATTGGTTAAACCAGTTCAAATTATAGCTCCTATAGGACTCTACACACTGTTACGAACCATTAAATAGAATAAAATTACAAAAGCTTGCAAATTGTTCCATAATTCATAAAATTATACAAGACAATGACTGGCTTGTAGTGCTCAACCCATATGTCTTTTCCCTGAATTTAAGGAGGAGTTTCAGACACTCCAATAATAGAAAACCCTTACTAGATCCACCGATAATAGAAGCACTGGTAGCACAGCAAAAAAAATATACTTTCAGTATGACTGTACCGAATTTGTGTTGGTTCGGAAATTTGCATATTTTTCCAAAATTCCTACGCTGTTAGGGTTAATGGGATTACATAATTCATTGGGCCCTTTGTTATCCTCTAGACTGTGGCTAGATTGCCTCCCTTGGGAATGCCTGTATCCTCTGGACTGCGGCCATATTGTTTTT
>LPNX010776164.1:132602-139113 GCA_001517045.1 Pseudotsuga menziesii
GTGAAGAAAGATGAGCACAGAAAGGATATAAACTCGTTTTCCAGCTTTGAGCCCAAGCAGAAAGGTGCCTTCGAGAATGAAATGAACACAAAGGGAAAGGACACATTGCTGACTCGACAGATGGACAAGTGGTCAAGCCCAGTCAAAAATGAGCCACCAGAAGCATCCTAAGACGTCATTTTCAATGCCTGCGAGTTTAGAACCAGAAATGTTGTGCTTCCATCTAGACCAAGCACGCTCATTTTCTCCATGATGTTTGTTTAAAGATGTGTAAACTGTGGCAAAAGTACCACTCTCTAGTTGTTAATGTTTGATTAGACTGTAAACATTTTGAGATCCTATTTCGAGGATTAGCCTCGGGGTCTAAGACATTATAAAAAGGCTCCCCACAGAGGGTAGAGAGGTTGGGTTTTCAAGAGCGGAGAGGCTCTGCATTGTAATGGGTTTCATTTTTTTCAGAGATGAATAAAATTGCAAAGGAGGAACATTAAACCTCTCACAACGGAGATTCTCGTGCCATCTTTTTCTTCAATAAGTGATTTCTTTATGTGACTATTTATCATGTTTTCACTCCATTTTGTATTTGCTTTCATGTTTGAGCAATAGTGTATATGTGCCAAAATTCATCTCGCATGCTCTAGGTCCATTGTTCAATCATTTTTAAAACATGTTCTTCTAAAGTCTTTCAAAATTCGCCTCGGTTAGGTGCTCTGTTTGACGAGTTGTCTCCTTATGTCTACTAATCAACCTGCTAATACCTACATATTGAAGAAATGATGTCTATCGTGTCTCTATCCACCAACCTTTATACTTCCTACCTTCTGCAACCTACTTTCAGACCTGATTGTTGACTCCATCACCCAATGGTATCCTCCATGATTATCCAACCAAACTTTATAAAAAAACAAACTCATTCTAATCATAAATATGACCTTCTGACCATCTTTGATTGAATATTTTGAGTATAAAAACCTTGTAAATAGTGAGAGATCCCTCTTCTGACTATATTAGGTCAGAAATACAGTCTAAAGTGGTTCTGATGTTACCTCGAGATTTATCTTTCTACAACCTAGGTACATTCTAAGAGTTAACACTTTAATTCCAACATGCATTTCAAGAACAAAATATTTACATCAAACATTAGAAGACCTATATATCCACATTAGTCATGAATGCCAAAAACACTCTTATCCAGGTCATGCCATTATTATTAAAAATGTTTCTACATACTTTATTCATGTTAGAATAATCAACCCATAGTTTACCCATTTAGACATTAATTTAATTATTTCTGTCTTATTAGCCTAGTTCATGTGTTCCACCTTGTGCAAGTTGTTTATTACCTATCCATAATGGTCAAACTTGCCTTATTTGACTCATGTAGCACATGGGAAATCCAAAGGAATCAAATCTCCTTAATTCCTGGCCTCCTAGGCGCCCTTCTGCTTTTTCTACTTTATTGCCTGCTTTTTCAGTGTTTTAAGGCAAAAGGAAAAGCTAGACTAGGTGAGGTTGACTAGTTTTTTGTCCTACACATCCTCCTCTCTTTTCTCCATGCAAAAGCATGTATGATCTACCATTCCACCACTCTTTATCTTACCTAATCCTTTTTTCTAATTCGTGAGCTCCATGACAGATTTGGGATCAGCTTTTTACACCTATGGGGGATTTGCTTATTTTTGGTAATCCTGCTTTATGCTAGATTCGAATTGCTCCTCATGCATTCGAATCCCTGATGTATGTTATTTATTTAGCAACCTATGTTATTACAGGTTTGGCTATTGTACACTAATTTAATACAGTTTAGTGTTCAGCTCCAATTTTCAATCTCTTTGTGAGTGATTTTGCATTATCAATTGTTAGTTGTTGTGAGTAAAATTAATCTATCACCTGGTTCAATTTCCACATGGTATCAGAGCCATTGTAGGTTGTTTCTGTCCTTCAAAAATTGTTTTGCAGGTTCAACATCAGTGACTGGGAGCCTTCTACTGACAGTCGGGACAGATTTTCTAAGCTATGGATCAATCACAGAAAACTATCTTGACTCCCTTCAATTTCTTTGAATGGAAAGCAGAGATGGAGAGACTGTTGAGAGAAAAATCCCTCTACAGGGTGACTATGGCAACAGAAGCAGAGCCCAATGCAGTTGCAGAGAAGATAAAATGGCACAACAGGAGGGATGAGGCTTATGGCCTCCTATGTCTGAGTATTTCTAGAGACCTCCTTTTCCATCTTGATGGATTGGCATCACCGAATGAAGTATGGGAGAATATTGCTGATATTTTTGGAAAGACAGATGAGATGAGGGAACATCAAATCGAAAATGAGCTGATTTCTCTGAGTCCAAATAGCTTTGAATCCCTGCAGCTATATTTCTCCAAGTTCAAAGCACTAGTTTTGCAGCTGAAACAGTGTGGTATTGAAAAGAAAGATGATCAGCTCGTACTGGCCATCCTCTCGAAGCTGGGCCCTGATTATTCAGTGTTTGTTTCAACCTTCTATGCCACAAAACTGACAGCTCGAACCTGGAAGATGCCTAGTCTTGCAGATTTCATGGAATCTCTCACACAAGAACAGGATAAGCTGGTGATGATGGGCACCATCAAACCATCCAAAGATCAAGCTTTGATTGCTGGAGATTCAAAGGTGGATTCAAAAGGCAAAAAGAAAGCTAAAAATCCACCTGAGCAAAAGAGAGACAAGAAACAGTCTCCGGAGGATCCACAAGGTCCCAAGAAGAATTACCAGAAGAAGAAGAACAAAGGTGAAATGAACAAGTGTGCATACTGCAATAAGGGAAATCACTCTGAAAGCTCTTGTATGAAAAAGCAGATAGACATGCTGACCCAACTCTTGGAGAAGAATGGAATCTCCCTTCTAGAAAGCTCAAAGAAGAGAGAAGGAGGATCAAGTTCTGATGACAGAGAGAGAATTCATGCTCTAGTCACTGGCACATCAAGCTCACCCAGTTTTATCATTGATTCTGGAGCTTCAAGACACATGGTTTCGACTAAGGAGGCTTTCTCCTCACTGGATATTTCTAAAGGACCATCTATTGTACTAGGAGATGACTCTCTCACTGAAAGTAAAGGCAAAGGAAGGATAGATCTTGATCATGGTCAGTTCAGCAATGTGCTGTATGTTCCTGGTCTCGCCTCCAACCTCCTGTCAGTGTACCAGATTACCCACACTGGGTCTCCTAAGAAGGTCATATTCTCCCCCGATGAAGTTGAGATCATCGAGATTTCAACTGGTAGAGTCATTGCAAAAGGAGTTGCGAATCATGCTCAAAAGGTATATATGTTCTCACACTTCCTACCTTACTCAAACCCCTCTGCTCTTCTCATTCATGCCAATGAAGCCAGCAAGTTGTGGCATGAAATATTTGGACACCTAAATTACAAGTATCTTTCTGATCTTAGTGAAAAAGAGATGGTCATAGGGTTTCCCAAGATAAAATTTTCCAAAGGAGTCTGCCAAGGTTGTATCCTAGGAAAACACCCAGAGCACAAATTTGAGAGAGCTAGTCATGAGAGAACCTCTGCACCCCTCAAGCTGATCCACAGTGATGTTGCTAGTCCATTCCCTCATATGTCTATGAGTCAGGACAAATATGCATTGACTTTCATTGATGACTTTTCCAGGTATTGCTGGGTTCACTTCCTGAAACACAAGTCTGAAGTTTTTGGCATATTCAAAGTCTTTAAGGCTTTGGTTGAAAACCAGTCTGGAAGAAAACTCAAGGCCCTCAGATCTGACAATGGTGGTGAGTATGTCAAGTCTGAGTTTATTAATTATTGTGCAGATGTAGGTATTCAGATGCAGCATTCTATCCCTTACACACCACAACAAAATGGTGTTGCTGAGAGGAAGAACAGATCACTGAAGGAGATGGCAACATGCATGATGGAGGCCAAAACTTTGCCACCAAAGTACTGGGCCGAAGCTATCAACTATGCAGCCTATATCCAAAATAGGGTGCCTCATAAACATCTTGATGGTATGACTCCCTTCGAAGCATGGAGTGGGCACAAGCCAGATGTGACCCATTTCAGGATTTTTGGCTCAAAGGCTTGGGCTAGAATCCCGACAGAGAAGAGGAAGGCTTTGCAGCCCCAAAGCCAAGAGTGTATTTTTGTTGGATACTCTGAAGATTCAAAAGGGTAAAAGTTGATAAATTTGAGCACAAACAAATCCTTCATTGAAATGTGTGTTCAGTTTGAAGAATAACCCCTTGTAGCAGTGGAAGTTGGTGAAGCCTCTTCACCACCTGAACCTCAAGAAGTAAGTAAAGAGTTTGTTGAACATGCTGATTCTGATTTTTCTGATGCATATTAGTTTATTGCAGACCCTAACAACCCCACAAGGCCAAAATGGGCAGCCAAGACACTACATGCAGCAGGTGAGCTAGCTGGGGATCCCAATGACCCAAGAATGACTAGATCTCAGTTTGAGAGTGGTATGTGCATGAAGGATCCTATGTTTGCTGAAAAATTCTATTTGATGGTGGATTCTGATCCTCAAACATATGAATGAGTATTATTAGATCCAATATGGCAAACAGCCATGAAGGAGGAGTTCATCTCACTCCAGAAGAGCAACACATGGGAGCTAGTGGATCTTCCTCCAGGAAGAAAGTTAGTCCAGTGTAAGTGGGTCTATAAGACCAAATTTTCTGCTGATTGTTCACCACTGAAGTACAAGGCAATATTGGTAGCCAAGGGCTACTCATAGGTTCATGGCATAGATTACAATGAGACCTTTTCCCCAGTGGAAAAGATGGATTCCATCAGGCTAGCTCTAGCCATTGCAGCCTCAAGGCAATGGGAGGTACATCACATGGATGTAAAATGTGCCTTCTTGAATGGATATCTCACTGAAGAGATATATATGCAGCAGCCTCAATGTTTTTCTACTAACCCTTCTCCTGTGTGTAGGTTGAGAAAGTCATTGTATGGGCTAAAGCAAGCCCCCAGGGCTTGGTATGCCAAGATCGATAGCTTCTTGCTATCACTGAATTTTGTTCGGTGAAAATCAGATCCCAATGTCTATTTGAAGTTATTTAATGGTTCATTAATGATCATTGTGTTATATGTTGATGACCTCCTCATTACAAAAATCTCACAGGCTGAGATTGCTTCCTTAAAAGGAGCTATGAACCAAGCCTTCTCCATGACAGATTTGGGGCTCTTAAGTCAATTTTTGGGGCTTAAGATCTCTCAAACCAAAGATGGAATCAAGGTGAACCAGTCCAAATATGCCTTGGACTTGCTGAACAAATTCAAAATGAAGGATTGCAAAGCAAGCAAAACTCCTTTCCTTTCAGGAGTGAAGCTGGAAGAAGCTGATTCTTCACCGATGGTAAACAATACACTGTATAGGCAATTGATTGGATGTTTGTTGTATCTGACACATAATATACCTGATATTTGTTATGCAGTAAGTGTGGCTTCTAGATTCATGGATCATCCTCAAGATATCCATTGGAAAGCATCCAAAAGGATCCTTAACTTTGTTCAGGGAACAAGGACACATGGGATCTTCTATAAAGCAAAATCTGAACTTGATTTGATTGGATTTACTGACAGTGATTGGGCAGGTGATAGCACAGACATAAATTCCACTTCAGGATATGTGTTCATGCTTGCAGAAGGGCCAATCAGCTGGTCAAGCAAGAAATAGAGTGCCATTGCACTCTCATCTACAGAAGCAGAGTACAGAGGAGTTGTTAATGCAACAACTCAATGTTTATGGTTGCAGGGTTTACTTGGAGAGTGTGGCTTCGAACTAGAGCACTCAACTACCATATACTGTGATAACCAGAGTACCATTTGAATCTGTAAGGATCCAGTTCAGAAGCAGAGAACCAGACACATTGAGATCCATATGCACTACATCAGAGAACTTGTGCATGATGGCACCATTCACCTACTCTTCTGCTCATCTTCAGAACAAGTAGCTGATATCTTCACCAAAGCATTTTGTGAGAAGACCTTCAGCAATCTCAAATCACTGCTAGGTATTGATGATCATGCTATGCAAGCATGAGTGAAGACAATATTCTACAATTTTGTTTACAGTCCATGTTTAAGGGAGGATTTTCCCAAGTTGGTTTTGCCTCTTTCCTTGTTTAAATGGACATGCAGTATGTAAAGGGTGACTAAGCCTTGTTGCTAGGACCTATAATTTTCTGATATATTACTCATAAGTCAGGCTTAAGGGGGGGTGTTATAATAATCAACCCATAGTTTACCCATTTAGACATTAATTTAATTATTTCTGTCTTATTAGCCTAGTTCATGTGTCCCACCTTGTGCAAGTTGTTTATTACCTATACATAATGGTCAAACTTGCCTTATTTGACTCATGTAGCGCATGGGAAAGCCCAAGGAATCAAATATGCTTTATTCCTGGCCTCCTAGGCGCCCTTCTTCTTTTTCTACTTTATTGCCTGCTTTTTCAGTGTTTTAAGGCAAAAGGAAAAGCTAGACTAGGTGAGGTTGACTAGTTT
>LPNX010776164.1:139328-228528 GCA_001517045.1 Pseudotsuga menziesii
ATTTAATCTATCACCTGGTTCAACTTCCGCAATTCATTCAACTTGTATATATCATCGTTTTCATCATCATCACCACCACCACCATCATGTTGGAAATATGGAATATTGTTTTCATTGATGTCAAAAGGATTTCAGTGATGACAGAGGAATAACCAAAGGACATGATGGCAAGAGTGAACTCAATGAAAGTAAAAGGAAAGAAAAAGGTGGTGATGACATGGCATGAATGATGATATGGAGGATATGATGAAATGGCATGGCATAGATGATGATGTGGCATGAATTTGAAGTCATTGTTGTATTATGACATCACTCTGGAGAAATATGGAAAAACGGTGAAAATCGAGAAATTGACCAAGTATGGAATAATTAGTCAAACTTGGTCCCATCAGCCTTAAGAGAATGCCCACCACAATTCATGGCTTGAGAAGAATTCCCGCATCATGGTACTGTCATAAAGCTAGTTGATTTGGCTACCTAGTCATGATTTTATTTTTCTTTAATCTTTCTTGAGGAGAAAGATACAGGCCTTCCAAAACAGGGTTTTTCCCCAGTGGATGCAAAAATGGCTAAGTAGCCTCCGAAAGATGCCCACCCCAAATTATGGGTTAGATTAAATGCCCGCATCACATGGGGGTCATGTATATTGGTATTTGGCCTACTTGACCATGTCTTCATGTTGTCTTGGAAGTGGATGAAGAAAAAGTTATGGACCTGCCAAAAGGGTGTTTTAGGCATATTAGACCAAATTGAGAAATTTGTCTAAGTATGGAATTGATGTTAAATCTTCCCAAGTGGCCTTAAGGAAATGCCCGCCATACCTCATAGGATGATGTGAAAAATGTATTGAGAATGTGAGTATCTAGAGTGTTTTATGGAGCATACAACCTGGCATGTCACTTGCCTCACCGGAGACTCTCTAAGGAGGAAGATTTCAACCTACCAAAAGTGCATCCTAGACATATTTGCACTATTCCAGTACTGGAAAAACTACCTAAGTGGCTTCATGGAAATGCCCGCCAGAGATTGTCCTAATGATGATAAATTTATCTAAGGGTATGCGGTTTTTCTTTGATGAACTGGATATCTTTCCATGTTTTTAGTTTTTCTTATGGTGACCACATGAGGAAAATAGCAATATTCCAAAATAGAAGAAAAATTGTTTTGCATATACAAAAGCATGAAAAATTGACTAAGTGTTAAGAACAAGAGTTTGAGAGGTCATTTGGAAATGCCCGCCAAGGGTTGTCTTTGTGCATGTAAATTTATCGAATGTCATGGATCCATTCTTTGGTAAGTTTTCCATCTTCTCATGACTTCAGGTCTCCATAGGGTGTTCACACATGTGAAATCGGAGTCTACCAAAATAGGAAGACATATGTTTTGATGCTCAAAAGAAGTTAAGAAGCTATTTTGATATGCTTTCTAGAGGCTCAAGTTGTCTCAGTAAATTCTAAGGGTGACCTGGTCTTGTTTCCTAGTGGACTGGCTATCCAACCATACCTTCAGTTTGCTTAGTGATGGTCAGATGACAAAAATATGAGTCTCATGATGTGATGAGGTTGGAAATAAACATGATGGTGTCCCAATGTCTCATGATGTATTTGTTACATTCTAATAGTGGTTTGCAACAATATGATAATTTTGGGAATTTGACTAAGTGATGAAAAACTTCCCTAAAGCAGTTGCATTATGAAAATGTCCACAATAATTCATTAGAAGAAGAAAATTCCCATCAAGGAGAGACAAAGAAGATTCAGAGGATGAAAGTGGTCTTGATGGAATCACCATGTTGGCCTCTACCCATTGGATGTCTCATACCTCAAATTGGATGAAAATAAAAATCTCATCACGTTGACTGAAGGTTTGATAAAAATTCTGGTAAAAATGCGTAAGTGACCTCAGTAAAATGCTCTCCATTTCCAGTAGTTCATGGATTAAATTGTTCTGAGGGTATGGGTCTCTAGAGTGTTGATTGGTGCATCTAAACACATAATTATTTTGTCCAAAAACTCTATGAATATGAAGTTACCAGTATTCCAAAATTGCCCTTTGGCTTGTTTTGCTCCAGTCCAGTAAAATGCCAGCCCAACTCAAAGGAAGATGAGTCTGAAGGAGAAATTAGTTTGGTTGTGCTCAATGGGATTTAATACATCATCTAGTATGATTGGTTTAGGAGTTGGTGAAAATAAAAATCCCTCATGTTGACTTGGGGTTTTATAATTTTGTCTAAGTGGTAAATCTATAGTTTAAAATGCTATTTTCAAATTCCCACCAGATGATGTGTGTGTGTCAATTAATTCATCAAATGAAATGGTTTTGTTCCTTGTTGAAGTGTTTATCCAGTCATGGTTTCATTTTTCCCTATGGAGGTCACATGAGTGAAAAATTAACCTTCCATGTTGAAAAAAAATCATGTTCACACAGCATATGAGTTTTCCTGCACGTAGCTTAAAATATATATACTAAACAAGTTTTTCAAATGCCCGCACAAGATAGAGATTTAAATAGAGATTTCTCAGCCATTTAATTAAAAAAATATGAAATAAATAAGAGACATAAACAAAACAGAGTTTATTATTTAATTAACATACATAAATTTAATTTATTTCGAAGAGATTAATGCTTTCTTTCACAACCTACTAGCAATCTCGTATTGATCACTGAAAACATTGGATTTAGAGATGAATTCTCTATAATGTTATCTTATATGCAGATAAATACAAAACTCCATCACACAAAAAAAAAATCATTAGCTTTCGATAAATACATATATACATTGATATGCCAACTAAAAATCAGTTTTCATTATATGCCGATAAATACACAACTCCATCATACAAATATTTTTTTTCATTAACTATCGATAAATACATATATACATTGATTTATACATGTCTATCATGTTTCATAGATGGTTGCGATCCATCCTCTTGAGCAGAAGACAAATATGAATTGTCTCTCTTTCCTTTTGTAGAAGATTGTAATTGTTCTGGAGTTGGACAGGGCACTTATTGTGATTTCTTTTCAAGCTCTTTAACTCTCTATGAAACTTTTTTTTAATTTTCAAGCAAAACATTTTTTTCCGCCATCAGTTTTTTCAAAATTTCCACATTTTTCTTATACTTCATTGATTTGTGTTCTTCCTTAACCTTCGATTTCTCTCTGGTATGTTTCTACTGATTTTTAGCTTCAGTCAATTCATGTTTCATATTATGTATTTCTTTCTCTTTCTCTTTAACCCTCAAATCTGTCTCATTGGGAAGGACAGGAATTGCACTCATCACAACAGCTGTCCCTTTTAATTCCTTCTCCAAATCAGCAATTGTCGATTTAAGTGTTTGAATTTCCATATCACATCCCAAATACTGGAATTTTCTACCTTCTAAGAGTTTTGATTCAATCTCCCTTATTTTTTCATCTTTCTTGGCCATCTTCTCTATCATTTCTTTATGTAACGGTGATGAGGCATACAAATCACCTAGTGCAAGGCTCTCTGAGAAGCTTTCTTGTAGCATCTTCTCTCGAATTACTAAGGAATTATTTTGCTCTTCTAAGGACATTGTACCTGTAGGTGTATTTTTCCTTCTACTATTACCCTTACCCTTACAATCATCTCCTTTGGTACCCTTACCTTCACCCTCACCACCTTCTTCACTGGAAAAAAAATTTCCTCTACTTTTTTTTTAAAGTTTTAAAGTTTCAGAGATCCTTTCTAACCTTGTTCCTTTCAGCTTATCAGCCTTCCTAGAAATGTTTTTTCTCAAATCAGAAATTATTGATTCTAATTCTCCAAAAAAATTTCCATGTCTTCTCTCCCACTCTTTCAACTTCAACTGTTATTCTTGTACTACCTATTCATATTCTTTAATTTTATTCTCCATTACCTGTAAAGTACCCATTTATATCCTCAATGTTGGTACATTGAGAACGGGTGGTCTTTTTTTCAACTCTTCTTTGAGTTCACTCGCTTCAGCATTAGCTTTTTCCAAATCCTCTTCATATGCAACCCTCATGGACTGAATTGCTTTTTCAGCATCATCAGTCTTTTTTTCTACTTCTTTGGATAATAATTTAACCATTTATTCTTTTCCTTTTATAATTTTTTCTACTTTGAAATGATTATCCACAACTGTCTTCTGCAACACTGCTATCTATTTTAGGCATTGTAAAATATTATCATCTTTTCTCAAGCACTCTTCCTCCCAATTGCATATATAGGAAGCTTGTTCCTTGAAATGATCCATTTTATCATATAGGATGAACATGTACCTACTATCAAACTTATATGATGCAATGTCTAAATGCATAGCGGAAGCCCCTAATTTTGATTTGGAAGAACAACCATACTCAATTGCCAAATGTTTAGGAGGAATTCTATCAAGAATGTCTTAAGGAATGGAAAATTGAGTAGTAGTTTGTTCCATTTTGTTTCCTGTCACCTCCTCCCAATGACCTCTATCTACATGCCCCTTAAACTCTTTCAAATTTATGGCAGCACGAATTTCATCATTTCTGACCAAATCAGGATACTATACTTGTAATTCGCCATGGTGCTCCGGACTTTGTACTAGATATTGCTCATTCTGTTCAGTAGGGTGTAATGGTAATTCCCCATAGTGCTCAGTAATTCGCCATGGTGCTCAGGACTTTGTACCGGAGATTGCTCGTTTTGTTCAGTAGGGTGTAATGGTAATTCCCCATGGTGCTCAGGATATTGTATTAATCCCTCGTTCTGTTGAGGAGACTGTACTGGAAATTCCTCATTATGTTCCCTGCTTTTATGTTTCCTAATGTATGTTTTACGAACAGGTGCTTTTGGAAAAGATATATTTCCATGTTGGTTGATATCACCAATCTCTGTTTCAGTAGCATGGGGTAGACATAAATCAATAATTTTTTGAAGTGTACCTGGGAAACTAAATTTAACCTTCCTTAATTGGCTCTCTTGCAAGGCAGAGTGGAGTTTCTTATCTAGTATATAAGGAATATCTATAGGTATATCTTCCACCCAATTTATCACTACCCACATACATTCATCCGAAATGTCGTCCCTATGATGATTCAGAATTGTCCTAAGGACAATCCGAATCAAAGTTTTGTATATTTTGGGAGGTACATCTTGCATTTTTTAACCATTCCTTGGAATATTTACTTCTCTCCCACAAATTTTACTATCCATATGGTTCTTCTCCTATCCAGGGGTTTTCCTTGAGCTTAAAATCGCCCCCCCTCTCCATGGAATATTTGTAGCTATGGAAACCAAATCAGGGTCAAGGTATACCCGCTTCCCAAAAATTATGAGTTTCGTATTCCCAACATAATATTTTGAAATTGCCTCATCTATCTCCTCATCAACATAACTAACATTCCCCACAAAAAGTTGAAAAATTATGCTTTCCTCGGGATAGTTTCCATACTTGGTGGTCACATCTTTGCATCTCTCCATGCATCATAATTATCCTGGAATGTTTTCACTGTTACCCTATCATCTGTGGATGACTATGTTTCAACTAGGGTTGCAAAGGAGAATACCTGCATTTTAGGTTTCTCTTGTCATGCTAGATTCCCCTATTTGAAGTTCGGTCATGGTTATCCAGGTTAGAAGTGGAGGTGAGTTGATGCACACGTACTATATTTTAGGATCACAAATTCTCCCCATAGACTAATTTTTAGGCTCACAAATTCTGTCCACAAAGAGGTTTCCAGCAACAAACAAATGCTTTTCTTGGGTATGCACTTTGCACAAATTCTATTTGACTCTTCATAACTATCACACCTCTTCATTAAAAAAATTATAAAAACATTAAAAATTTGTCTATTAAATTATAAAAACATTACAAAAGTAATTTGGAAATAAAAACATATAAAGATCATCATGACATAAAATATATAAACACGTGCCTCTACTCTTCAACAATTAAATATCATTCATCTTCTTCTTCATCCAACTCAACATATGTATCAGGATTTGGTTTAGAATACATATTGATGAAAGGCTCATTCACATCAACATCATCATCAATGGAATATTCACTAATATATTCATTGACATCGTCAATGTTATCATCGTCTACGACATTTGGATGATCAACATCGACTGCAACTACCTACTCCTAATATGAATCATCATCTTCTTCTTCTTCTTCTTCATGATTATCTTCATCATCTACATGATTATACTTTACTGGTATTCCTCTTGGATCGTATCTAACAACGTATGACCAACCTTCTTTACCTGGTACCTCTAAGTAAAAGACTTGCTCACATTGACTTGGAAGAACATAAGGCTCTATACCTAGTTCAAATTCCTTTGTATTAACCATGGTAAATCCATTAGCATGCTCAATAACAGTTCTTTCAAGATCACGTTCATGCATATGTAGCTTGTACCACTTCACCTCAAACAAAACTATTTAAAAGGAATTAGAATCACACTCAATTATGTCCTCCAAATTCCCATAGTACCTATTCTCAGTTTCTTCTGGATGTCTGCCACTTCTAGAGGAAACATTGGTGACCTTAAACACTGTATTTATCCCATAATCCAAGGTTCTCATCTTATCATCCAACATTTTGATACGAAATTTATGACCATTACACCACATAGCCTTGTGATGTTTCAAATGCAACATTGACAACAAGTAAAAAATACATTGTGAATTAATAAACCTCATATTGGACTTAGAAAATATATTTGAAAACTTAAACAAACCAAATACATTGAAAAAATGGGAAGTAACTAGAAAAATGCAGGTAAACAATTTACTTTCCTTTTTATATTTTAAACCATAGGCTAAATTAACTTCCCTTTGTGACGTAAGATCATGAAATTGATGTCAATGACGATGAGTTGTTTTAATCATCTCACTGACCCCTTCCCATGATAACCTACCGAAGCATTCTTCACAATATTCTATCCAATGCTCCATCCAATCAAGGTTGTTTTCAATGTATAAATGTAAATCATCCCACACTTGAGAAAATATATGAAAAAAATAACGATTCACTATCATTAATTATATATCATTACATGCAGAGTTTAATACAGTTGAATATGCAGGATTAATAAAAAAATTAAAAAATCAGTATGATAAAATAAAATTGGAAAAATACATGTGTAATATAATAAGTCCACAAAATATAATAATTACCTTTCACGGTCCTCATTGTACCTTTCCCCAATAGGACCTCCCCTTCAAATTTGTTGATGGAGTTGAGATGCCAAATGTGAGGCACATTCATATTTTCTATTAATTTAGGTAGATATTTACTAATTACACTATGCATTGATATACCATATATCCCTCAACCATAGAACCCTCAGGACTTTCTCTTTGTCTAAAATAATCCTTCAACGACTTCAACTGCCTCTCCACCATCCACATCAACCTTGTGTGTACCGGTCCACATAATTCAATCTCCTCAACTTGGTGTATGAGGTAGTGTTATTTTGAATTGAAAAATGTTGGAGGTAGATATTGTTGCATTTCAGACATTAGTCGGGGAATTTCTCTCCTCCAATACCTTGTATCTTCTTTATGGATTTATTTTGAGGAAATCCACCTACAAATTATGCAATAAAATAATATCAAGCCATATATAAAATTTATGGGAAAAACATAATATGTTAATAAGTTCTACTACAAATCACGGACCAAGTACATTTTCCATATAAAACATTACTTACCTCATGTATTTTCCAAGAACATAAATAATTTGTTTTATGTTGTTGTCAAAGTCGTCTGGGAGAGATAAAGGTAGAACATACTGTATCAAAAAACACATAATTATTATTTATTTCCAAATAAGAGAATAAAATTAATAAAATAGTGCATACCAATAAGGAAATATATTAAGAACTCACAATTACCTTAATGAATGTTTTCCATTCATGTGTTTTAACCCCACCAAAATCACATTTTTCGTTAAGATATTCTTTATGTTAGACAAAAACCCCGTCGGAAACCTGATTTTTCTTATGACCTCTTTTACAAGATTGCTTTGTTGCTCCCTCAAGCACCAAGGAAGACTAATATTCTGTTGAAGGCCATCACCATTAGAACTAATGATCACACTTTGCAATGCGTGATTAGCTTCTTGGATGTCACTACAAATATTTCCAATTCTTTCTTTGTCAATCTAATATTATCCATAACAATTCTGTTATATTCTTCCAGATATGCATTGTATCAAACAAATGAACTATTTGTAGGTGCTCGTAGTATGTCAACATACTGAATTGCATCTGGTAAATTTTCATTCCTCGTGGAATCCCATTCGTTCCTTAACGACATTCATGAAACATCAACAAAATCAAATTAACACTAATTAATCAATATAGGTACATACCGCACTGAACATAATTCACTAAAAAAAGAAAGATTTATATAATATATGATACAAGTTGAATGTGATTGTCATTGATGTCAAATGAGTTCAGTGGATGACAAAAGGATAACCAAAGACATGATGGCAGGGTAAACTCAGTGAAAGAGAAAGGAATGACAAAGGAAGTAATGACATGGAAAGTATGATGATGTGGCATGTATGGTGAGGCTGAAAAGGCACATAATGGCGTTCTGGTGCTATCAAGAAATCATTGTTGTAATCTGACATCATTCTGGAAAAATATGGCAACTTTATGAAGCTTTGGAAATTGACTAAGTATGAAAAAGTAGTCAAAACTACTCTAAGAGAATGCCCTCCATAATTCATGGTTTGAATAGAATTCATGCACCATAATATCAAGATATATCTTGTTGAACTGGCTATCTATCCATGGTCTCAGTTTTCTTAATCATTTCTGGCGAGAAAGTTATAAGTCTGCCAAAATAGGGTTTCAGGATAAACATTGGAGAAATTATTGGACATGGCTAAGTGTTGGAAAACTGGTCCAGGTGGCCTTTGATCCATTACATTTGATAAATTTATTTTCACAAGGATAGCCCTTGGTTAGAATTTCCAAACAACCTCTCAAAATCCTCTTCTCAACACTTAGGCAATTTTCTTGTGTTTCTCAATATGCAAAATAGTATTTTTCCTACTTTTGGAAGATTGATATTTTGCATATGTGACCATTGTAAGTCAACCTGAAAGTATGGCTGGATATCCATTTCAACAAAGAACAAATCTATTCCAATTGATGAACCTATTGACATACACCCAACATCTGGCAGGGATTTAAAAGTGGTCTTCGAAACTTCTTATTGACACTTAGACAAATCTCTTCAAACCCTAAGTCACCAAGGTGATTTTATTTTTTTCATCAAACTTGGAGAGTGAGACATCCACAATGTGAGGAATATCATACTGAATCAACCATGCCAATATTCTCTCATGCAACCTCATCATCTAACCTTGGCAGGCATTTTACTGGGATAGTGCAAATGAAGGTGAGAGGCACTTTTGGAAGATTGATATCTTCCTCCTCAAAGTCTCTTTGGGAAATATGAAACCATGGTTGGATGCAACAACCAACATACTAGAGCCTATCACCTTCAGATAATTTTTCTCATCATCCTATGAGAGGTGGCATGCATTTCCTTGAGGCCACTTAGGCATATTTTACCAATAATTCCATACTTGGACAATTTGACCAAAACCTAGGGTGGATTTTTCATTTCACCCAAAGCCTAAAATAATGCTACTAGATGATGTATTACAGCATATTGAGCACACCTATGCTAATTTCACTCCAAAACTCATCTTCATTTTCCCTAGGCGGGCAGTTTACTGAACTTTGGTGTAGGACGACCTGAAACCCTGTTTTGGTAGATCCATATCTTCTTCCTCAAGCATTATCAAACCAATGTGAGAACATGATCAGGTAGAAAAAACATACACCTACAGGATGACCATGTGGTGCAGTCATTTTCTTCAACCCACAAATTATGGCAGGAATTTCCCTAGAGCAATTCTGACTAATTTGACAAAAAATCCTTCTTTTGGGAGACATGTATCATCTTCTTCAAATAGTTTTTTGTCTGAGAACCAGGGCCATGGTAAGATATATATTTCAACAAAATATGGGATGGAAGGTCATGGAATAAATTTTCTTCTTCTTATGAATTATGGTGTTCATTTTCATAAAGCAGTTTCTTTAAGGCAGTTTTTCAACACTTAGTCAAAATCCCCAAATTATCATATTGTTACCAACTACTACCAGAATGCAACAATGACATCATGAGACATTAGGACACCAACATGTGTTTTTCAACCTCACCACATGTCCCGTATCAACACTTCTTTTGTCATTAATGATCTCCTTTGAAATCAATGACAACCATACTCAACAGTGTGCTTGTGCTAATAAAATTCACAGCATGACATAGATCTGTTCCTTGTTGAAGTGGTTATCCACCCATGCTTTCATTTTTCCTTATAATGGTCACATGTGCAAGAAATCAATCTGCCAAAGTAGGAAAAATATTGTTTTGCATATTCATAAATTTGGCTAAGTATTGACTAATATTGTAACAATACATAAATAATTTGGCATACCTTGACAATTTCTATTATATTCCAAGTTCCACAGGTGAGGTGTCATTATTCATGATTTTTTTCCATTCTCTTATTTACCATTGAATTTTTCTTTGTCTGTGGTTCTATAACTATGGTTCCTAGGCAAAAAGTGCATATACTCATCAAACACTTCCTTTGCTAAACTCCTTGAACGACGAGATTTTATCCTGGGACTGCAAAATGGACATGCAAATTTACCCTTTGTTTGTAGACCTACAAGATATATGAATTAGTGTAGAGAATTAGAATTACCAATTAAAATAATTCATGATATTTTCAATAGATATATATAATATTAAAGAACAAAATAAAATAACAATATACCACAAAATTGTGTTAACCCAGGAGTATCATGAATTGTCCATCCAAGTATTCCATGGAATTGAAATCGTCTTTGCCCTATTGCTCTAGAGATGTCAGAAATAGTGACTCCATCCCATAACTTCAACAACTCATTGATAAGAGGCTTAATATATACGTTCATATCTTTAACCTGGTACTTACCTAATTGGTCCAACATACATGATTAATTATATTTAGCTATATGTCGTTATATATAAAAGACATAATTATCATGCACGAAACAAAGAAATTAAATATTTAGTGATCATACTTTCAAGTAAAAAATTAAAAATTAATTAAATACCTGGAACAATCATTGCCAACATTGTTTGCTCTCTCTTGACCGACATCCAAGGAGAAAGGTTACTTTTTATAACAAAAACAGGCCACACTAAGTAGGTAGAACAAAGCTCTCCAAATGGATTCATACTATCAGCTGCCAACGAAAGTTTAACATTACGAGGTTCTTCTTTGAAAATTGGCCACTTTTCTTCGATGTACCTAAATGCAGACCCATCTGCGGGAATTCGAAGAACATCGTCTTGACTTCTGTTCTTTGCATGGAAATCCATATATTGTGCTATACTTTGACACCTGAACAACCGCTGGAGATGTGGAATTATCGGAATATAACAAAGAACTTTATGAGACACCTTTTTTGTCACTTTATCGGTTCGATACCTACTTGTTTGACATTGTGGGAAATCATTTTCTAATGCATATTGTCCATAGTATATGATATGATCATTATGACACGCATCAATAGCTTGATACTCCATTCCAAATTCTTTCATAATCACATATATCTCTCGATATGTGCATGGTAAAATATTTGATGTTGGTAATAAAAATTCACCTAACAATATACAAAATTCAAAAGAATAATTTAATGTAAACAATATTAATCATCAATATCGCATCCATACTTTGCAAATTAGATAACAATAGCAATATAGGAAAAAATTCAACCCTTTATGTACATGTGAACATGCAGACATAAATAATTAACAAATAACATTCCTTAGTATCTATGTGAGACAGGTGTTTGATAAACCATTCAAAACCTTCAAGTTCACTATTGAAAAATATAGCAATTAGAATATTTGTTTTGAGCCTTCATAAATAGGTTGGTGTGCCTTCTTGAGTAGAGGATCAACATCATGACTATCATCCTGGTTATCCTCATCCATTGGAGAAAATGTGCCTTGGATCAATCTATGTATCTCCTCTTCCTGATTTGTATCACAAACTTTATCTCCATCCATATCAAAGTTTGTCTTGAAAGTTCATGAGGGGGAAGTTATGGGCCTTCCAAAATAGGGGCTTGTGCCAGAGCAAGAAAAAATGACTAACTAGCCTCAGAAAGATGCCCACAGCAAATGGGGGTCTTGTAGTGTGTTGGTTTGTATACCTAACCATGGTATTATTTATCCTTAAGCATGTCTGAAGAAAAATTTATGAATATCCCAAAATTAGGTTTCAGAATCAAGTGTGGAGAAAGTCCTAAAAATGACAAATTCCCACCACAAATTGTGTGTTGAAGAAAATGCTCACACCATATGGGGGTCTTGTAGATTGATATTTGGCCTACCTGACCATGTCTTCAGATTGTCTTGGAATTAGCTGAGGAAGAAGTTATGAACCTTCCAAAATAGTGTTTTAGGTGGATTGGACCAGACTAAAAATTAGATTGTGTTGGAAAAACTGGCTCATGTGGCCTTGGGAAAATTCCCGCCATACCTTATAGGTGTATGATAAAAATTATCTAAAGCTATCATCCTACATCTTATTGAAGAGGCTATCTCATCATGGTCTCATTTCTCAAAGAAGATGTTTGATGACAAAGATAATGGTCTGCCAAAACAGAGTTTCAGGCTGTTTTGCACTATTCCAATACTAGCAAAACACCTCAGGGAAATTCCCACCCTATATCATAGGATGATGAGAAAAATAATATGAAAATGTTAGGCTATAGCTTGTTGATGGGTGCATCTAACCATGGTCTCAGTTATCATGTGGAGTGTTTCATGACAAAGATATAAATTTGCCAAAAGTAAGAAAAATATTATTTTGCATTTTAAGAACATAAGAAAATTGGTTAACTGTTAGATTTAGGAAATTGAAAAGGCATTTTCAAATTCCCTCAAGGAGGGGTTATTTTGATTATAAAATTCATCAGGTAGCATAGGCATGTTCCTTGGTGAACTGGATATCCAACCATACCTTCAGGTTTTCTTATGATGGTCTCATATGCAAAATATCAATCTGCCAAAAATAGGAAAAATAATATTTTGCATAGTGAGAACAAAAGAAATTGACCAAGTGTTAAAAACAGGAGTTTGAGAGGTCAGTTGGAAATTCCCGCCAAGGGATGTATTTGTGAAAGTAAATTTATCAAATTTCATGGATCCATTCTTTGGTAAGTTTTCCATATGATCATGACTTCAGGTTTCCATAGAGTGTTCACACGTGTGAAATATGAGTCTTCCAAAATGGGATGAAATATGTTTTGATGTTCAAAAGAGGTTGAGGAGTTATTTTGAAATGCATGCCATAGGTTGTGTGTACGTCAAAAGATTTATCTTGTGATATGGTCTTGTTCATTGTTGAAATGGATATCTAGCCATGCTTGTAGGTTTCCTTATGGTGATCACATGAGGGAGAAATCAATTTTCCAAAGTAGAAGAAAAATTGTTTTTACAAGTTAAAAACAATTTTGTCTAAGTGTTAAATCAAACAGTTTGGAAGGCTATATGCTGATGTGGACAGTACTGAAGACAAGATACTAATGGTGTATGGACAGAGTTGAGACAGGGCTGCAATATTTTGTATGTTGAATGACTTGCTGAGTACAGAATGAAGACTTGTTGATTGGTATTTTTGATGTGTGTGCCTGTGGCAAACTTTGGAAGAGTTTGTTGTATCAATTTTAATTTGTAATATAAAATTTGTATAGGGAGGTTGGGTGGATTTGGGGAAAGACTTATTGATCTTTTGACAAGTTGAATCTTGTTTGGATGTTGTAGCATCTGAATTAGTTGTAGCTGAGTAAACCATTCTAGTGGGTGGTGCCACCTTATGGGTTGTAGCCCATATTGGAGATTGAAGTCTCCACTTATTTAAAGATTACAAAATTATATCTTATGTCCCTTGTGCAATGTCTTGATAGTGATGTGTTTAATTTATGAATGACATGTGCCTAGTTAATATTGTTCTTTGATAAATATGTTTTTGAAGCAATTGTGAAATAATGATATAATATTGGTACAAGAAGTTGAAATTGAGTTGAAGCCTTAGCTCATTGATTCATCCCCCCCCTATTAGTGAGCATTGTGTCTAACAGACTGAAGTTTCATTGATTCCAACAAGTCTTGTGCAATGGCCTTTGATTCACTCACAAGGAGACCTTGATAGTTTGGGCATTGGAACACTAGGTGGCCCAAATGGTCCAAATGAAATTTGTCCTTCTACTGTGGAAAGTGATTAACGCTGTGTCAACGGACAATAGATTAGTGGAGCATTGGGTCTGGTAAAAAAATTGAATTGGATAGAGTCATTATTGACTAGACTCTCTTGTTGCAATTACTCTGGTTTAAATAAAAGGAGGGAGTTGTAGGGTTATTAAATTCATTTGTAAGCTACATGGCCTGAAGAATACAACTACTATTTTGAGCCTCAATATTAGTTTGTATCCCCCAAAAAAGGATGCATGCTTACCTTTAATGAATTTACAGCCAGATGATTGTTGTAGAGTATGACTAATCTCTCTAGTTTTGGATATGGTTGATAAACAAATATGAGCTCAATATGCACTTAATCAATCACCAAGAACCTTATCGCAACTATAGAAACTATGCTGAAAATGCATGGTTGATCTGTGAGTAAACAACCAAGAACCATTGAAATCTAGGGAACTACTTAAGCGAATATGCGCAGATGTTATAAATTCATAGGGACGGCCACCATTTCTTTAGTTGGGACTGCAATCATGGCTATGTTTTCATGGTTTTGAAACCAAAAACATCTAAACAAGATGCCATTTGTCTACTTATTGCATTAGCCATGTCTGTTTGTGCATGAGTGCTATTGACTGGTGGTTCATTGGAAAAAGCGTCTTATGTCTTCTGGTGCTTCACTAGAATTCTCTATTCAATGGACAATCTTGATATTTATGAGTCTAATTTGAATGAGATTTTATAATCCTGCTATTGGTGTGGTAGGAATAAGAAGAAGCGTGTGCATGAACGATAAAAGTGGGCGTGTGAGTGTTAAAAATGAAAACTTTGGTTTAGAGGGTATGCAAAGATAGCCATATATTGTCGATATAGAGATGAAAGTTCCTCAAAAATTAAAAATGTTGATATTGCCATGGTTTTTCCGCCATGATAAAAAAAATGAAGTATTAATCCACAAATGTTCAAAACGTGGAAATATTTCTCGGAAAAATCCGCCCAAATATATTATTGGCTATTGCTTTATTTCTTCCTAGTTTGTCATGCTAAGTTTCCAATAATATATTCTCCTTCAACATCTTCTGAACCTGCATCATTCAAAATTATGTTTTTAATTGGTTGGTCTCATTCATATTGTTGTACATGTCATTTTTTCTTAAAGAACATAGTATTTTACCGTTATAATTTATGGAGTATCATGAACTTACTCTAACTAGAATCATTTTGGAATTTTTCATTTGTTACTTAATTTATCTTCTTCTGTATCCATATTTAATTTGTATGTAGTTTGTTCTTCCCTACATTAACAAGAAAAAGACAACCAAGTTCAAGAAAACCATGGTTGAAGTTGTTTCCTTGTAATGGATAAATCTAGTTCCTTTAATCGGGTGTTGTTTAGGTTGAGGATTTCTGAAATGATATCGTGGTCAAGAGTTGATGAATGCACCTTCTTTATCACACCATACACATAAGATTCCTCTCATATCACTCTATTCTATTTGCAAAATATACTCTTCTTGACAATTCCATTTCTCTACTTTTGTTGGGCATGTTACTATCAAAAGGCTTTCTCTCTCATGCAAAAAAGTATTTTTTATTTTATTTTTAAGAGTCTCCTAAATAATTTTAACCCAATGCCCCCCATATTTTGTCTGTAACATTAATCATACTTCTTCACTTTTACCATTGGTTAGGCTGGTTTTATCTTGAGTTTTGCATTCCATCGAGACCAACAAACTTAGAATTCCTCTTTGGGACCACATACTAAATTCATTCTCTGATGAGGTCGTTGCAGATGGTTGTTGGAGGAATTTTGAATGCTTTGTATGCCTTTTAAAATCAGGATATTGTGAGGGATATTTTGGAATTAAATTTCCTTTCGGTCGTCTTCAATTATCTTAGTAGATTTCAAATTTATTATATGCTGGTCTTTGACATGTTTGAAGCAGGTTATACTTGTCGGACCAATAAGTCGTTCCCTCCTTGGGTTCATGTTGGATTTTGTGTGTTCTATGGATTCAATTCTTTCTTCATTGGGGTTGCACTTCCCTTTATTTCCATCCTTGCAGACCTATTGAGAGGTTTGACTCTACTAGTGACTTCTGCATACCCTTGTTTTATGTGGGTTTGTATCAAGAAGCCCAAAAAATATACCTCAGGCTGGTACTTGAACTGGGGTCTTGGTATACTTGGGATTCTTTTCAATCTGGAATTTTCAATTTGTGGAGTATGGAGCATGGTTGATAGTGGATTAAATCTCTAGTTCTTCAAGAAAAATTAGCATTCTATAAAACAATTGAATGGAAATTGACCACTTAATATATTTGGTTTTGTCATTTTGGTGGTCCTTTAACGTATAAATTAGACAGCTCAAGCATATCCCACAACACTTCTCAAGTCAGGGCTCATTTGGTGATTATAAGATTTTGATGTATATATTCATTGCTAAATATAGAGACATAATCATAGAACATATGATCAAGAAAAATAAATGTTCTTCAATATTTGTAGGTTAGTTGGCTGAAATTTTTTTGTTATAATGTTTATCTTCAAAAAAAAATTACAAAGTTATCTTTTACTAGCATGCATTTCTATTGCAAGTGCAATATTGTGAAATTTTGACAGATTTTTCATATTCTTCATGAAATTTTTCAATTTATAATTGAGGAATAAAAATGTTCGTACAACATATATACATATTTTTTAAATTACTCATCAAAAGTAAAATCGCAACTTACCAATTGTAACTAGGAATTTTATCAAATTTTTACTTGGCTAGCCACTTTAGAGAACATAACCAACAATAGAATTCCCCAACTAAAACCCTGTGCTACATCTACATTGATGTTTATTACTCTTGACCTTATGTATTAGGAGTTTTGGACCCATACTGTGATTGTTAAGGTCCTTTATGAGAATCAATAATGACACCTATCTTTCAAGGAATTGAATGTGCAAATCAAACCTTATGCTACATCTACATTAATATTTAGTAATATTAACCCTATGTATTAGGAGCTTTGGACCAATACTATGATTGTTAAGTCCCTCTATGAGAATCAACAATGACACTTGTCTTCAAAGGAACTGAATGTGCATTTCGACAAAGTGACAAGGCTATGAGCCTACTTAGTCATCTAATATAATTGGTCCTCCTCTAATATGTCAAACAGAATATGCTCAATTCCAAATATTATCTTACAGTGTCTTGATCTGAACATATGAAGTGAAAGAACTGAGGCTTAGTCCCTCTAAAATCCCTTCCTGATTCCTTACACTTTCTAAGTGAAACAATGGTCATCATAGGTTGTCCATCCACAAGGGGCATCATAATTTCAAGCCCTATTCTTAAATTTCAAGTTCATTTTTCACACATGTAAACACTAGCATTCAAAACATTGCCCCATTGTAAAAGGGCACCCTGATTTCCCCCTTACGGAGATACAGGGTCACCAAAATCCATTTGTCATTTTTTGGGAGGAAATGGATTTGTAAGTAGGATAGGTTGTCAGGATAACAATAGGGGCCTTTCTGGTCCAAGCCATAGTCTAAAGGTTTTTTACTAGAAGGTGACAGAAAATGATATTTACTTAATCGAAGTGAAAATGATGCTATGATGGGTTGTGTGAAATATAATCAATCAAAATGATTTCCAAAGATACCAAGATAAAATATTTCATTTATTTTTAAAACTAAATAGATACAATAAATTCTTTGCTTGAACACATCAATAAGACACATGACATAAAATATTGAAGATAAAGCAAATTTTGCACTATTTACCTCTTGGGTTCATTGTTATTCTATTGGCACGCAATTTTATTCTTGTGCAAGGGATTGCAAAGAACATTTGAGTTTGACTTGATTCCTGGAAGTACACAAAGATATATTAAAGAGTTGGTTCAATATGGTGTTTGGGAGTTATCCATTTTCTGAGTAAGTCTCCCAAAATAGCTCCTCCCAACCAATTTTATTCTATAAATTTAACTTTCACCATGCTAAGAGCTTGTGAAAATTCCTCATGAGAAACCCTCAGAACAGTCATCAACCAGTCTCCCTTCTCTTTGTTTCGGGTGTAACCATTCCAGTTACTATCTGATGATCCTACACCACCAAATTTAGAAACCATTTTTTATACCACCTTGATACCATGAATACTTCTCGGATCAATTCTATAAGAAGAAAAAAATTTCACATCGGTGGTGTAGGGGACAAATTGATCACTTACTGAGAATTGAAAACCTATTACTATTGAGTTCCAAAGACGAATGCAAAAAAATAAGTACAAGACATGAAGATTCCAAGGAATAAAATGAATCCCTGGATGTTTTATTTTCTCTGCATACCCTAGACCTCCCTCTGTGTATGCTTCCCTCCCACTTCTCAAAACAACAATTTCGTTCAGAATTTATTTTGGACACAAATCCCTTCCACCAAATCATTGTAAAATAACTAGACCATCGCGACAGAGACTCTACATACCAAAATGATGGATTTCATTTCATCTCTGTGGGGAAAACCTCTATGTATGCTTCTCTCCCCATTCTCAAAACCATGATTCCCCACAAGCTTTATGTTGATCACAACTCCATTCCACCAAACCATTGTAAACGCTCTAGACCAACGTGACAAAGACTCTATATACCAACATGACGGAGTTCATTTCATCTCTTCCCTTTCAACTAATTTTTTGTTTTTATGTTTTGTTTATTTTTTATGCTAAATAATAAATATTTAACTATCAAGTTATATTAAAAAATACCTTTCAATAATAATTTTTTTAATTAAAATAATATTTTTTTATTAAAGAATTTAATTTTCAAATAAAAATGACAAGTGTCAACATTATGCATCTGAAGTATATTAAGTAATAAACTTATGAAAGAAACAAAACATGGAACCTAGAATCATTTCTGAAATTAATGTGAGGCTACATGTAATGTAACATACACAATCGTGTAAGGTTAACATGTTGTTTCAATGGTGTAATTTAAATTGTGACATTCTAGTTTTCAATTAAAAGATGTGTTTTTATTAAGGAGATCAATTTTCGATTAAAATATAACAATAGACTTATTTACTCATTTTTTTGTTGATCATGCACTCTAAAAATCAAGGGTGGAACAAAACAAACTACTAATAGTGGCACACACAACTCAATAGTAAATGTGTTGACATTATGCATATGGTGTACATTAAGTGATAAACTTAGGAAACAACAAAAGGTGTAGCACAGAATCCTTTCCAAAGGTTACTGTCAAGACACATGTAATGCAACATAAAAAAAAAATTGAAGGTTAACATGCTGCATCAATGGTGTAATTGAAATTGTGACATTTTGTTCCAAAGGACTTGAGTTAAAAGGACAGATAAATATAATATGCCATTTGTACAAGTGGTTCATTAAAAAACACATTGAAAACAACATTGTACTATGTGTTCTCTCCTTCCTTTGTCAAAAAAGGAATAATAAGGATGGTTTTCAAAGGTATGGATTGTTCTGGATTCCTCGATTATTATTGTACCCGAACTTGCACATACCAAGATGTAGAAAAAAATAATGTAGGGAACCATTGAGGATGATCAATGATGACCTAGGTAGGTAGGGAGGAAATAATGTTTACTTATTATATGTGGATAGAAGGATCAAGGAAAAACTCAATAGCTTGATCTAGAATTATAGATAGACTTAGGTTGAATCCAAATTTAGCCTTGAATGAGGGATGGAATTGCTAATTAGTATGGTACCTATATTTATAATTAAGGAATAAATCGCAATCGAATCATTTAGAATCCTCAATACCTTGGGAGCAAAGAAAAAAGAGGAAATAAACCATCAAGATGAAGGGGATGTCCACCATCAACAATAAGTAGTAGAGTGACATTTAGGATGAGGGATTCTTAAAGTTCAAAAGTGTACCTTTGAAGGAGACGACTTTCTTAAGTCATGATAAAAAATATAGACTATATGGACAAAAGATGGGTCCAAAATCTAGATTCACAAGAATATCGCTTTTCACAAAAATAAAATTAAATTAGAATTGCCATTAGCTATGGGACAACCCCCTTAATTTTAAACATGTGAAAGTGGAGACGAATGGAAATAGGAACTATTAGCACAGTATAAAATTTATTCTTGCGGGATTTAGCGTTATGACTGAATATATTTCAAAGGTTTTCTCGATTTGGTAGGTTTGCAAGAGAAAAGGATTTCGTTGGTTATTTGAGCAAAAAGAATGAATTTTTATCATTTGAAAGGATTTTATTCTTTTTTAATAAAACATAAACAATGATTTTATAGGTAAAGTTGGCTTTATAGTCAATTTCTTATATGCTTTATCAAGTTTTGTTTCTTTTTAAAAAATATGGAAAAGGAGTTTTTCGTAAAAGTTTTGGAACAAGGCCGCTCAAACAATGAGATCCAATGGTTGATGGCAATATGGGGGTCACCACATCAATGCATACCAATCAACACCCACCATAAAATTCCAAGCACCAAATGCATAATAAATGCTACATCACTTTGTTCCTTGATGTATTTAGAAAATGCCAGGGCATATAAACGGTAAAAAAGTCAAGCATCGAATCGCATGTGGAATCATTTCTTCATTGTAAAAGACAAAGTTATAAAGGCAGATGAAATTGTATTTGAAGCAATGCATTCGCTCAAGAATATGTGGCTCTTAGAAAATCATTGATCACACCTATGATGTCGTCATGATGGGAGCATGCGACGCTGGTCTGAAAGCCGCCATCGGGTCTTTAGAGCACAAAAGTCAAGTTAATTTTCCATCCATATTGAAAAAGGTGGTGACAACATTGACAATATATTAAGCAATGTAGCAACATGATGAATATATAAATCCATTTTCTAGTGCAAACCCTCATGAGTTAAAAAAGACAAAGGATGTCGTAGTATTCATGTTCACTGGAATTTTATGTTATTACGTTGGAATTTATGTATATTCAAAATCAGTTAGAATTAATATTACCCCATATTTTAGCATTGGCTGCATTGGTTATTTCAAGACATTAGGGGTAGTTTTTTCTATTTTCGAATATTTTATGTGGCCGCTCCATTTAGAACAGTTCAGATTTATGAATCGCCTGTATTCAAAATCATGAAGCATTGCAAAGAATGTTTGACTTCTTTTTCCACCAGGAAAATTTTAGGTTTGAATATTGAAAGCGTTTTGGAGAGCCGTGGAATAGAGAAGGAAGATGCAAGACATGGGGATGATGATGAAGCTTTGACATGAAATATTCATAATGTAGAATTTCACAAAGAACTTGCTTCTTCTCAGGATGAATTTTACCATCTTAATCAGATTGTGGGAAATTTTCATCATTGATAGTTGGATTGATAAACAAGGGAAGGCTAAGAAACGACATGTAGTTTGGGAGTAATATAAATGGAGATTTATTGTCCAGAAAATCAAAAGTAAAATCAACGTCGCAGGTAAAAACTCAATTGCATCCAACAACCTAGAAACATTTTGTCGATTAAAATGCTAGCAAGCTAATTTTGTGAACCATTGCAGAATGGTGTTAAATCACCGACCAAATAAACTATCATAGTTGCAGCTAAAAGAGATCTATAGTCGACATAAATTTCAGTGCCACAACATGCAAGAAGAAATTAAATTTCAAAATCAGCGGAATTTAGATGCTCGTCGTTAAATTCAAACCATGCATCCACACCACATTCTTTTGAAAAAATTGATCGGCGACCAAATAAAATTCAGCTGCCGGAATGTGTTGTCCAATTAAAATTTCAAAACTCAATGAATTTTTTTGTCGGCGGTGAAATTGAAACCACATGTAGGTGCAACATAGTGTGACCAAACAAATCAATGGCTGTGAAATTTTTTTACTCGAGTAAAGTGTTCAATGTTTAATATGGTAAAGGCTAAGCAAAATTTGTTTGTATGGTGAAGATGCAAAGGAATATATTTAAACAGCCTTGCATAAACTATGAAAATGAAAATCTACGTCAACACTTATGTCGTCATATTTAATCCTGAACGAAAGGAATTGATTGGATGAAAATTGAGTTTCAAGAAAATCAAGAATTCTTAGAACTCATTTCCAAGCAATCAGGGCTTATTTCTTTATCGGATGAAGAGCCACATTACCAGAAAGGGCCTGATTTAATTCTAGTCAGTGAAATTAAGCATCATTTAAATGATAACTCTTTTTTAAAGGGAAACATGGAAAATACATTACCACACTTCATTCAAATGTATCAAATCAAACAGATTACAAGCTTCCAAGAGTTTTTTGAACTCAACCTTGTGTTGCTGCAAATTTACAGTTGTAGATTGTTGAAGATTTTTTTGCATATCTATATCGAGTTATCATACTCATTGTCTAAAGGAAAAATAGAATCTACATGTGTTAGATTTTCCTAAAAGTTCTGAAAGTAGACAAAGTAGATTTATTTTATGGAATTAATTGTCTCAGTCATCAAGTTCAAGCAATTGTTTCCTCCAAATGGGAGTGAATCTTAAGAAACCAAGAGAGGATATTCTTCAGAATGAGCCTGTCTACAATAACCTATCACATTTTTTACACAGGTATCACATTTTGGGAGAATCAAAGTCATATTCACATTGCAAAACTTGGTAGGAAAAAACTTCGCCAGGTCCACCCAAGAAAAGTTGCAGTTATTAAAGTTGAAGTTGAAAGCTTTTGAAAGATGGTTTTATCTATCCCATGCCTTTAGCTAAGTGGGTGTCCAATATTGTCTATGTTTCCAAGAAACAAGGAACTGCTAGAGTTTGTATAGATTTTAGGGACCTGAATAAATCTTGTCCAAAGGACAGCTTTCCCACCCCTCACATCAATAATTGCACTGGAAGTGTCGTTTTATCCTTCACGGATGGATTTTTTGGCTATAATGAGATCGATATCCTGCCTAACGACCAACACAAAATGACATTTATTTTCCCATGGGGAACCTTTGCCTATCAAATGTTCCCTTTCGGTTTGAAGAAAGATGGAGCTACCTTCCAACACGCAATGTCCTATTCCTTTCATGATATCAAACACATAGTGGAACCGTACCTGCATGACCTACCTTTTCATTCAAAGTAGTAGGAATACCATTCAGGACATCTTAGACATATTTTCCTTCGATGTCGTCATTATCATATTTGGCTCAATCCACACAAGTGTGTTTTTTGTGTTGAGATAGGACCTTTACTTGGTTTCGTTGTTTCTAGGGATGGAATTCGAATTGATACCTTCAATATTGCTACTATCGTGGCCTTAACACCTCTGACACATATTACTGGACTCCAAATTTTGCAAGGGAAGGAAAACTTTCTTTTTTGTTTTGCATGCAATTTTGCAGAGAAAACACATGGCAACATGCATATATTGAAAAATAACACTCCCTTTCTTTAAGATGATCAAGCTCAAAGAGATTTTGATAATTTGAAACAAGCTATAACACACTCACTTGTGTTGCACCCCCCAAATTACTCAAATTATTTTATTCTTTACATTGCCACCTCCACTTCTACTATTGGTATGGTTTTAGTGTAGGAAGATCTGAACGGGAAATAACATGCGATATATTACCTCAGTAAGAGTCTTCTTGACTCTGAAACTAATTACTCACATGTGGAGAAGCTATCCTTGGCTATGGTCATCGTTGTGCAACGTTTTCATCACTACATCTTACATCACACCACTATTTTACTTGCATATCAAAACCCTATGTACTATATTCTTACTCGCCAAGTACAAGGGGAAAAGTATTCTCGTTGGATTGTCATCCTACAGGAATTTGATCTCGATTTCTCCAAGAACACTTCCATGAATTATTTGGTCTTTCTGAAACTGATGTATGACCTTCCCCGTGCTATCACGGAAGCTAAGCCCAATGATTCATTTCCAGATGAATTCGTGTTCCTGATAAGCATGACCTTCCCGTGGTATGGAGATGTGATCATATATCTCTAGACTCAAATATTTCATCCCAATTTATCCCGTGAATATTGTCAATGCATCTGTCACCATGCTAAGTATTACCTCATTCTCAATGACACCTTATATTGACGTGGTATTGACTATATTCTTCGACGATGTCTTACTCATGACAAGGCTAAATAAGTCATGAATGATTGCCACTCTGGAGAATGTGGTGATCATCTTTCTGGGATGGCTACAGCTTAGAAAATCCTTTGGGATGGGTATTTTTGGCCCTCAATCTTTAAAGATTGTCATGAGGTGGTTAATAAATTCCCACACTATCAGCTTTTCTATCCAAAGAAGCACACCCACCCTACTTTGTTACACGCCATCATTGTCATTGGTCCTTTTTCTAAATGGGGGATTGACTTTATGCATTATAATCCTACCTCAGCCGGGGAGCATGGTTACATCATCGTAGCCATGGATTATTTTACAAAATGGGATGAGGAAATGCCTATATATGTAGAGGATGGTAATATTGTCACCCTATTCCTATTCAATCACGTCATAGCTAGGTTTGGAGTCCCACAAGCCATAGTAACTAATCATGGATCTCATTTTCATAATCAGATGATGACTGAGTTGAGTACCAAGTTGGGTTTTCGTCATGAAAAATCAACCCCTTACTACCCACAAGTTAATGGAAAAGTTGAATCCATTAACAAGGTCTTGAAGACTATGCTTTGTAGGATGGTTGGAGACCACAAATCCAATTGGAACTTAACTCTCTTTTCTGCACTATGGAATTACAGAACTTCAGTTAAAATAGAAACTGGTTTCACGTTTTCTTAACTAGTCTATGGACTGGAAGTTGTCCTACCTATTGAGTGTGAAATTCCATCACTCAAGCTTGCAGTTGAGCTTCTACCAAACACTTCTATCGAAGAAGAACTCTTTATTTATATTTTGAATCTTAATGAGACTCGAAGAAATGTCACATTGGACAATGAGTCACATAAAAATGGGTCAAGGCTCAATATGATAAATTAGTTCAACCTCATGTGTTTAATGGAGGAGATTTGGTTTTGACCTACGATCAGAATCATGACAAAATTGGGAAGGGGAAGCTTGAATCCATGTGGTACAGTCCCTACATCATAAGTAAAGTATTAGAAAAAGAGGCTTATGAGGTTGTTGATTATGATGGGATACCTTTCAGACAACCTCGCAATGGGTTGTACCTGAAAATGTACTATGCTTGAGTTATCTTGTGAAATAGTTCCTTGTATATATGTACATTTTTATGGATTTTAGTGTGGTTTTGGTTATTTTAATATGGTTTTGAGTTATTGTCAACACTATTTATCCCATGTTTTGATTCTGCAAATCAAATGGATTTCTATGGTTTTGTTGATGGTGCTTGTCATCACACTCTAAACCTTGATTTAGTCACCTGGGTGTTATATTACCAAGATCATGACCTAGTTAGTTCCGGTGCGGTTTGTATAGGTCCAGCCACCAATAGCATTGTCAACTACCATGAAGTAATAGGTTTGTTAACAGAATTTGCATCTTGAGACATTGACCATTTGGTAGTCTTCATGGACTCTCAGCTAGTGGTTTCTCATTTAAATCACATCTATGCCATTCAGAAACCTTTACTTCTTCATCTCTTTCAAAGAGTATGTTTGTTGGAAAGATCATTTGAGACTATTACGTATCAACATATTCATATATCTAGTAACACTGTTGTAGATTCATTAGCCAATTACATGTTGGATTGGTATATTGCTCATACATAACATTTTATAAGTAAAAAACATGGTTCATTGTAAATAAATCTAAATAGTAAAAAGACAAACAACTCATATAAATATCATCCCATGATTGAAAACAGATAAGCCACCAATAATTTTGTATATATATGTGTGTGTGTGTGTGTGTGTGTGTGATTTTACAAAAATGGTCTCGAAACCCTGATTGAAGCACGCTGGATTTCAGATATACAAAATATCAAAAATACTAAAGTTGAATAACTTTCAGTGTCTACATTATGTGGGATCTAATGGTGCTCGTGATAGCACATGACGACCCTTGCCACTCTACGTAGAAACTGTCCAAATTGATCTAACACCCATGTAGTGTTCCTTTGGTACCTCCTAGGGTAGTTATATACAGTGATGTCTGAGATGTCCAATGTCAACCGATCGAGGTTATCCTTAATCTTGGTCAACTCATCATCTCTTTTATGAACAAAGCGCCCCCCCTTTCACCTGTCAATGGGATATGAGCTCCCAAGTCGTGCATGTCCCACATCTACATGAGAAAAGTCGGTCGTGTTAACATACATAAAAATCATAAAAACATAAAATTCTTAGTGTCTCAATTACCCATATCACCCCACTGGGCACCTGCTGGTAGGGCTACATCAAGATCTCCTTAGAATTCGGTTCCTACATACGCATAGTACTCAATCATGAGGATTTTTTCGTCTAACCATCTAAATAATGCAGTCCCATATTTTACCCTGGAACCCCCACCACCATGGTGGGCCATAATACTACCCACTGCAGCATACGAGGGTCTCATGCCCTCAGCTTACGAAAGGCCACTTGTTTCCTCAAATGGGGTACCCTCTCAAAGAAAAATGATACTAAGATAGTTCCATATTCGAATTGCTTCTGCTCTCCTCACCAAAATTTAGTCATATGTTCTTTCATTGTAACAAGTAAGGCTTCCGCCTAGTTGAATACCGTGGGAGCAATTTTCTCTACGACATAGATCATGTGTGCATACGAAGCTTGGTGAGAACCTTGGATCCCTGAGATTCATAGCATGGTGAAGAGAAATGTGTGCAAGGGTAGATCCATGACATCCTTGATGGTATTTTCTTCTCACTCATTTAGGTACTCAGCAAATAGTAACAATCAATGAGACCCTATGTAGTGATCTCTCCTCCACAAGGATCTGTCAGGGAAATGGGTTCTCCTCGCCGTGATAAGCCTATAAGGAAGTAGTTGTCTTCTACTTCCAGTGTCAAAACGTCAACCCCAACCTCAAAGTACCATTGTTCAGGATTCCATGTCCTGACGATGTACTCCAATAGCTTCACTTTATTTCTCATGTTGGGCACATTAAAGAATTTCCAGATCCCGCACCCACGCAAAGACGCTATAGTGCCACCATCATTCCAGGATCTTATATTATCAGCTTCATGTTCTCTTTCCTTTTAGATGACCATATTAGCTAAAGAGTACCTGCCAAAATTTTTAAATGAGGCATTAGAACATAGAATCAACCATTTGAAATTAAAAAAACCTCTTCTTTTGGCTTATATTCAACAACATTCTAGAGCGTTTGTGGTACCGCCTGTCTCCCTTTAGGACAGAGCGGTGCCACCACACTTTTTTGTAGGAAAATGTGCCATGTCACACGGGAAACTCCTGTACCAAAAGGGAAAAGTGAGTTACCCAATGGGCGCATTTTACCCTTGGGTAAATGCCCCCAAAACCCTAAAACTAGCATGGAGTTGAAAAAGGAAATCTTGGAAATCTTAGAAATGGTTTGAAGATTTACTTGGTGTTGACGATTCTGAAAATGGTGCACTGATGGCTTCAAAATCCCTGGTTGAAATATGCACAAGAATAGCCCTAAAATTCTCTCCAAATGGTAAAAGTGAAATTGGTAAGTATTTTTACTATTTACTAGCCGTTTATTAACATATTTTTGGGTTTTATTTCTTTATTTAATTAATTTATTAAATATTTACCCTCAAATAGCCTATAAAACCTAGTTTTTAATATCTTTAGAGACTAATGGTCATTTTCAAGTTTTACAGGGCCTGGAAAATTGAATTTCCAGTTATGAATGAGTTTTTTTTTTACGTTTTCGTCCTCACACAAAATGGAATAATCTCTTGAGCGCTATTTTCAAAATATTAGTTGTGCTCATTAAACCTAGTGAAAATATTGTTAATTGAACTTGTCTTCTTCACGCTTGTAAGAGTACTTTAAGAGTTGCATTTCCGACAATAGTTTACCCCTTTCTCTATTCGGATTGACTAAGGTACGAAAAATGAATACTCTACTTGTTGACTAGAAGAGTTCTCTAAGGTATTCTTTAATACTTTTTCAGGCCTCGGAGACTAAATCATACGAAAAAGGACCTTTTGGAATCTTCTTCCATTTTTTGCAGAATATCTAAACATGAACGATACTAATTTTAATTTCAATGGACTCGCTAAACTAAACACCGAGACCCTCTTTTGGGAATGAACCCCTCCTTTCTCAAGTTCATAAAACATGTGAGAATGGACTTATCCCATGATAAGATACAACGAGTTTTTTTTACCCTCTTTGAACTCGTAAAAACGAAAAGAGGAACTCACCAATCATGATGGGGAAATTAATGGAAGGGAACCATTTTTTCATTTGCAATAATGGCAGTTTATAGTCACCTTTGAACATGGCACTTGTATGCATTTCATTTAGTGAATTCGGTATTCAACTTGATTTTGATTCAATCCACTTTCATGATTCATGTCACTCCTTTGAGTCTTTCAAAGAATGCATCGTCCCCCACCGCATTATGTCTTGGTATCCACCTCGTCAAGTCAATGCTGCCAAGTCTTCGATCATGACGCCCAATGTTCAAAGGAAAGTCATGTTGATATTGTGAGTTCGCAGTCAAAACTTTGTTTTAGGTCCCTTTGACCCATTCCTATGGTTACATAATATTCAAATTCCAAAATTCTGTTCCAAGTTTCATGTCGTCAATGTGGGATTCTTCATGGCCCTCCTTCGATGGGACTCTTCCTATCGACTTCATCTCCTTATCCAGGAATTAGTATTAGAAACAAATTAGTAAGTTGAGATCTGTCTGCATCAATGATAGACCCTCTCTCTTTCTACATAGGTTTATATAATTGATCTTTGATCGAAAGATTCAACTAAGTGTTCAACATTAGATCATCTATTCGCACTTGAGATATTGTACAAAGGTACCTTGGGAATCATCGACATCAATAGTGATCTCCCTCACACTTGTTAAAGGTTCTCATCATTGACCGGTAATCAAGTGGTTTCTACCATGTTCGAAATCAAGACATTGTAATCACATGGATGGAATCGTATGTTGTTGAAGACGATATGAAGACCCTGGGTACTTTTTAAGTACTCATTGCTTTCCTAGGTTGCAATGGAGTATTTTATGAGTCCTAGCATGGATCCACTTTTGTATGGTCGTGTTTGTGCTCAAATTTCCATATGTATGACATAGATATACATTGAATGTCTGGTAGTTATGTCCAAGTTTGATTATTCATCACATGGATCTACGTTGTATTCTAGTAGCCATGATTGTATATACCTCACATGGATCTGCTTTGTATTGGTCCACAGCCATGATGAGAGTCATATAAGTCTTAATAAAATTTTTGATGTACTATAGGATGAGATATGTTGTTAAAGATCTCCAATTAGTGAAGTCTTTCCTCAAAGTGATAACTTGTTCTGAAAAATCCCTCACCTATCCTATCCCTCTAGCCTCATGCTTTGAGGGGAATTGTGTTATACATATTTCTCGTCATCATCATATACTGAGATCAGTTTATCAGAACTTGCCTCCATTCCCCAAGTTATGAAATTGAAATGGGACTTATATCAGTGATTTAAATCCTTTGTCCACCACCACACTTTCCTTGTGGGAAAAGTGTGTTAACTAAGTTAGTAACACTTATTTTCCATTCACAAAACACGGTGACACCACCACATTCATTTGTAAATTAGTGGTTCCCTATTGGTAACGCTCTGTCATAGTTGACAAAGAGCGGTGCTCAAGTTTTAAATCTAAAAAGAGAATCTTTTCAAAGCTTCTCGAACCTAATATTTGTGGCAACCTCATCCCTAGACTCTTGGACCACCTAGACTCGAGATCCCTCATTGTAGGATCTCCCATCCACCTCACCCATAATAATCTCAACCATTCCTATCATCCTAGGGATATAAGTAGTGGCTCAACCCCCATGAGTAAGTGGAGGAAGATAATGCTACAACACCAAAATTATAGCCAAATCTAGCCAAGGAGAGTAGGCATTTGGTGGACAAGTTGAAGCTTTGGAGGAAAGATCTTGCTTGAGAAGATACTTCTCGACACTAACGCTCTTGGTTGTAATCTCTCTCTTATTATTTTAATGCAATGAAATTTCATTTCCCATAAATCATATTCTGTACTAATCATTGGTTTTATTATTGAATTTCTTAGTCATCAATATAATATTATAGATCATACTTGGTACTTTTAATCTTGTATGCTTTTGTGGTGTGCTTCTTGTAGGTAAACTGTGGATATCTAGCATTCTAGAAGGCTGGTACATTACATTGTGTAATAGGTGAAAGATCCATTCCAAGAATCTACCAATATCAAGGGAAGTTCTTCTCATCGTTTTAACTCATTTTCTCTAGCTGTAAGGACTTTAGGCTAGGGAAACGACTTTCATCCGTTGAAGGTGAGAATTTACAGCAATAGTCTCCATGTTGTCATGTGATTGTATCATCCCTAGAAATTAGTCCTAAATTGATCCACATACCTTTATCTCCATCTGGATGATCCAGGATTGCATCATCCTTGGACTTATGTCCTAAAGTGATAGGGGTTGATCATCTTGTAATTGGATCATGTGTGTTACAGGTTATGTTGTTGTTGATGATGATGTTTCTGATCGAAAGATCAAGTGTTTCTATAGATGAAGATGTTGTTGACCGAAATATAAAGTGTTATTGTAGATGATAGAGTGATCGTGTTCTACATAATATGAATATTAAAGATGAATACTTAGTGTTGTAGAATATGACACTTCGTTACTAAAGATGTTGAAGATGTTCCAGTAACTATTCCAGTTGTTGATCACTGTTGAAGAAAACTTCCAATGAATATAAATGTATCACCTTGATATTGTTGAATATGCTCTCTCTCCTTTCTCCTACAGTTGATGTTGATGTTGTCAGTAGAAAACCCTTTGCGTTAAGTAAGAGTGTTGAAATATTGTAACTTCGAAGAATATTCTAAATGTATTTTATTATTGTAATCTATAAGAGATATTTTATTCCTCCGTCGAGATGTTATTATTGTATTTGGTCATAATAGAGTCATGATGTAAAACCTTCATTGTAATTTGGTTCAATAGAACCCTCCGTAATATAATATTACATTGTTTTGTGTCTTCCTAGGTGAAGTTGACCAAGTGAGTTTGTTGGGGCTGACCTGTTAGGGAAAAATTCAAGTGGAAGATAAAGTATAAATAGAAGAGGTGTGTTACTCATTTGGACACACACACACGCACACTTGTGTATAGCACATAGGAGAGAGAGAGAGAGAGAGAGAGAGAGAGAGAGAGAGAGAGAGAGAGATACAAGGAGAAGGATCACATGTTTGGGGTTTTATCTTTGTACTTTTGATACATCTATTTAGAGGAAGTTTTGTTAGGTTTTCTTACCCTAGAGGGTTTCCCAAGATCAATCTACGTCTATCTTGTGACTTTGTTTCTGTCAGTTATCTTTCATATGCTATTAGTGTGAAATTGAATTGAATAGTAATGATATCTGTCTTATCATATGGAATCTTAAAATATATTAATATAACATTACCTATATTACATTACATAATATATTAATATAATATTACATAGATTACATTGCATAATATATTAATATTACATAGATTGCATTACATAATATATTAATATATTATTAATCTATATTACATAGTTTATTAATATAATAAGTATAAAATATATTAACATATATAATATATTAACATATATAATATATTAATAACTATTGTAATGCTATACTCCCTCGCGATGGGTGCCAATGATGTCATGATGATATTCATCGAAGCAATTCAACCTTTAGAAATTGGCATGTGTTTGAAGACATGACAAAGGACATTTGGCGACCACCTCCTAGATGTCTCTCGAAGATTTGTTTTGGGAATGATTAGACACTTAATGGTTGAGTTTGATCAATCTATTTGGTTCAGTGCTAATGCACTTGCTCACTTTTAATCCTCTGCATGGGTATTCATGGCACCCTGTTCCAATGCTTATTATGATGGGAATTCGCATCGCAAGGATTTTTGGTTTCCTTTTTGTTCTAATGTCGTTTGACATTCCTCCAGCATCCACTTTGTTGAGTCCACTCGTCACTATAGATTTTCCATCAATTATGCTTTCATTATTGTCACTCTCTATTTTGGTGAGGAAGACTTGTTAGGATTGTTCTGGCACCTAAAATTCATTAATAGCGACATGGCATGCACCAATGTGACTGATAAGAAGACTGTCAATGATACCACACACTCTCACATGCCTAGGTCTCTAAAGAAAATGGAGAGTTCCAAGGGTTTATTTTCTAACATGGTGTAGAAAAAGACTAAGGATTACACTATGCACCTGGGAAAGAGAATTGACCGTCAAATTCCTCATTTGAATTCTTAGGATTTTACTGTGGAATTTGGTGGTTTGGTTAATGATGCGAGGTCCTTGCACACATGAGAGACTCGACACACAAGAAATATGAGGCTTTTCTAGTCGATGAATGTTTTATTAATCCTAGATCTTGATGAAAGAAGAGGGGGCAAGGTTCAGGGAGACATGCACATTCTTGTAGTGATGGATCCAATTGAAAACCTTGAGATTGGTATGTAGTGCATAGACCGCAATCATGTTTTGGAAGATGAGAGTATTAATTTAAAATTTGAAGCACTGAATCAAGAATTAATAAGGAATTTGTTCAATCGAACTCCTCTAGCTAACCAAGTAGACATGCAATTAGTGTTTAGGCACTATTGTGAGGTTGATCCAGGGGATTCCTAGGTGCACGCTAAGGACAACAGTCGACTGAATGATTTGATTTATGTTATGGCGGAATCATATAAAAAGAACCAACAAAGCAGGAAACACACTAGGTCGACAAGAAATATACATAGACAAAATGTAAGAATTTGAACCAATTTATTACTTTTGCTCCATGAAAGATGGAGGAATCGGGAAGATGATATATTAAATTAATATACATGCTTATATAATATGCTGACATTCTTGGGTGACTACCCATTACGTTCAGTTACAATAGAATTTATAATGGTTCAAAATTTTAATCATCGTAGAGCATGTTGGAGGCGAACCTGTCGAAGGAGAACTTGTCGAAGGCAAACCTGTCAGCTGCAAACTTGTCAAGGAGAACCTATCAGCGGTTGTTTGGATCATTCCTCCTTACTTAAGAAAAAATGTTCTCCATTGTGTATTCATGCAGGTGAGGAAACTTGTTGGTGACTTCATTACCAGAGTACCATTTTCCTCGCAGGGGGAGTTGTCCAGCTTTAGCCACTTGAAACAAGGGAATGGACTTTTTCCTTGTATGGCATATGCATCGTCCCACAATGGTGTCACAAAGAAGAGGTTCCTGAACATCTAGATGGATGTCTTCGGGTCCTGCTATCTGCAATTCTCCCTTTTCCAATAATGGTGCATGGTATGGTCGAAGTAGATCTACATTGAAAATTGGGTGTAGACCAAGGCATGCAGGAATGTCGAGCTGAAAATAGTTTTCTCTAATATGCCTAAGGATGATGTATGGACCATATCGCAAAGGTTTCATATTTCTATATGGACCAGTGAAGCACTCCTTCTTTATATGTAACTAGACTTGATCACCCATTTGGAATGAATGAGGAATACGATGCTTATCATGTCAGGCCTTATCTTTTTCATTTGCTTGTTGCAACATATCATGTGCTTGCTTCTGGATCTTATATATTTGATCTCTGAACTTCAATGCTTTCTCCACTTATCATCCTTTGAAGTCGGTTTTTTTCTATTATGTCAAGGAATTGATTAATTCGATAGGCATTCAGGCTTGAAATCCATGACATATCTCAAATGGAATCTTTCCCGTAGAGTTGTGTTGAGCACGATTGTAGCTATGTTGTATGTATGGAAGGTTTTCACCCCATGTTCGACGATGCTTGTGGTTGTACATGCGAAGAAATTGTATGACTAAGTGATTTACAACTTTTGTCTGTCTGTCTGTCTGCGGATGGAAGGTTGTCGACAAAGAAAGTCTTGTATCGAGCTCTTGCTAGAGAGTTTTCCAGAAGGTGCTTAAAAATATAGCATCACTTTTGGAAATAATGGTCTTCGAGAAAAATAATGTTTCCACACATGTTCAAAAAAGAGATGAGCAATCTGATGTGCTATCGTAGTCTTCTTGCATGGTATGAGGATGAGGATAGCCATCTTGGAAAATATATCAACTACTACTAGTATCACATCATGATGATGTTTGGTAGTAGGATATCCTGTCAAGTAGTCGATAGAAATATATTCCCACGGTCGAATAGGAACTAAAAGGGGCATGTACAGTCCTTTTCCTTGATTCAGCGGTTTAGCAATAGCACAAACCATGCACAATCGAATGTAATTGTTGATGTCATATTTAAGTGAAGGCCAAAAACAATAATTTTGGAGGAAAACAAGTGTTTTTGCAAATCCGAAATGTCCTGCAGTCTTGTTGTAGTGCACGTCCCAAATGAGCTTCTATCGGTTCTCACCGGTCGCTACACAAATTAGTTGTCCAAGATTTTATAGCAAGGTGTCTTTCAGGAAGTAGTCGGTAGTCAACAACCTGTCATTCTGAAGTTGTTGATGGATTGTAGATAAATTGCAGTCTACTGAATAAAATTGTGGCCAAGTAGTGGTGTCATAACCCTACATACTCATCACTATAGACAGTAGATTAATTGCTGGTATTTTGAGACAATCAGCTATGGCATTAGCTTTGCCTTTCCAATACTTAATTGCCAACTAAAATTTTTGTAGGTAATTGATCCACTTGAGTTGTTGGATTGTCTATAGTTTTGACTGAGTCAAAGAGAACTGCAAAGGTTTATGATCAGTGAGGATGAATGTTTCCTTAACAAGAATGTAGTGTCTCCATTTCTTAAGAGAGTGTACAATGGCATATAGTTCTTTTTCATACGTCGAGTATCTTCTGACAGTGTCATTGAAAGTATCGGAATGAAATGTGTCTGGGTGACTTGACTGAGTGATCACTATGTTGAGGGCATAGTCTGATGCATCTGTCTCAATATCAAAGGGTTGATGCAAATCAGGTAACACAAGTACTAGTGTAGTACAAAGATTGTCTTTTATTTGTTCAAAAGCTTGTTGTTGTGTCAGTGTCCATTTGAAGACAATTTTCCAATTTCCTTTCATCAACTAATTCAAAGGCCATGCAATGTGGATGAATCCAAGTATGAATCGTCAATAGAAATTCTCCAGACCAAGAAAACTTCTTATTTCTTGAATTTTTTGAGGAATGGGCTATTCTTTGAGGATTTGTACTTTTTCTGGGTCAGCATAAATTCCTGTAGAGTCAGTTACATACCCAAAATACTTGATGATGGTCATCGCAAATGAGCATTTGTCCATGTTTAGATATAGTCAATGTTGTTGGAGAGTGTCGAAGCTGTTTGACATGTTCTTCCCATGATCGACTGAAAATCAAGATATCATCGAGATAAACAATGACACATTTACCAATGAAAGGTCGTAGAAGTTCTTCCATATAACTCATGAAGGTTGCAAGTGCATTGGTTAGGCCAAAAGGCATGACTAACCATTCAAACAATCCTTCCTTGGTCTTAAAATTTTTTTTCCATACATTGGTGGACTTGATTGGAATCTGGTGGTACCCCGACTTGACGTCAAGTTTCGTAAAGAAGTTAGAAACTTTTAGATTGTCAATGAGTTCATCAATCCATGGAAGAGGGTACGTGTTCTTCACTGAAATTTTGTTGAGATCTAGATAGTCGATGCACATGTGTCAAGTCCCATCTTTCTTTGGAAATAAGACGACTAGACTTCCACAAGGAGAGGAGCTATGGAGGATATGACCCTTGTCGATAAAATCCTAGATTTTCCTGCGAATCTCTTTATTTTCGAGAATGGATCTTTTGTAAACAGATGTGTTAGGTAATGAAGAACTAGGAACAAGTTTAATGAAGTGTTTTACCTGACAATGCAGAGGTACTCCGTCTTGTGCTTGAAATATGTTATGGTATGCCTCAAGAATGTGGTCAATCTGTTCTTGTTGTCAACAGGTGCACTATTCGGCGAGTCAACTCATTGCTGCAGTCTTCCTGGAATGTTGAGGCTTTATCATGATTAATGCGGACTTTTGAGCATGATTGATAAGATTCTTTTTTTGTTTGGTAGATATCATAGAAACCGTTGATGTGGGTTGTCTCTTTGGTATTCCATACCATCAATTCTAGATTTTGACAATAACCTTCTGAGGCCATGACTGATATGTACTGTTTCGATCCCATAAGTATGGTTTACCAAATAAGGCATTGGCTATGGAAAGCGGTGCCATGTCACAGAGTACTTCATATTCAAAAGGATTAATGAAGTAGGCGAGTTTGCATTGTCATGAAATCCTTAGTTCCTTCCCATCCTTCATCCAACCGATATTGTAAGGCTGAGGATGTGGAGTGGTGACAAGACCTAATTTCTTCACAAGATCTTTAGAAATGAATTTCTTCTAGATACCATTATCCACAATCACATGTAATGGATTGTACTTAACCCATGTCCATGAATGTAACAAGCACTCTCATTCCTCCTCATCAACAATGGTAAAGGATATCGGAGTGGTCGAGGTCAAAGCCAAGAGGTTTTATGCATCTGGGTTATATTCTATCACGGTTCTATCAGACAATTTAGATGTCGACAATTTTGCCAAAAATGTCTTCCGAGATTTGCATTCTGACGTATCATTCCATGATGAACTGCAATAATCACACCATTTCCCAGTAGGGTTCTATTTTCTATGATCCCTCTTGTCTTTTTGAAAGTCATTCTTTGGATGATCGAGCTTTGGAGGAGTCGACTGAGAAGGATTTTTTAACTTGTCAGAGCCAGCTGGTGACTTCTTGTCAGATGTTCGACCTGTTGGCTTGTTCACGAAACATGCTTTTCCTTTTTTTTAGCTTCAAGCTTGTTGGCATAATGAAATGCATTCCCAAGCATGCTAACAGTTAGAAAATCCATCTCTTGCTGAATGTACGGGGATAAACCATTGACGTACTTCAGGACAATAAATTTCTCTTCTTCTTGAACGCCAAGTATAGCCATGAGTCGATAGAAATCGTCAGTGTAACTCTATACAGACTAGTCTTTCCATTGCCTTAGCAGCTGCCACTTCTTATACTGTTGTTCAAGGTACTTGGGGAGGTAGAAATCCTTTCGAAAATATCCAAAAAAATTTACTCATGTTTCTATGGGGTCTTCTTCTTTTTCCATCTTTAACGATAGATTCTCCCACCAGCTATGTACAAAATTTGACATCTTTAAGGACGCAATGCTGATATTTTCTGCTTTGGAGAGTTGATTCACTACATAGTAAGATTCCAATTTTTGTACCCAATTGTTGGCGGATTCCACGTCAATATTACCTTCAAGGTTTGGTATGTCCAAATTCATTTGCACTTTCAAGGGGATGATTTTATTAGAGTGAGTTCAATTGCATGTATATTGTCTACTTCTTTGGCCATATTTTCTAAAGTCGAAGGAAGTGTCTTCTTGTTTTTCTAAGTTTGCGAGTGTGTTTGAATAGACATAAGTTAAATAAATTTGATGGAAGTGCTTATGTAACTTAAACTATGGACAAGATCTTGCTCTAACACTAATGATCCAGGTCGTGCCCAAGTGCCTGCAGAGGAAAATAATCGACTAAATGAGTTGAGTTCTGTTATGGTGGAAGCATATAAAGAGAACCAGCAAAGAAGGAAACACACTAGGTCTACAAGAAATATACACATAGACAAAATGCAAGAATTCGAACCAATTTATTACTTCTCCTCCATGAAAGATGGAGGAATCATATAGATGATCAGAAAGATGCTATATTACATTAATGTACATGATTATATAGGATGATGAGACACTTGGGTGACTACCCGTTATGTTCAGTTACAAGATAAGTTATAATTATTCAGAATTTGAACCGTCACAGAGCATGTTGGAGGTGAACCTATCGAAGGAAACCTTGTCAGTTGTAAACCTATCGAGGAGAACCTGTCGGTTGCTGGTTGGATCATAGGAAGTCATGAAATAAACCAAGCATGAACCTACAAGTTTTTTTGTGTCTTTCATTAAAATTTCTAATGATTATTAGATTTTGTTTTGGCCTAAGTGATAGAATGTTTTTTCAAATATGCATTAACTCTCATTCTTTTTTATTATGATTGGTTGTAACCCTCAAAAAGTGGGGGGGGATGACCATATTGTTTCTTTTCTAGTAATAGTTCTCAGTCCCTATTTTTCATTCCTGGTTAGTGTGGAAATTTATCCTAAGATTAGAACAATTGAACTCACAAACTTGGTTCAAAATATGCAAGAAACACTCAAGAAGGATACTGCAAATATGATAATCCACAAATTGTTGATGATATTAACTTAAACCAACCATAATTAAATACATGTAGTCTTCTCATATAGCAGTTACTCCAAGGATTCAAAACAATTAGGTTGCTATTCGAATCAGTACAAAAGAAGGCTTACTAAACTAGTCAAAATCCCCCATATGTGCATAAAGCACTTTCCAAATCAGTCAAGATGCTCACAAATTTGATGAATGAGTATGTATAAATCATAAGTGATAGAAATTTTAATTTATCGTTCTTTTAGATGAGGAAAATAATGGAGGTGATTTGGTGCAAAAAACAAGGCACCCTACCTTAAAACTAGCTTTAGTTTTTGCCTTAAAACTGCAGAAAAGGTTGGAAACTCCGAATAAGAAAGTAATGCGCAGTTTCTACTATAGGAAGTATGTGGGTTGGAATAATATTATCAATTATATTTATAACTCACTCCATGAGGAATTTTTTTCAAGTTTGACCTCAAAAATGGAATTCGGTGCAAACTAGCTACTGTTAATAAAAAAGATTAATTATTTTACCCTAAGTCTTGGGATGGGTTTTGACTATTCCAACACCCCCTCTTAAACGGGAATTTAAGTACAATATCAGAGATATAGGTCCTAGAAACAAGTTTTATTAACCATTTACATACTACTTGTCCATACAAAACAATGAAAGAGGAAAAACCACAAGTGGGAAAATCCTCCCTCAAACATGGACATGAAAAAATTGGATGAAATATGGTATTTAAAGTTTCTTCACCACATTATCAGCTATACCAAGAAGTTACTTGATATTGGTAAATATCCTCTTTGAAAATACTTTGGTGAAGATGTCTAGAACTTGCTCAGATGATGCGCAATATTGCAGATCAATGACCCCATCATGCAGAAGTCCTATGATGTAATGCATATGGATATCGATGTGTTTGGTCCACTTCCTCAGTACTGGATAAGTTGAAATTTTAATGGTACTTTGGTTGTCACAATATATGATTGTAGAAGCCTATGAATGGATCCCAAACTCTCCAATTATTCCCTACAACCACAAATATTGACTAGTTTCATTCACATATCTTATGTACTCTTCCTCTATAGATGAAAGTGTAATTGCACTTTATTTCTTACTTGACCAACTGATTGGTCCATATGCAAGCATAAACACATATCCAAAATTTTAATTTCTATCATTTTTATCACCTTCCCACTCATAGTCAATAAAACCAACTAACTATAGGCTAGATTGTGCAACATAGTGAATCCCATGAGTTTTTTTTCGTTGTACAAAGTTTAGGATTCTTTTTGCTTCCCTCCAATGGATGTCATGAGGCTGATCCATGTATCTGGAAGCCACACTCACTGCATAAGATATATCAGGTCGAGTATGAGTCAAATAAATAAGACAACCAACCAGTTTCCTATACAGGGTAATGTTTTCCAATGGAGTTGACTACGCTTCTTCAAGCTTAACTCTTGAAAGGAAAGGAGTCTTTCTTGGCTTGCAGTCCTTCATTCTGAACTTATTCAGCATATATGAAGCATACTTGGACTGATGTACCTTGATTCCAAGATCTAATTGAGAAATCTCAAGCCCCAAAAATTGGCTTAACAATCATTAGAGGAAATTTGGGGTCTAAAATGGGCCTTATAAGAAAATGCGCTAACAATAAATTTTGTGAGTTGGAATTTAAGAACCAATAGAATTTCAATAAAATAAGTCAACCATAATGGTTGAATTGACATATTTGTCATAAAAGAAAACTACTTTTTTGTTCATATTTTTGACATATCTCTGTGTGTTTTTACTCAAACTTCAAGCGGGAGAGCTCGTTGGATGCAGAATTTAATTCCACATCCAACGAGTACCCAAACTGTGTAATTTTTATGGACACCGATACCACAAAAATAAGAAATACCTGAAAAAATGTGATGATGATGTCATCATCACGTTTTTTCAAGTATTCTTATTTTTGGGGTAGTGGGGTCTATCAAAAGTATGTAGTGTGGGTACTTGTTGGATGCGGAATTAAATTCCACATCCATCGAGCTCTCCCGCTTGAAATTTCAGTAAAAACACAAGGAGATATGTCGAAAATACGAACAAAAAGTAGTTTTTTTCATTCTTCCTCCAAAATTAATAACTATTATTTTATTATTTTTCTTAGGAGGCCCATTTTTAGACCTCAAATTTCCTCTAATGCCCAAATCAGTCATAGAGAAGGCATGGTTCATTGCATCCTTTAAGGAGGCAATTTATTTCTTGGAATTTCCTATGATAAGAAGGTCATCCACATACAATACAATAATTATTAAGGAACCATAAATCATTGCAAATAAACATTTGGATCATACTTGCATCTACAATAGTTCAGTGATAGAAAAAAGGTATCAATCTTGGCATACCAAGCTCTAGGAGCTTGTTTTAGACCATAGAATGATTTCTTCAACCTGCACACAAGAGATGGATTAGTCATAAAAGCTTATGGATGCTTCATATATATTTATTCTTTCATATCACCATGTAGTAAATCACTCTTTACATCCATGTGGTGTACTTCCCACTATTTGGAAGTTGCAATGACCAAAACTAGTCTTATGGAGTCCATCTTTGAAACTGGTGCAGAGGTCTCATTGTAGTCAATGCCTTGGACTTGGTAGAAGCCCTTGGAAAATATCATTTCCTTATATTTTATATGATAACCATCATCAGAAATAAATAAATAAATAAATAAAAATAAAATAAAATAAAATAAAAAATAAAATAAAATAAAATAAAATAAAAATTGAAAACTTACTTACACTGGACTAGCTTTCTCCCTGGGGGGAGAATGACTAGATCCCATGTGTCATTTTGGAGATAATGAAAATTTTCCTTCATGTTTGTTTTCCATATTGGGTATTCACATGCATATTCATATATATTTGGATCATATTCAATCATTAGAAAACAATTATCGCAAAGAAAGGGTCCTTGACAAAAATGGCACTCTCGAATTGAGATCTAGTCCTCGAATATCTAGGATTCCCAGCTAGTTCCCCAGCTACTTGGATGGTATTTGCTTCCCACTTTGGTCTTATGGGACTGTTTGGATATGAAATTCATTATCAAACATATCAGAATCAGAAATTTCATTAGTTCCTTTACTTACAACCAAAGGTGGAGGAGGTGAGGAGGACTCTCCAATTTCTGCTGCTACCATAGGCTCTTCTTCGAACTGAACACTCCTTTCAATGAAGGATTTTTTATTGTTCATGTTTATTATATTGTACCCTTTGGAATATTCATAATACCCAACAAATAGGCACTCTTTGATTTTGGTTTCCAAAGCCTTCCTTTTGTCTAATGGAATCTAACCCATGATCTTGAGTCAAAAATCCTGAAATGAGACACATCTGCTTTGTGCCCACTCCAATATTCGAAAGGAGTAAATACATCAAGATTATTGTGAGGAACCCTATTCTAGATGTAGGATGCACATTTTATATCTTCATCCCAAAACTTTGGTGGAAAATTTGTAGACTCCAACAAACAAGTATCTATCTCATTGAGGCTTATATTCTTTCTCTCAACCACACCATTATGATGAGGTGTGTAGGGAATAGAGTGATGCATCTGGATACCTAACTATTCATAATAATTAATGAAATCAGAATTTACATATTCACCACCATTATCAAATCTGAGGATCTTGACTCTCCTCCTATATTGGTTCTTAACTAAGGCCTTTACAACCTTGAAGTGGTCAAAAAATTTAGAGTTGAGTTTAAGGAAGTAACCCCAACAGTGCCTGGAAAATTTATCTATGAAGGTAAGGCCATACTTGTATTGACTCATGGACATATGATATAAGGGACCAACAATGTCACTGTGGATGAGATCAATAGGTGTTGAGTTTCTCTCATGACTGGCTCTCTGATACTTATGCTCTGGATGTTTTCCTAGCATGCAACCCTGACAATATACCTTCGAAAATTTTATCTTGGGAATCCCTGAAACCATATATTTTTCACACAAATATGAAAGGTATTTATATTTTATATGACCAAACCTCTCATGCCAAATTTTTCTTGCTTCATTGGAATGGGTGAGGAGAGAAAAGGGGTTAGATAAAGGCATGAAGTATGAGAACTTGTAGACATTAGAACTATGATCCACAAGACCTTTGGCAATGACTCTACCATTAGCAATATTAGCTATTTAAACTTCATTGGGAGAGAGAACAACCTTCTTAGGAGACCCAGTGTGGGTCATCTGGTAGACTAACAAGATATTAGCGGCAAGACCTACAACATACAAAACATTATTGAAGGAACCATGGTAAAACTCAGTCCTACCTTTACCCTTACTTTTAGTTTTTGAGTTATCTCCCAAAAAAATATTTGGACCCTTTGAATCATTAGGAGATGAGAAGGATTCCTTTGTTGCAACCATGTGTCTAGAGGCTCCGAAATCGATGATAAATAAAGGAGATTGTAGAGTTCTTGAAACTAGGGCATGTTCTTTCTCTTGGTCTTCGAAACTGGATCATCCTTTCTTCTTGCTTGCGCCACTAGGGAGAGATTTTTTTTATTCTATAGGAGTTGATTCATCATATATATCTCCTTATTCATGCAGTATCTTTCAAGATGAAATCCCTTACTATGTATGTGCACTTGCTACCTTCACCTTTATCTTTATTCTTCTGAAACCATATTTTTGGAGTTTGAGGACTCCACCTGAGACTTGGACTTGTCTCGTTTTTCACCTTGAGGATTATTATAATTATTCTTATATTTGGAAGTAACCTTGGAATATCCAGCAACCAAAGCTTGATCTTCAGAAGGTTTTATGGTTCCCATCAAGACCAGTTTGTCTTGCTCCTGAGTCAAGGATTCCATGAAATCTGCTAGTAAAGGAATATTCCAATTTTGAGCTTCCAACTTGGAGGCATGGAAGGTCGAAAAAAATATTGAGTAATTAGAGCCAAGATTCAAAAGGATGGGCAAGATTATTTGTTCATCTTCTTTGTCAATGCCAAACTGTTTTAGCTGCAAAACCAGTAATTTGAATTTTGAGAAGCAGACTTGCAAGGATTCAAAGTTGCTTGGAATCAGTGCTATCAACTCATTCTTCAGTTGGTAACCTCTCATATTATCTATCTTCCCAAAAAAAGATTGAATTTTCTCCCATACTTTATTCGGTGATGTAAGACCATCAAGATGAAATAGAAGGTCTCTAGAAATTCTGATACATAAGAGACCATACAACTCACCTCTCCTAATATATCATTTGATCTTCTCTACTACTACATTAGGATTATCTTCAGTTTCCATGGTCATTCTGAATAGGCCTTTACTCCTCATCAGAGTCTCCATCCTTGGCTTCCATTTGAAGTAGTTGAATAGAGTCAAGATGATTGGTTGAGATTGATCCATTCTTCAGCAACTATGCGCTTTGACCAGATAGTCTACGCTCCTAGTGAGTGATTTCGAATCTGAAAATAAAAATTGAAGAAGAGAACAATTGAGAAACTAATTATTTGATACCATGTGGAAATTTATCCCAAGCTTAGAACAATTGAACTCACAAAATTGCTTGAAAATATGCAAGAAACACTCAAGAAGGAGACTAAAAATGTGATAATACAAAAATTGTTGATGATATTAATTTACACCAGCCATAATTAAATAGATGTAGGTTTCTCATATAGTAGATACTCCAAGGATTTGAAAGCATTAGGTTTCTTTTCGAATCAGTACAAAAGCGCGCTTACTAAACTAGTCAAAATCCCCATAGGTGCATAAAGCACTTTCCAAATCAATCAATATGCTCACGAATTTTCTGAATGAGTATGTGCAGATCATAAGTGATGGAAATTTTAATTTATCATGATTTTATATGAGGAAAATAATGGAGGTGAGTTGTTGCAAAAAATGAGGCAACCTACCTTAAAACTGCAAAAAAAGTTGAAAATTATGGATAAGGAAGTAATGTGTAGTTTCTATTCTGGGAAGTCTGTGGATTGGCATAATATTATAAAGGATCTTTCTAACTTTATCCATGAGTATTTTTTGGCAAGTTTGACCTCAAAAATGGTATTGGGTGCAATCTGGCTAGTGTAGGACCTAGGAATTAATAAAAAAGATTAATTATTTTATCCTAAGCCTTGGGATGGGTTTTCATTATTCCAACATTTGGAAGTTTATTCATGCTTCTAGTCCCTTAGAGTTTCAATGGTTAATAAAACCTATTTTCCTCATGGATTCCAGCATGTTTCATTAGTTTAATATATTTTCAAGCTTTACACAAAAAAAAAACCTTTTAGAATTATATACATTAACTATTAGATTTTTGGTTTTCCTTTATATTACCTGGAAAAAATATTTAATAGGATAGGAAGAGGAATATCTTATGAAATTTCAATACCTTTGGAAAAATAATGACAAGGAATTCAACAATACACTTTTAAATTATGGAAGCAAGCCATCAACATGGGTACTCTTTTGGAAGAAATGGTGGTGATGGTGAAGTACCTTGGAGGACTATGATCTTATTGTTGGAAATGGATTGAGAGAAGGTGGTATTTGAATCCATATGCAACATCAAAGTTTACAAAATTGTAAAAAACGATTACAACTTTGTAAATTTTAACAATGCACATCTTATATAATTATTAACTTAGACTCTCTAGTTATACTTCTTATCCCATGACTAAATTAGTCATTTATTTTAGTCATTTTTAGTTGTGATGATTTAAAAATGATCAAATTTGGTCATGTTTCACTTTAAAACACTATGGTGACCAATGTTTTTGGTTGTTTAATTATTTATTTCATTTGTTGACCAACGTTTTTGGTTTCCTTGTCATTTATCACCCATTTTTTACAAGTGACAGTAGAATTTACTTTGAAGCTATAAGGTAAAAATTACCTAAATATTGGAGTTTGGTAAGCCAACCAAAACTTGTAGGATTTATAGTTTATTTCTTTGAATACCCTCATTATCTCACTTACAAATTAAGGACAATATTTTTGTCCAAAATCTAAAAACAACGAATGAATTGGGCGGTTAACTCTATACCACCTTGAGAAAACCAACATACAATAAATTTTAAGATAGTACTATGATGCACCTAGAATATTAATGTTTAACCACAATAATATATTGGTAATCCTTTGAAAGTATACATTCATGATTGTAATTTTTTGAACTTTGTGATCTAGTACTCATAAACAAAAATCAAGTGATTGTTCATGGGAAGAATACAAGAATCGATAGTGAGGTCCATCAGGAATAACACACCAGTGAAAATAGTTTGGGGGGGTGGGGGGTGGGGGGGGGGGTGGCTGTTGACCCGGGCTCCATTTTCGGGGGCCAAGTAAGGCCCCTTGCTTACCATAAGGTTGAATATCAAGGGTTGTAGTTTCCAGGGAAAAAATTAGAATCCCTAGTGACAATCACCATAAAGTAAATACACTTACCCAAAATCTCTTCAAAAGTAATGTGTAACATGGAAACAAATAAACCATGGTGAAATGTTTCTAGGTTAATAAATAAAAAAGAACTGAATTAATGTTATTTTCATAGGTATAACATTACTGAAACCATAACATACAAATGTTTGAAAAATGAACACAAATCCATGCCATTAGGTATAAGAGCACCAAACTCAATATCGATAAGCAATCTAGTGGTTTTTATAATTCCTAATGATGCTTAGAAATCACTAGCAATATTGTATAAGGCCTTGAAGTTGCATTTTAATTAATAATGATTATATTGTTCAATGAAGTAAGAATGTAGACACCAATACGAGTTAATAACTCAAAATATAAAGAAAAAACTAATTCACTAAATTCTAGATTTATACTAAATCCTTTATGTGCATGTTTTATACTCACCAATAGAAGAATGAATACCCCGTATTTGTCATAAAGAGGAACCTATGGTGGTGATTTTTTTTCAACAATTTCGAACCCTAAAGCAGGTCCATAATTAGGAGAGGCTCCAAAATATACACGATTTTCTCAATGGATGGAACCCTAATTAATATGAATTAAAAATGATATGTTTTATCCAAAGTGTGTTAACCAAGAATTTATTTTCTCTATTAATAATCTAGACTTATCTGGAGGTCACAATATTATTCTTTATGAGTTGTACAATGTTCTTCCATGCTTCTTTTAATATTAAACCATTGTCGCAGTTGATGTTTGTTGGGGAAAATAGAGACCAAGGTTCTTTCACATTGGCCAACAAAGGGTGTTGTGGTAGTCTAGTGTGCTAGGATTTTCAATCTCGTTACGGTGGGGAGGTCTCACTCGAATCACAACCAATACCATGAAAATAGTGGGTAAGTTAGCTGCATGGTTGTGATGGGTTTTAAAAAGAGATAATATAACACTAGTCATCATATTACATAAGAACTTAAACATATCCATTATTAATCTATCAAAACAATATAGATCAGAGCCATAGGTGCAAACCAATGTAAGTCGAGTGTAAAATTATTATAGAGACACATTCAATGAAATTTTTTTGACGGGAAACATTCTTTCTCATTATTTTATCAGACTCTCATTACAACAACATTAAATACCTATGCCTTGCATTCACCACATAATTACCCATTATGAAATACAATAGAAGCCCAAAACACCATTCCAAAACCAACAAACCTAGATATACCTTTTACCCTTGGTTCTTCTAGTGCTCATATCTTATTGGAACTAAATTCTGACATTGAAACCTTCCCCTTTCTTCTGCTTTCCTTCTTATACTTGTGCATTGGGTCCAAAATTGGTCCAAAACGATTGCGGTGGTTACCTTTCTTTCACAACTTCTCGTGCTTTCCACTACTTCCACTTATTTTACTACTTCTCCTGCTACTTCTTCTGTTGCATTTCCACTTCTTTTGCTACTCTTATTTCGTTTTCTACTACAAAATGAAGGATCCAATATCCCCCAACCACAAAGGTTCACTCGCCCTAGATTCATCTCTACTTTGCTTCTAACTATTGAACTTCTTCAACTATTGGTCCTTAAAACAAAGGATCCCACTTTAGTATTTTTATTGGACAATATCAGTTGAAGGAGTCTCATGCTGAATAAAATTAGGATTTAGTCTCTATTTTAGTTTTTTCAAAGAGGAAAAACACCTAATTTTGATAAAAGAAAATACTCATACTAAAAATATGGCATCCATATTAGCCCATCCCTAGACTTTTCATCTTTATAATCTTTGTTCCGGTAGACATCGTCTGACCTTTGAGACCGCTATCTCCATTTTCAACAAGAGACCATACTAGGAAATAGGTTACTAAGCATTAACGAGCCTAAGAAACAAGGATTCAACACAGACACTATATTCATAGAGGGGAATGTATTAGTATTCATGTCTAGGGTGCCACGCTCTAAAAATCCCATAAGATGTAGTGATGATGTTGATGTAATTGTAACTTCAATGTATTCACTTGTATTTCTTATGTATTGTACCCCGATTTTTATTCCGAGATGTGTCTGTAATGTAATTGACTCATGTCATGCCCTGATGCTCCGATTGGGAGTTTCTATAATGTAAACAAGTCATGTCAAGTCAATGTGGGTAACCCTCCTATTGTTTAAGGTTTAAAGTCCCCGCAGTTCCGGGGCACTAGGGTTGTTAGACTCACCTAGTGAAATTGGCCCTAGTAGGGTTTAGTCAAGTTGGGAATTATTATAAATAGAGATCTAGCCTCTCTAATTATCACACACTCACTCACACTCAGTTGTAGTGCATAGCTGAGCAAGAAGAAGACACCGGGGCTAGGAAGAAAGAAGGTTACTGCTGTCAGGAGATCATCTTACTGTTTTGGGTTTTTCTTTTGGTGCTTATTCTATCTCTGAGGAAGTTGCGGGGTTTTCCCCATTTATGGTTTCCCTAAGGAAAAACACTGTGTTCATTGTCTCTTGTGTTTGATTTTTGTACTTGTTATTCTCTCAGTTAAAGATCCTAATATAATGCTATCTTAATGTTAAAAATCTAACATGGTATCAAAGCTAACTGAGAAAAAGAAACTGTGTAGCTACGGGAGCTAGGGCTTCCTACTTTGTGGATATTTCTCCACATATTTTCAGCAGAAGAAGGTTGGATTAACTCTCCTCCCTAGGGTGCATCTTTCTGTCGAAGCAGAATCCAATTCTGAGGTTTTTCAGTTTTGGACCCGACACTCCTGCCGAAAATTAGGGCTTTCCACAGAAGTGGAATTTTTTAGTGATCCCAGGCCTAGATTGATCTCCTCCCAAAAATTGAAGTTTAAATATCAATATCAAAACATTTGGTTGGATAGAACTCCGAAAAAAAAAACCCTAATCTGCTCCTGAACCAGCATTGCAAAATTTCATCTCCAAATCCAGATCCGACATCTTGACCTGGTAAGATCTAAATCTTTTGTATTTCCATTTGAGGTTCTCAGTTAAGAGGTCTCATCATACCAAGCTTGATGAAAAGCTTGAGGGAGCTGATAACTTCCAAACCTGGAAGTATAGGATCTCCTTGGTTCTGGAAGAAAATGAGTTGGACTCCTACATCCATGAGGAGGTTCCAGTTCCATAGGGAGATGAGGCTAAGGCCTTACATAAGAAGAAGTTGGTTATGGAAAATAGGATTATTGTTGATTCAATCAAGGATCACCTCATACCACAAGTTTCCTCCCTCAAGACACCTTAAGCTGTGTTTGATGCCCTAACCAAACTATTTGAAGGGAATAACATAAACCGGAAGATGACTCTAAGGAACCAGTTGAAGAATGTAAAGATCCAGAATGAGGAGACCATCCATTCATACTTCACAAGGGTCTCCCAGATCAAAGACCAACTTAAAGTAGTAGATGAAGAAGTGGAGAATGCAGAAATTGTGATGACAACCTTGAATGGTCTCCCTAGGTCATGGGATTCTTTCATCCAAGGAATCTGTGCTAGGAAGAAGTTAGTCAAGTTTAGTAGACTGTGGGAAGAATGTTCACAAGAAGAAGCTCAAATAGCATCTCGAGAAGAAAAGATGGGAAGTGAAGATTAGGCTCTCATAGTACATTCCAAGAAAGGAAGAAAGGAAAATCATCATCACCAAGGTAATCATTCTCATCAGAAAAGAAGGGATCCATCCAAACTCAGATGTTATACATGCGATGAAATAGGACACTTTGCTAGAAGTTGTCCCATGAATAAGAATGGATCCAAGAAGAAGAAGAACTCCAAAAGAAGAAATCATGCTCACACTACTGAGGATGATGATCCTCCCAGGAAGAAAGTAAAACAATAAAGTGAAGACTCTTCAAGTGATGAAGAATATGTTCTGATCTCCACTCTCATGGGAACTGTCACTCATGGAAGCAAAGATTGGCTTATTGATAGTGGGGCTTCCAAACACATGACAGGTTTTAAGGAATCTTTTGAGAAACTATCCGAACATAATTCACCCCATAAGGTGAAACTTGGGGATGACTACCAATATCCCATAACAGGTAGTGGTGAATCCTCCTACAAGCTAAACTCTGGAAAGTCTATGAAAATGAAGGATGTCTTCTTTGTACCAGGACTAAAGAAGAATATTCTCTCCATATCGGCACTAGATGCAAAAGGCACGAGGGTTGCATTTGTAGATGGCCAAGTCCTCATGTGGCCAAGAGGAAAGACTATTGACGATGCAATAGTAATTGGAGAACAAGAAGGAGGATTATTCAAATTGAAGGGCCATCCAGAACAAGCTTTGGTCCATGACACAGTAGAGCGAAATGAGCTTTGGCATAGAAGGCTTGCCGCATGTGCACTACAGAGCACTACCACTTGCAAGCAAAGCTATTGAAGGTCTTCCAGAAGTTCAAGAAAAACATGAAGGAGTCGGCAAAGGATGTGCGAAAGGAAAGAATACAAAGAAGACATTTCCAAGTAGTGAGAGCAAGGCAAAAGGAATCTTGAAAATCATCCACTCCGATGTATGCGAACCAATGTCATCAAGTTCACTATGCGGGTATGTATACTATGTTTCTTTAATTGATGATTATTCTAGGAAGACATGGATTTACTTCATGAAGAACAAAGATGAATTTTTCAGCAAGTTCAAGGAATTCAAAGCCTTGATCAAGAACCACACAGAAAAGAAGATCAAGACCTTTCGATCAGATAGTGGCGGAGAATTCACATCAAATGAATTCAAAGAGTTATGCAAAGATTCAAGGATTAAGAGGGAGTTATCCACTCCATATAATCCACAGCAAAATGGGGTTGTAGAAAAGAAGAATAGAACTATCATGGAAGCTGCAAGAGCAATGCTTCATGATCAAGATCTTCCCATGCGTCTATGGGTTGAAGCTTCCAGAACAGCGGTGTATGTATAGAACCGTACTCCACACAGAGTACTTGAGAACAAGACACCTGAAGAAGTCTTTTCCAGCAAGAAACCAGAATTCATCCATCTCAGAATATTCAGTTGTCTAGTGTACATACACATTTTGAAAGAAAAGAGGACAAAGTTAGATCCATCAGGAAAGAAGGGTATATTTGTGGGATACTCTAAAAGCTCGAAGGCTTACAGAATATATTTCCCAGGATTCAAGAAGATCGACATCAGCAAGGATGTAACATTTGATGAAGACTCAGCTTACAACAAATCCAGAAAGAGACCTACTGAAGATCCTAAAGCACCCAAAAATCATGATAGAACCATGAATGAAGAAACTCAAGAAGAAGATCAAGAATTTGAAGAACCACAAGAACTTGTAGATCCACCTCAGGAGAAGAATCCTCACAAGAGTAAACCTACTTGGGTACGGGAAGCTATCCAAGGTGTGGAAAGATATGGGGCTCTAGGAGAGAATCACAAAGAAACGAAGAGGACCAGATCTTGCTCCGGGTATGTAGCTTTATTGCGTGACTTTATATCAATAAAGAACCTTCCAACTATGAAGAAGAGGCAGAATAGAAAGAATGGAAGGATGCTATGATCAAAGAGTATCAATCGATCATGAAGAATAATGTTTGGGATGTTGTCCCAAGACCAGAAGGGAAGTCGGTTGTAACTTCCAAATGGATCTGCAAGATCAAGCATGCTGCATATGGAAGCATAGAGAAATATAAATCAAGATTCATGGCTCATGGCTTCTCATAGAAAGAAGGAATAGGTTATGAAGAAACCTTTGCAGTTGTAGCCAGATACGCTTCCATCAGATTAGTACTTGCTCTAGCTACAGTGATGAAATGGAAAATACACCAAATGGATGTCAAGACTGCTTTCTTGAATGGTGTAGTGGAAGAGGAAGTGTATGTAGAGTAGCCACTCAGTTTTGAGATACATGACAGGGAGTCTCATTGTGTAGATTGAATAAATCCCTGTATGGTTTGAAACAGGAACCTAGGACATGGTATGGTGGAATTGACAGCTGACTATCCAGTTTGGGCTTTACCAAAAGTAAAGCAAATTCCAACCTTTACTACAAGGTTGAAGATGGCAACCCAGTGATGCTCCTACTGTATGTAGATGATCTGTTTGTAACAGGTATGGATGGGTTGATTGTTGATACGAAGAGGAAGCTTGTTTCTGAGTTCGAAATGAAGGACTTGGGAACGATGCACTATTTTCTAGGCATGGAGGTGTGGCAGAATGTGGATGGAATCTCCCTCAAAAAAGGGAAGTATGCGATAGATATCCTGAAGAGGTTCGGGATGATGGACTGCAAGGCCATGACCACACCTATGGCATCGAACCTGAAGATATTGAGTGATGCTTCATCAGAAGCGGTTGATGCTATGATGTATCATTAGATGATTGGGTCCTTATTGTACCTGACGAACATGAGACTAGATATTTTCTTTACTGTGAACACTTTGAGCCAATTCCTGACAGATCTGAGACATGTTCACTTGATTGTTGCAAAGCATATTCTGAGGTACCTAAGGGGTACAATTGATTATGGGCTCAAATATGAGGCGAATCAGAAGATTAACTTGGAGGGTTATGTTGATTCAGATTGGGTAGGTAGTGCCATCGATAGGAAGAGCACTTTAGGGTGTTCCTTCAATATGGGATCAGGTGTGATCTCTTGGTTTAGCAGGAAGCAATCCTATGTGGCACTAAGTACAACTGAAGCATAGTATGCCGCATCTTGTTTAGCTAGTTATGAGGAAGTATGGCTGAGGAAGCTACTGTCTGATTTATTTGATCTCCCGATGGATGCTACTTGTATACATTGTGACAACTAGAGTTGTGTGAAGTTGTCAGAGAACCCGGTGTTCCATGACAAGTCGATGCATATCGACATCAAGTATCACTATATCGGGTATATGGTGTAGAGGGGAGTAGTGAAGCCCCAGTATGTTGTGATAGATGAACAGATAGCTGATGTCTTAACAAAGCCATTGGTTAGGGTGAAGTTTGAATACTTCAAGGAGAAGCTTGGTGTTCTCCAGATCGAGGTTCCCTCCAAAGGGAAGTGATGAGTCCGTGAGCCATTCTGACATGGTGAGAGGATTGGTTCCTTCCATGGTCAGATGTAAGGGCTAAGCCATTCTGTCATGGTGAGAGGATTGGTTCCTTCCATGTCATATGTGAGTGCTGAGCCATTCTGATGTGACTGTAGGATTGGTTCCTACATGATCATATATAAGTGTTGAATGCCATTCTTGGAATGAAGGCACCTGGTCAATTACCAGGAAAGCTCAGTCTGGGACTGAGGGCCATTCTGATGTGACTGTAGGATTGGTTCCTACATGATTAGATGTGAGTGCAGAGCCCTTCTGACATTGGTTGTCAGATGTAAGTGCAGAGCCCTTTTGGCATGAAGGATTGGTTCCTTGCATGGTCGAATATAGGTGCTAATCCCTTCTGACATTGGTTGTCAGATGTAAGTGCAGAGCCTTTTGGCATGGAGGATTGGTTCCTCGCATGGTCAACTATAAGTGCTGAGCCTTTCTGACATTGGTTGTTTGATGTGAGTCTAGGCCTTTCTGACAGGGTTGTGGGATGTGTTCCCACATGGTCAGATGTGAGTGCTGGGTGTGCCTTTCTGATATGACTATAGGATTGGTTCCTACATGATCAGATATAAGTTCTAGGCAGGCCATTCTAACTTAGGGTCAGATATAAGTGCTGGAAGAAGACCTACATGGAGGCTAGGCCTACAACCAGCATGAAAAATGGATGGCTCTGTAGAACTTGCTGTGATGAGAAGAATCAAGAGATAGCACCCGTGATGATGATCCAGCAGTGATGATCCAGATCTAGTGATGTTGTTCCAGTGATGATGATCCAGATCGAGTGATGATCCAGATCCAGTGATGATGATCCAGATCCATATGAATATGACTTGAAGATGAAGATGACTTGAAGATGAATATGATGAGGACTCGATGATGATCCAGATGATACAGATAAGAACACTTGTGCTAATAAATTGTGTCGAGAGAATTCCTTCCTAGTTAAGAGGGAGTGTTGATGTAATTGTAACTTCAGAATGTATTCACTTGTATTTCTTATGTATTGTACCCCGATGTTTATTCCGGGATGTGTCTGTAATGTAATTGAGTCATGTCATGCCTCGATGTTCCGATCAGGAGTTTCTATAATGTAAACAAGTCATGTCAATTCAATGTGGGTAACCCTCCTATTGTTCAAGGGTTAAAGTCCCTGTAGTTTTGGGGCACTAGGGTTGTTAGACTCACCTAGTGAATTCGGCCCTAGTAGGGTTTAATCAAGTCGGGAATTAGTATAAATAGAGAGCTAGCCTCTATATTTATCACACACTCACTCACACTCAGTTGTAGCGCATATCTAAGGAAGAAGAAAACACTGGGGCTAGGAAGAAAGAAGGTTACTGTTGTCGAGAGATCATCTTACTGTTTTGGGTTTTACTTTTGGTGTTGATTCTATCTCTGAGGAAGTTGCAAGGTTTTCTCCATTTATGGTTTCCCCAAGGAAAAACATTGTGTTCATTATCTCTTGTGTTTGATTGTTGTGCTTGTTATTCTCTCAATTAAAGATCTTAATATAATGCTAGCTTAATGTTAAAAATCTAACAGATGACAGATAAGGTTTGGAGAGGGTGTAATGTAGCATGAATCCCAGGGATAATCCATGTTTGCAGAACATCAAGATTCTTCAAAATATTCAACTATAGTGGGTCTTGTTATTCTTTCCACGTACAAATCATCAAAATGTTCAACTATCGTGAGTAGTGTCTGGGAGTGATCAATGGGGTGCTCTGAATATAATTGTCTAGAATCTCATATAATAACAAGGTAAAAGATACAAGGACAGGTGGTACTATTGACATGCCTTGGGTAAGACGATGCATGGAAAATATAACTATGTGTGACAAAGGATTCTACGTCTCGTTCTTATAGGTGAGGAAGCACTGGTGGGGTGTCATTTCACATGAGATGGATTGGATATGAAATGATGCATCGAGGATTTGAGAAGGAGTATGGACATTCATGATGATCTATACACAAGTAGAGGATAGGGGTTTAGGGAGTCAAGCTTATGATACATGGATAATGGTGTAATATATATCACGTGAGTGAGACAACTGGGCGACTAAAGGTTATGGTAAGGATAAGATTAATGATCTTGTCATGATGACACCCTAAATGGATTTTAAAGACTATGGATTCCCAAGAATGATCCTCGATCTAATGAAAGGAATGGAACTGCCACAACAATGGACTATGGACAAAAGATGACTACGATTTTGTGTCCCTCCCCAACCATGATGGTGCTAACTAACTTGAACTTAACTGAACTGTGGAAACTGAAACCTAAACTGAACTATAGAAACCAAAACTAAAGAAACAAAATTGAATTGACAATACGAAAAAAAATAACTCTAAGTCCTAACTAACTAATACTCACAGGAACGAGTGATCTCTTACGAAATTATGGGTTGAAAAAATAGGAATTCAAGCATGCATCATTCATCCATCCTAAATGCAGAATACCGTCAAGTTACATGAGCTTCATAGTGTTGGACTCTCTTATTTTTGTAACAAAAAAAGGTCTCAACCAATACATTTGTAGCTTCCCGGTATACTTCATGAACTTTCTATCATAGAGTAGTACTTTGTCCCCTATGGTGAACTACTTCTTCTTGATGTGGTGATTGTTCCATGTTTTTTTCCTAACTTTCTCTACGATTGCATGATAGTCTACCATAAAATGAGCTTCATAAAGTTCCATGATCTCCACAAGTAGTTCTGCAATAGATTCTTCCTCAATCATATATGTTGCAATTGTGATATATAGGATCAAAATAATGAACTCAATGAGAACCACTTATTTGGAACCATAGACCAACTGGAAAGGAGTCTTCATGTGAAGATTCTTAGTGATAGTTTTGTATTCCCATAACAGTACTCGAATCTGCACATCCCAATCACCTCTATTTGTGCAACATACATTGGTCAATTATGTCTCCAAAATATTGTTGAATGTTTCAACTGTGCCATTTTCTTGAGGGCATAAGGAATGCTTCTATGATGTTGAATTAAGAACAATGTGGTCAAATCATCAATTTTATTATTTAGAAAGTGATTTCCTTGGTCATTAGTGAGGATTCTTGGAAATCCATTAATGCAAGCTATAATGTTCTCAAATATAAACTAAGTATTTGTTTCTATGGAACAATATCGGACTGCTACAGATTTGGCCCACTTGGTTAGATAATTTGTTGTGGTAATAATGTACCTATATTTGGAGTGCTTTATGGGTGGATGAGTTTTTCCTATGAATTCAATTTCCCACTTCTCAAAATGCTACAGTGCTTGAACCGGGTGCAATAGAAGTTCATCTGTCTAGGATGGCCAACCAACACACTGACATACATCACACTTCTTTATGTACACCTTGGCATCTTTGAATAATGTAGGGAACCATAGACTGGTTTGTAACGCCTTTCTACCTATAGTTTTTTTTGCCAATGTATCCTCTCGATCACCAACATGGAATTTTGAAAAATTGTTGTTGTGCTCATGGTCTAAGAAACATTTACACAAGATAGATCTCTTACTATTTCACATCTCTTACTACTAAATGTCTCGTATGTGTGGGGGGTGATGCATATGGAACCTTATCAGTAGTAAGAAATAATGTGATCTCCTCAAGGTGATCAATAAAAAATTCTATTCGGAACAATGTGGTGTTTGGTAAATGGTCATCTAATGGTCCATCAACCTCCAGTAACTCTATGTGGAATAGATGGTCTGGTTCATGATTGTGTTTTGTTTGGCTTCACTATGACTACAAATGAGAACTATTTGCACAAAAGTAGTCATCTACAAATTCATGTTGATCTTTTAATGAGATCCTAACTTTAATATTTAAATTATGGAATTAATAAGTACTTGAAATCATTGAACCATTCATACACATAATTATTTACACATAATAAATCATGTACCTTGGGGAAAACCCTCATAATAATGAGAGTGAAAACTGTTATATTTTCAAAAAGTTGTATTCCCAATAACAAGAAGATCATTGAAAGAATGACAAGAACAACAAGACAAAGAAGACACAAATATTTATCCTGGGAAACCCTCCTGGGGGAGAAAACCTGACAAAACTTTCTCGATATAGAATCCAACCAACTACAGTGTAAGACCCCAAGAAAAAGATAGACTTCTTCCTATCCTCTAGATGGACTTTTCTTTCTCTCTGATGCCAGATTTATTGAGTTGTGAGTATATCCAAATGAGGAGGGTTCCTCATCTATTTATGCACATCAAAAGGTAAGTCTAATAACCCAAAATGGCTGACTTCATCTCTCCACCAGGGCTGACTTTCCTAGGGAGACACAACAACAAATTTACCACAACTTTGTGGGTACTATTTACCCAACTTACAATGGAGGTTTAACCTCAATACTTTTACATCACCAAATACATTAAGGACATCTCCAATCAGAGGAATAACATCTCTGGAAAGGAGGAATATAATAACATAATAAAGGTACAACAGAATATCCTCTGTAATTACATTATTTCAACACTCCCTCTTAACAAGGAAGGTATTATACATTATCAACAACAACACCAACATCTATACAACAAACTAGTGTATCTATATGGCATAGGAAGTTTTGTAACAACAACATCACAAGTATCATCATCATCATCATGATGGAACATCATCATCATAAAGCATCATCATCATAGAACATCATCCTCATGGAACATCATCATCGTGGAGAATCATCATCATGGAACATCATCATCATGGAGCATCATCATCACAAAACATCATCACCGTGTAACACAAAGCCTCACTTTAGTCATATATTTGACATCTTGATTTCATGTTTTGGAGTTGAACAAAAACAATTTTATGGTGCAAGGTATATACATCGAGCCAAAATTTCAACAAGAAAAGTATCCAACATCCCTAGATCCCACATGGCCATCCTAACTTACAAATTCTTTCCTTGATCCTAGAATTACATTTAATCACTATTCACATGCATTTTCAATCAATAAGTTTGACCTCAAAGGCCTCAAAGACATATAAAATTACTTTCTCTACTTTATGTAGTAGCATTTATGAATTCATGAAGACCTTCCTCCTTTGCTTGAGGTTGCTTTGGCTTCTTACCTTTTTTTTTTATGCAGATTCCATTGTCATATCCTCTTCCACCCACTTTTCTCCATGATTTAGTAGTTCTACGTTGTTCATGGCCGCCTCTGGTCCTTGTAGTACACAACAACGACAATAATTTGTAGTACACCAGTAAAATCCAATTATTAGCTAATAAGTTTTTATAATATTGTTTCCGCTCATATCTTATTAGCATATTATTAGTTTCTATGATTGATCTAATCCTTAGTAAGTCCACACTTATTCAATGAATGTAATGTCACCTAGGTTTTTTAGAACTCAAAAATCAAATATCATTCTTCTTCAGAGGATTTTAGTAGAGCGAACAAAGTTATAGAATTGTAATCTTCCTTCCTAACCAAATATAATTATATTTTTGATATGGTTAACTCTTTAAACAAGTCAAATGACTCGATCATAATCTAGAATTGAGACCTCTAGACATTCTTTAAACCGTTTGCATTCCACCGCTCTGACCATCAAAGATGCCTAAGAAGGAACGGGTTCCTTGGAATGACCCAACACATTGGCAATGGCCTTGGCCTTGCCATGAATTCTCGCCGACCTCGTTTTGACGAAACCGCATAATGAAAACTCCATTAGCTGGTCCATGGCTATGCACAGCGCATTAGGTTCCGCAAACTGACCGGAACATCCAACCTCTACCAAGAAGAAGAGCGAAGGGCAGTTACCATACCTAAAGGTGGCCCGGCCATCTGGCATATGATCTTGACAATGACTTTACAACACTACACTTTGTTTCATAACCAATATTAGTTACTAATTTACTAATTTTCATCATTTTCTTTTTATAATCATATTCTCTCCCTTTACGTGGGGAATGGAAAAAGTTAACTTCATGGAATATCTCTTTACGAGATTTGAGATTTAAACTTTGATTTCTGAAATTTTATGCTATTTAAAATTTTATATTTAAAACACTTTTATGATAATTAATTCCATCACATTTGAAATTTAATTAAAGACATAAAATTGCATATGATTTGAATTATTGCCTAGGATGTAGAATTTATGCATGGCCTCTTTGTTGTGATGATAAATATATAACTTGGTGGCCTTTTATGTTGATGTATGTGTTATAGTTGCAAATTGCAATGTAGTCGGTTTGTAGTAGGTTTGTGCATGAAGAGAGCATGATATGATAAATTGCTGAGACAACTCTGATGTTGATTCAGTGCTCAGGATCCCAGTTCACGAACCAACCATTTACATAGACTTGTCATTCCCAAAACACACCCTCCATTCGATCCATCATATAAACCAAAAAAGAAATCAAACAATCTTTTTAGTTTTTCCTTTACATTTATTTTCAATAAAAATAGTAATCCACCTTTTCCAAAGAATTGAGATAGTCTATAGCCCTCTCTCCATTGACCAAGAATGTGTGCTCGTTCATCTTGATAGTCAAAGATCCTCTATATAAAATAACCACACCAAGCAGGGAAAGGCATGATCAAATTTCAAAACGCGGTTCAACATCGAATTCATAAAAAATCAGCACTCTCCCACTTCAACTTAAAGCATCTATATACTTACTTGTCCCGCCACACTTCTTCCTCGATTGTCTCATCCTTAACAACACACTTATCTATGGGAGAACATCCATTTTTAGCTCTGAAAGTGTTATAAGAGCACCAACGAATGTAATTAATGACCCTTTCTCATATTTAATGGCCTACTCGTATAACTCTAGAAAATTCAAATTAACACAACAAAGCCAACTCAAAAAGAAGTCAAAATATTAAAAAAAATGAATATCGTTCGAAACATTTAATTCATAAACACAAATATAATTACCCCATAGAAAATTTTCCTCCACCATTGTAAATTTGCTTGTCCAACAATGAAATATTGTTAAAAAATGTGAATATTTTTCATTTGCATAAACGTATCTCTGATCAAGAAATATCCATATCAAATTAGCATAACATCAAAATTTGCAAACGGATTTTAATCCCTCAAATCCAAGACAAAACACATGAACAAAACCCTTGCCCATTTTTCAAAAATAAAAATAAAGCAAAGCAATACAAGATTAAATCCAGTGACTTTTGAAGCCTGCCCGTATAACTCTGGAAGGTTAACAGTCACACAACAAAGCTTAGTCAAAGAGCACCAAAAAAATATCAGGCAACATTCCAAAGCTTTAGAGTTACCCGAGAGAAAATTATCTTCCAACATCTAAAATCTAGTCATTCATCAATGAAATATATTGTTCAAAACCTTGAACATTTTCATCTACATAAAGATATCTCCTAATAATGAAAGTTGCAAATCAGAACAATATAACAATTAAATTTTGACAGAAAATTAAACCCTCAAATCCAGTACAAAATACAACTCCAAAACCCATGCTTTTAAAAAATACTAAAAATAGCCAAAAGAAAATCAGACATAAGATCAAATCCAATGGCCTTTATATCTACTCAGATAAGTCTCCATATGTACAAAGCTTAAATACATGAACAGAAGATTAAATCACATAAAAATTATCGAATCAATTAAAATGTAATCCCATGTGATTCACATAGAGACCAATCTCTACAATACTTAAGCATGATATCAAACATCATGTCCTTTTAGTTGTTGTAATCAAATTCCATCACAAAACAACATAACAAATGTCAAACTCCCGAAATAAATGCTAACCAACTGGTGAATGGTTGTGGCGAAATTAATGATGTTGTGGAGCTGGTCTTTAAAATTTTGAAGGAGCCTAGATCCCGATTATAATGACACATGTAAAGGATGTGTAATTATAATGACACATGTAAAGGATGTGTAGTGGATTCCACAACTTTTCTAGATACGCAAACTGAATCATTTATTAAAGTTGTAATTGTAAATATTGGACTCCTTTCACTGCATTGTCCAATTCCTGTGTTGTTGAAATTTTTGTTTCCACAGGTTCTGCATTATGTTGGTCATACCCAATCAATAACAAATTTATTTTTTCATTATCAATCCTTTACTTTTCCATTAAAATTGCTTTTAAATATGTCCATTAATGTGAGTTTGGTGGGTGCATCGCTGCTTTTGCACCAAGTATCACTCATTTATAATTAATTGCAAATGTCAGTGGATACCCATAAAACTTGTAGTTTGATCAAATTCCATGAAGGTAACGAGATATATTTTAGTAGCACTCTTGCCTTTTTCTTTCAGTAGAAGATTTGAAGAATAATTATTTACTTATGATTATTAGAGACGCCATCATAAAACTCTACGATTTTTCCCATCTTAAACAAATTTTCTTATATTTGGCTCATCTAAAATTGTTTTTCTTAGTGCTCATATGTAGTTGAGTACTTATTGTTGAATTATTGTTTGGACGCTTGTCCTCGTGAAAAATAAGCCTCCTAGGAAGTTCCTTCATGCCTACCTCACTCAGATATTTCATGGTCTTAAAGCACAAACTACACCGTTTATTTACCTCTTCTTCCCCATTCTCTCTTCTACCTGAATCATATGAAATGGGGGCCATTGAAAATCAATAACAAATAATTAAAATTCAAAAGAGTAAAATGTCGATGCGGGAAAACTTAAAGATGGGGAGAGGATACTAACTACCCAACTGAACCGATAGAGTGAGCGGATGGGTTTCGTTTCTATCTGTCGTTGTTATTTATTATTGAATCTCAAGACTCTTTTGAACGTCTTCCACACGGAGAATCAAATGGCCAAATTGTGTGCTTGGGCCTGAGGATTACCCATAGATTGGTTTTTTTAATTGTTCCTTGGGTGTAGTGCTACATCATTATATAATGCTTGTGAAAATAACTTCAACCATTAAAAGGTTAAGTTGAAACCATGATCACATGTGAGTCCTTAATTCATATTAAGTTTGTAGCTTAGTTGGTCCATGTTACCTCTTCACACAAGTTTAGGTAAAATCTATGGTCCTTCAATCATGATCTTTTAATTTTCAACCCAACAATTATATAAAATATGGGTTTGAAACATATGTCAACACTTACATTCTCAATGCGGTTTAGAGGGCCCATGCCATATATACAGGATGGGATAAAGACCTTAACAAGGCCCATGCTATATTAATGTTTGATTTTTAACCGAGTATAGACTTGAAATAGAAAATTTGATGTTCACAATCTCATTGTAGCCTTAAGTCATTATAAGCATGGATAAACAACTTTGGGATTGAAAGCTACAAAATTTTTGTTGTCTAAATTATCTATGCTCAATAAGAATCTATTAAATGAGGTATGATCTCAAAACAAAAATGTGAACACTTGCGTTCTATTGTGATTCAAGGTGTTCACGGTGTACCTCATATTGGCATGAACTACATGAATAAAGACTTCAATCATCAAGGACTATGAAAAAATCATAAACTTGATTTACTTGATCATATGTAAATCTCACTACTAGTGTTTGGAATTTTCCAATGACCAATTCAATATATAATTTTAATGATTTTGACGATACTTAAACATATTTAACTGTACTTATTTTTTTCCAATGAAAACCTTATAGAGAAACCCAATGGATGCTTCCCCGCATTTGTGGTTCAAGAAGTAAAGGGAAACATAGCATACCCCCCAAGTGGGGGAAATGAAACACCGAAGAGAACTTCGATATGTTTCAAAAATGAGAGAAAATTTTGTGTGTATATAATATACGTTTATGTGATGAAATCAAGTCTAGGAAAATAAATGAAAATAAGTTACACCAAACTTCTAAATCGCCACATAAGTGAAAATAAGTTTCCTCCAAAAGGCTTTTGTACATAATTTTTTAAATTTGAAAACATTCGGTGAATAAGTCAATGTTTTCGCCTTGATCCTTTGAATGGCATTGGAATCTTACAAAGCAAAAAAGTCCAAAAATACAAGGGCCATATTTATAGGAGTATTACAAGTTTTAGGTAGTTTTAGAGAATCTCAAAACCCCTGGACGTGGAGGAACTATACCTTTGAAACTGAGACCTGGCTTGGACATGGAGAGATTATACCTTTGAAATTGAAACTTGAACTATGCAAGACATCAAAATTTCTGCAGATCATAATTTGCACAAGCGACACCATTTTTCATGTCGACCATGCACGTGGGTCTTGGTTGACAGGTGAAGACAATATTTTGTTTCAAGTTTTTAATATCCCAAGTCAATCTTTGTATTGAATATCAATAGTATATAGTCAGGATATCCATTAGTAGCTTCTTGTCAAATTTTCATGACGTAATGGATGTAGAAGCCAACCCCCTTCCACACACATATTGTAGTTCAGGGGGACACAAGTTTTGATAGACGTAACAATTCTATTGAATTTATTTTTACCTTTTCTCTTCACTACACATAAAGGAAAAGGCATGGTTCCCTTCGCTCCTTGAGGATCCTGAAACCATCATGATGGAATGTGGAGGCCCTCTGAGTTGTAAGCTTTTATATATGAAACTGACCATTACAATCCAACGAGCACAAAGTCATTTTCTTATTGTTACGTTTCTTTTCAAAATAACTAATATAAATATGCCTGCTCATTAGACTCCCATAAACATTTTTTCAACCTTCAGATTCACATAAACTTGTTTTTCTTTCTTTTTCAAGTTCTGCAACTTAATGTGCATTTAATTTTACTTGCCATCAATTAAATGGGTTTCTATTTATTGCTTATTGGTACTTGCAATAGAGTTTCTTTCCAATTTCATCGACTACTTTTCTTTCTCGTATGGAAAATTAATGTGCATTTAAATTTACTTGCCATCGATTACATGAGCTTCTATTTATTACTCATTGGTACTTACAATAGAGTTTTGTTCCAATTTCATCGACTACTATGCTTACCATAAATTAGTTGAACTTGCTTTCAACACATAATATTATATTATGTACATACACACAACTTTCTCTCATTTTGCAACATATTGAAGTTCTCTTCGGCTTTTCATTTCCCCTTCTTGAAGGGTATGCTAGTTTAATTTCATGATTTAAAGAAAAAACGATAGTGCATTTCGTGCTAAATTATTTAAATTACAATAAATAAATAAAAATCAATATCAATAATTTGTAATAATAATTATAATAAGAAATGTAATAATTTATGACTTTAGTGATATCAATAATTTATATTTAGTAGTGATTATTTAAACTATTATAATTTAAATAATGGAATGACATGAAGATACTTAATAGAGCTTGCACTAATTTCTTGTTTAATGAAAATGATAGTTCATTTAATACTTTATCTATAATATATTATATAATATACATTATACGTATATATATATATATATATATAAACACTAACATATAACATATAGAATTTATCATTTTAACAATACCATACATATTCTTTCATCTACTTATGGTTCACCTTATCTCTCAAAGGGTTGGTTTGTTTAGTCTTATTTTATGGTTGTGGTTGCAATGGTGGACGAGGTAGCAGTCTTATTAGTTATACCTGGTGGTGGTGAAGCAAGTTTAGGTATCTTATACCTAACTTCTTTTTATATATCTCCCAAATTTAATATTCCTTTTTAATGCCTATGGGGACTACAAGTATTGTAAAATCCATTAGTCATCTCATGTACACAAGTTTGAGGTCAAAAGTTGCGTGTATGCGTGAGTATAGCTTTAAAATTCGTGTACAAGAATAAACCGTTGTTTTAGAGGGATGATATTGGAACATCAAAGTATAATACAAGTCCATGGGGTTTAAGGAGTCTACAGAGGGATAGGAAAGGCCATAAATATGTGATATACATGGTGTGGTAAAATCAGCTATAGCAAATGGTGCCTAAGTTCTCACTAGATACATATATATATAAACCTTATATGATTGGAATTTTTATGTGCTTAATACTAATGGCATAGGGCACTCTTTGTCCCAACCTTAGCGCTCCAAATGGATTACAATTTGTGGATTAATTCAATGCTAAAACATGATCATATTGAACTGACTTTAGCACTGATTGGTGTTATAAAAAAAAATAAAAAATAAAAATCCTGTGGGATTGGCGTATTTCACCCATTGTAAAATTCAAAAATTCACTCGGGAATATCTTCACCGTAGTCTGAACCTTCCTTCACCAAATTCAATATTGACGACCCATATCTCTAATTCAAACATTCACTTGGGCATACCTTTGTAGCAGTTTAAATATTCCTTCAACAAATTCATCAAGCACGCCCCCTATCTCTGGTTCGGTATCGCCCTCTTACCCTTTCTAAGGGAGGTTCTTATCCATCCCTCTTCTTCAAAAAATCACTTTCGATCTATAAATCCGCCCTTCTGGACCGATCAAATTTCTCATTCATGGAGTGAGGGATGGAGAGATTTTTCATTGAATTTTTCTCAATGTTATAATTTCCCTCTGATTTGACCTACATTTTTTCCTCAATGCTCAACTATGTAGAGAGTTTCCCTCTAATTTGGGGCTAAGGGGATTTGATCTCTCACCCACCTAGGGGATTAGCTCACCTCCACAACTAGGATACCCAACCACAAAATGTCAAGCATAGGGAAGGGAACAATTAGTGGGAAGAATGAAGTAAGTTATTATGTATTTAAATATATGTAATTGATGCAGGACCATCCTTGGTTTTGGGAAATCAACATCACCCAAAATTTTTCTAGTTTGGATAGTAGTTGTAGGAGGAAATAAGATGCTACATAAACTGTTGCTGAAAATATGTACTATTATAGGATCTGTCACTGAGAAATGTGCACTTACATAACCTTGTCACTGAGAGATGTGATGTTACAAAATTCCTGTATTTTCCCATCTATGCTGCTATAGAGGCAGGATGTGGAAACTCATGACTACAGATCATATGAGCTACAAATCATGAAGGCTATAGATCACGCCACTACACACATGGACGCAAATCATCTTTCCACTGGAATGAAAGATGAACAATTACAACCGTCCACCTTCCACACAGGAAAATGAAGAGGAATAAAGGGAAAGATAAAAAAGGAGAGTTTTCAAGGAGTCGAGGGTTCTTTTGATCTCTGTTCAACTCAATACTTTTTGTTTAATTTCATCCTTCCAAATTTGATCCACCAACAAAGGAAGGGGAGTCGATTCAGATGCCTATAGAGGAGAAAATTTTGTGATTGGAAATCAATTATGTTGTAAGAAAGTAGCATAAACTTGTATTCTCTGCTTTCATGGATTAAAGCCTACTAAATTTCAATAGAAACAGGTATTACATTTTTTCTATGTAGATTTTTTGGTATGAATTTGGAAGTTTTATTTCTGCATTTATTTACATCTCTATTATTTGGCCAAGAAATGGTTGTAGTTGTGCATCTTAGAGGAAGATAGGTTTGGGAACCCTATAGAAGAGAGTTATAGGCTACCTGTCTGCATCAAGTGATATCAAATCTAGTTTCATCTTTGGGTTGTGGAGACTAGAATTTTTTTGCAAAACATAGGTTCAGTTACTGGTAGAGAAGTATTACAGAATTATTAGAGAGCTATTTAGCTCGTGTGGAATTGTCTCCATGATAATTTGTTCCAGGTAGAGACTATGGTTGTGTAAGGCCTAAGTGAAGGCTTTTTAAATCAAGTTGATTGCTAGAAGTGGAGCTTCTTGGAGATAGTGTTGGAAATGCACTTTGTAACTGGTAGTCTGTATTTAAGACTCTAAGGTGAGCATGTGAAGATACAACCCCAAATAAGAATTCCTTGAGGAGGAAAGAGGAGCCAAGGGAGCTATAGAACCAGTAGACCATAATAATTAAGACAATTAAGCACATTTTTGGATAAGATTGGAGAATGGTAGAAGTTTGCAAGTGACAATTTAAAAAGAAGAAAAATATTTGCACTTTCATGGAGATAATGGGTAAGAAAGGAACCCAAATAGAGGAGGAAAGTAACATAATCAAATAATTGTCGATGGCCATGGTTAAGGGCCTAGAAATATTCCCTCAAAAAAGAATACGGTATAAATTAAAATATTGGAGAAGTATTTGGTAGAGTTCTTTAAAGAAAGAGTGGATGCTTTGGAAAACAAGCCCAACAAGAAGCATGTGTATTTGTATTCAAGTGATCAAGAAGAGTAAAGGAATGAGATAATACAACAATCTACATTAAAGAGTGAGTGAAACTTGTCCAGGAGACCTTAAAGGATTGAAGGGGTCAAGAAGGATGAAGAAAAGCGAAGTCTAGGTATTGGTGAAAATGATATAAGAAGAGTCGATGAAGGACTTACGATTGTATGTTGACATGATAAAGAAGAAGAAATTAAAGAAGAACGTGGACCAGATATGTTGAGAATATTAGATGAAGAGACATGAAGATTAGCAGTTCAACCAAAAACTCAAGAATTCCATGTATCACGTAATAGTTTTTCTATTTTTCCAGGTGTAAAAGGAAACAATGAAAAAGATGACCTTGTAGGTCACGAGGTTGGTGATGATACAAGGATCGAAGATGACACTATGATAGCTGATATTTCATATCCCATATGGGATGGAGGTGCTCAAGAGGATGTTGCTGAATATAACCTTACATGTTATGAATATTTATATAATAAGGAGAAGATGATTGTCCAAGAGTGGATAAGTGAAGAGGTCGAGTCCAATTTTATTGAATTTCAAGAGGAGATAGAGAAATAATTTGTATCATAATCTATGCAAGAGGATTTATACTAGATTCCAAGTGATAATGATGTTGTGGGAGAGCACCACAATTCCTTTGTTGATGAAATAAATGAGGGGATTACTGTCCATGAGAAAATTGGAAAGGTTAACCGTGTGGAAGATGAGCTCCAGGAAGATTTAGTCGATGACCAACCACAACTTGGAAGGGGAGTTGTGACCATATTCAATACTATCAAGAATACCCTAGAAGAAACTAAAGAGTATCAATTGCAACAAGGAAATGGAAGGGTGAATAGATTGAGGGATAGAGAAGATGACGAAGATAAAGAAATGTTCATATTTGAAGACCCTATCCAGATAAAGATTTTTCCAATAATGCTTGTTGTTGAAGGTATGTCTCTAGTAGCATTGTTTGATTTGACAACATGTGATAGACCAACAAGGAATGTTGCATTTAAATACTTGTTCTAGGATGAATTTGAAGAAATGACAATAGCTGAAATATTGAAGAAGGTCGTGAAACTTTTGATCTCACAAGAATGTGTGTTTCACATGATGATGGGTGTTGTAAGCTTGAAAGGAAATCCCATGGGAAAAAAATTTCCAAAGAGGAAAAGGGAAGAATTATTGGAGCAAAAATAAAAGGAGGCAGATATGTTACGAGAATACAATGCACATGTGCTTAATGTAGAAGTACAACAATACCATGTTTGGTGAAAATAATGTAGTAGTGATTGACATTTTCAAGTGGATAATAGCTATGGTGTATTGTAATTAGCACGAGAAAGTTGACAGTATGATGGGAAAATGTACTTCTTAGAGGAGGAAATAAATGTTGAATGAGAATCAACTTCAGAAAAGGAAAATTGCATCATCAGAACAAATCATGGATGGATGTAGCATGCCACAAAGAGCATAGATATTGTTTTCCTCGACATGTTTGATGTTATATTTGTAGCTCAACGAAAGTATGCAAGCGTACACATGGAAGGAGAGGATTCCCATGACTCTCATGGTAAATGTGAGGCTAGATATTATGTGATAATCCATGTTCTCATAGTAGAAGCATAGGATGTATATGACATGTTAGTTCCCATAGAAAATGAATGGGAAACTCCGTATTTCTTAAAGTACAATAAGCTATGGATGAGAAGAATCCATGAGGAATAATGACATTATGAAGGAATTATTATGGATTAAAGATATATGTTTTATTTCAGTTGTACATGGAAACTCAATGTTGAAATATTTATGTTGAAGGAGGGAGAGAGTAGTAAATTTGTTGTAGATGTGTTTATTAAAGAAGCATGTTGTGAGGTTTCTATAAGAGTGGTTGAGAAGATGGAAGATCAGATAGTCATTACTTATGGTTTCTCCATCAGAATGTGATCTTATTTGAGGAGTGTGAACACCATGGTAGAGATCGTGTTTGTGAATGGGGAACAAGAAGTAGTTGAGAAGCATAGGGACATTTTTGGACTTGAAATAGCAAGTTGTAATGTCCCTAGGGGATATAAAAGGGACTAAGGGACATATCATTATATCTGTAAGTATAATTATATAATTTTATCATAGCTAAATAGTCAAAAAAATATTTAATTTAATTTTTTGTGACTTATTTTTGACAAAATACCTTTAATTACCAATAAATTAAAATAAATTCAATAACTATTCCAACAAATGATCCAAGGGATAGGTAATATTATTAAAATCATATAACATCATCCAAACTTCAATCCAATCCCTATCATATATTATAACTACTTCTAAAGTCTAATTATTCTTATTCATAGTTAACTAGTAAGTAAGGTGTTAATTACGACACTTAGTGCACAAATGACGACACTTATCACAAATCCATTTGTTTAACAAAGAAACATAGGTTATAAATACCATTTCCTTAATAATATGTAATTAAATTTAAATAAGAAATAATTACCTAAATTATAATATAATTAGTCATGGTAATTACGAAATAGAGTCCCCAAGGCTAGTTAACTAGTTTTCCAATATAAGAAGCTAGTCTTACAGAAAATCAAATTTTAACCATGCCATTCAACCAAAAATAATTCCTACATACATTATGAATATTTAAGTGTGCACCTACATCCAATTAAAGGTTTATTTGCATATCATTCCAATTCCACATAAGGTGATCTTTCCGATCAATTTCAGTGAAACTAGTTAACATTCACTGCAAGGAATTGAGTTTAAATAACTAAACCAAAATGAAATTCATACATAAGTAAAGGATGAAACCCAATAATTATCCACCAACAAAAAAATAACATTTTATAAACATATCACATGGATTTAACATTCTGTTTTTACAACAATGGATATTTAAATCCACGACTAGTTATCAATTTTCACTGCAATATATCTAGTTTCCAATTTAACTTTCCAAATGAAAAATAAAGAAAAATATATGAATATTGTAGATTGTGTAAAACATATAAGGGGTAAAATTAACTCATATGTAGGTGTATTTCATCCCACATATAGTCCATTAAATAACCCACAAAACTAGCTAATTCTACCCATCTGAATTGACTAGCAGTTCTACAAATTGCTAGAATGATTAAATCCACGGCTCATAGAATTATTCAAATTCCATTACGATTATAAATAATAATAAATTATTATTCATAATATAGGAATATATAATTTTAAAATTTCTTCAAACACTTCATATGCAAATTCATAAATCTACTCAAAGAAATTCCATTGAAGGAGCTAGAAATTGGAAATCGATCTATAATTTTGGAAGGCATTTTCCAATGACTATCAAGAATATTTAAAATAAAATTATCAAAAAAAATTCAATTTTATTTATCATACATAATCATAAAATAACCCTCACGATTTTTTACAAACATTTAATGTGCAAAGTCTCCAAACTATGCAAAACAATCCAATCGAAGAACTAGTTTTTCAATAAAAGGTAGAAGCATCGAAGAGAAGTGTCTTAAACAATTCCAAGGATACTCCACTATAAAAATACACATTATATAATGAAAATGGGAAGAAACACATTTTTGTAGCAGATTTTCCAAAGAATAGTTTCCTCAAACAATTTGTGCACAAATCCCAAAAACTAGTGTCCAATTCCTTCACAAAATTTACTTGCACAAATAGATTGAATTCCATGAGAAATTTCTTCCTCAAAAAGATCATATATTTCATTAAAAATTTCATGTGATTCTGTAAATAAATCATATCATATAAGAATATAAATTAAAATGAGATAAATCACTTACATTTTCTAAATACGCAACCAAAATCGATCGTGACATGTTCCACCCAGTCGTAGACCCAATGCAAGCCAAAAATCACTTTGAAATGGTCACCCACGAGATGGAATAATGTTTCAAAAATAAAGGGAACAATCAACTACACATTATATCAAGAAATCAATCCAACCACAACCCAATGGCAAGTATGGCCTCTACTTCCACTCCAGGGCAATTCCAATGGCTCCAAGACAACAATCTAACCACAACCAAATGACAAGTAGAACTTCCAATCTAAGGAAATTATAGTGGATCCAAGAAGAATACCAGTCACCCTACAGTAACTCATATTTGGAATAGGATCAACAAGGATATCATAACAAGAACAAAAAAATCAAACCACAAGTTCCAAACACAAGCACAAGAGAAAACGCATGAAATGACACACAAGAGTGATTTCCAACACAAGAAAATTGAATTCCTTTGTGAGAAATTTGAATTGGGAGAGAGAGGGACACACACATAAGAGTTACATTACAAAAATATAAAATAGGAGTTACACATAGAGTGGATACACGAATAGGCACACTAGGTGAGAGAGGGACTCCAATACTCAAATAAAGTTAATCTCAAGGTAAATAAAACCAAGGAGTAACATAACATGTGAGGGTACTTAACCAAGAGGGTCCATAAAGTAGAAAAGAAGGGTGTATAACATCAACACGGGCTCAACACACATAGGTAAACAGATTTCCACAACCCCTTGCTCATAACATCGTGGTTCCTCATACTCTATTTCATGGCATCGATCATCCATTTTTTTATTAATTATTTTATAATTTAAACATAATAACAATAATAATAATGTGCATACCATAGTCCAGGAACCGTGTGCCACTATGTATAATATAACAATAATAATAATATGTCGTGGGGATAAACAAGAGGGTATTACACAAGTGTATTACAAATCACAAATTTTTTTCTTTTGAGTGTTGTATATAATATAAAATTTTGTGGAAATCATGTATTGGAATTTCATGTCCCAATCCAAATAAGACTACTTGCAAGTAATGTTTCTCCAACCTACTACTTCCCTAGGTTGAGGTGGAATCATGAATTTTGTAATAAGGGAGCTATGTGACCCAAAAGGACCTTATTTAACCATATTCACATTAAATTAGGTCACATAAATAATAAATGTTAAGAAAATTAGGTGGCATTGGTTCATGGAGACAATTGGAGGCTTAAGGAGTCCTTGGGTGGCTAGATTCCCCCCACACAGTTGGAATAACCTTCATTCAAATTGGAATCCATGGGAAATGTAATGTGCTTGGAGGGTGATGTGGTGTCACATGGAATATCATGAGCTAGGTAATTATAATTAGTAGAGGAGAGTAAATCCCATGGAAGAGTAAGAGACTAAAAATGCAATGTGTGCCACTTGGAAGGAGATTCCATGCACTCTATGACAACAACTCATGGAATATTCTATGACAAATATAAAAAATTTAGACATGATTGCAACCTATAAAAAATATGATATGATAGGGCCAAAAATAGCATCCACGAGGGTGCATTTTGGAGTTAGATGCAACCATCCAAATTGGGGAAAATAATTGGAGGATGAAGGAGAATACAAGTGTCATAGGAGTTACTAAACCACTAAGATGAGTTGGAGGAAGCTTGTGGAGGGAAATTTGACCTTAGGAGGAATCATGAATTTAATAAAAGGATGTCTTAAGGAAGGATAATGGATTTGTGTCATATTTTAATTGGCCTTTAGCATTTTCAGTGAGCTTTTTCTTGTCCATTGCATGGTGATTGTTCACTCTCTCTGCGTGTTAACCAATTTCGAGGGAGTTGGATTCATTTCCAAGTTGGTTGATGGAGAGGAAATTCATACGTCTCATTGGAGATCAATTAAGGTGTTTTATTTCCAGGATGAAGGTCCATATAGTTATATTTCTCATATGTCTTCCCCTTCTCTCGTTCCTACTTCACCATTCCCCATACTCTCATGTGATGGAGCAATTGTTGGAGTGGTTCTTGCGCTTGGATGATACCATTTGATTCCCAAGATTGGGTATATGATGTATGGATCTATAATATCATTTAAATATACTCTCTAACTAAAAAATATATGTAATCCACATGTGAAAATCTTGCATTTCCCATGCTATTAAACTACTAGTTTTCATGTATTTGGCTTCCATTTTGAAAGAGTTGTATATCATATATGTATGAAGGAATCTATATGATGTTTAGTGTTGTTGGGTAATCCATTTGTCTGATTTATATGGTCTCTATATTTCATGTCACTATCTGAACCATTCAATCAACTTGTCATGCGTCAAAATCAAGCTATTAATGCCATTTTCCCTTAAGCAATTTCACTAAAAGTTGTCATTTGAATGTTGCACATTATAATCAGTTTGCAAAGATAATAACCATGATTAATGCAAACCCTTAATGTTATATATTCATTATCATACTCTTTTCTCAAATTTGGGAGGGTCGTACTTGAGTTGGGAAGTCGATTCTGGGAGGAATTTGACCTCATTTTCCCAGGAAATTTGCATTTTCTCTTATTATCCCTGAACCAAGTTGCAGAGGATTGAAGATAGAACCAAAGTGTTAATATGTCATCTTGGTATGTCCTAAGACTCACCCTAACATTTTATTTCAAATTAGGGACCATTTGGTGTGAGTTGGAACCCCCTAGAGTCATGACTAGTTAAGCCTGAATTTGCCCAAATTACACTTTTAACCAAAAATTTCAAGCAGGGTAACCACATGGAAGAAGGTGTGGATGAAGAGACTCATATTCAAGATAAAATTTACACTTTTTTGTACAAATGAGGTCTAGAAAAGGAAAATATCAAATAAGGGATCTTTTACTAGTAGAAAGTGATGGGGAAACTCTCCAAGTCAATTTGGAGGTAAGATGCATTAGTCAAATGCTGGAAAGAAACCTTGAAGTTATAGGGACTGAGAAAGTGTTTGGAATCATGATTCATATGGAATATGTGCATTTTGAAGGAGGACAACTAAAAGATTCCATGAATTATATGGTTTTTGAAGGATTTATATAGAGCAATATTATAATGATTTGTTGTTTTGCAGGTACTATAGTGGGTTGGAAGGCTGTATGTGTGAAGTATATTGAATCCTTGAGGATTGTTTCCAAGGAATCCATAGAGATGGAAAAAAAAAACCTTATTTCTAGCATAGGAGACTATATCAAACAAGTGGAAAATAGACTTGATGATAGGAGTATGAGAGATCTGATTATGATGGAAGTATGATGTCAAATTGTAGGATGCGTAGCAGAGTGGGAGGCTATGGATTCCTTGAGAAGATTGTATTTGATGAAAGAGTGGCCCTTGCATTATATGCAGGTGGTGTCTAACATGTTGGAAAATATGGAGGATTGTACAAATGGAGATGGAAATAATATTTTTCATAAGGACCTTGTAACGAACACAAATAGGAAAATAATTAAATAAAATAATAATTGTTAATTATTATAGTAGTTAGCTATTAATGTGAAGGGACATAACTCTTCATTATGAAAAGCTCAAGCCATATTAAAGGAGAGCTATGTTGTAATATCCTAACATCTATCATCATATCTATTTTATCAATTTATATATATATCCATAGATTATTTGCATTTTCGAAAGTGGAAGTTCGAGAAGTTACACTAAACAGTTTTTTATCGTTACAGAGGTATAAGAGCTAGTTTGTGATCCATGCCTTCGGCCATATCGTGATTTTTAATCATAATCCTAGGGAGTCCCTAAATTTATGGTCTTTGACCAAGTAAAAAAATAAAAGAAAGTCAAAAGAAAAAATAAAAAGGAAAGAGAGTTTAAAAAAAGTGAAAACTTAAAAAACTAAAAGGAGGAAAAAAACAAAAACAAAAAAGGGAATGAAAAAAAAAAGTTAAAAAATAAAAGATAAAAGGAAAAGGAAAAAAAAACGGGTAAAAGTGAAACCACACCTGGTTTCTTAAAGTGGGTTTGGGTTTGAATATACAAGTACATAACAATAACTACTAAGAAGCAAGTGATATTTGAACTTAAGTGGGGAAGGTAACACTCATTCCTCCCAACCACCAAATCTACTAGAATTTTACAAAACTTAAGGGAAAAAAATCTAAAAGTACATAATAATTGCTACTAAGAAAAAAGTGAGATTTGAACTTAGGTGGGGAAGGTAACAATCATTCCTCCCAACCACCCAATCTACAAGAAGTATTTATCAACCTTCAAAAAGAAAAAAAAAGTATTATTATTATCCTATTTATGTTCGTTACAAGGTCCTTATGAACAATATTATCACATTATCGAAAGTGCCAAGATGACTCATTTTGCAGAATCCAGTCCTGAGGAAAGAGCTCTGATACCAAATGTTATGCAACAAAGTCCCAGATATAGCATAAAAAAGAGCAGAAATAGAAAATAAGAGACTATTCCACACCTAAAAGATGAATAATAGAGATAAATATCAATCCTCTTCGAGGAAGGAACCTCCTTACACAATGTACTGAGTACACAAGAAAAGATAAGATACTATGATGAATAAAATTAGAATACCTTCTTCATATGTATAGGAGATAAAGGTGTACAATAACAACTAATAAACCCACTAATAGACCCAATCCTACATAAATAATATGTAATGCACTACAATATAGGGGTTAATGCACCACATTATATGGTGTAATGTGTCATCATTAAGGGTTTAACATTGGTTCTGCAATCAACAACCTTGTGACCAAAATTATGACAACAATGACAATAACCATAGAACTTTCCTTTATGTATAGGAACTCATTGATCTTCCTTCTTCTTCCATTGTTTCTGATCCTCTACTGAATCACTCTATCTCAGCTTACATTCTCTAGCCATATGTCCATAGTTGTTGCACTTGCAACATTCTATCTCATATTTTTCAAAAGATGCATAAAAGTTATGGTTTCTTTCTTTTTGTTTGTTACTAGACGTATCCTTCTTATATTCATGAACATTTCCATAAGCTTTTGATTTTAGGGATTTATGACCAAAATTATTACAAGAGTAACAATGACCAAAAAATATTTGTTGATATCTATTTGTCATTGGTATCTTAGACACCTCATTAGTTTTGTCTTTATCATGAAAGGATGGAACAAATTTCTTGCTTTATTCATTTTTAAACATGACTCTTTAGTGCATAAACATAGCTTCTTTTATTTCCACCTTGGTTTGTGACAGAGGAATATTCTGGCTTCTTTACTTTGTCATATCCTAGACTAGATTTATCACTTGATGGTATTTGGCTATTTAAGATATCATATAATTTCCTTGAATTGTTCTCAAACTTTGATTTGATATAATTTTCATCAACCCCTTTTCTAAGTTGAATAATCTCTTTCTCAAGTTTTTCAAAATCTTGGATTCTCTCCTTGAGCAGAACTAGTGGGTCCTCTTCAATCTTCTTGGCCTCTGATACAAGGCCCCACCATATCTACATCTAGGAGAGGCATGACCCACAGCTACAATGGTTAACTACTGCACTTAGAATGCCTAAGAAAGAAGTTGATGCTATTGTTCAAGAATTTCCATCTGAATGGAAAGTTCCTGTCGTAGACGATCAAATGTTAGCAAAGGATTTACAAGCCGAGCAATGATAGGAGGGAAAATCTTAGCCATAATAGAGTGTCTAGCATGATGAGGGAGTAGATAATCTACCAAGTTCACACCATGATAATGACCAAGAGTCCAGTGCTACCCCGACAAATCCAAAATTGGGGACAAAGCATAAAGTTGCAGAGCTGAAGAAAAAGGGGAAGAAAAATAAGAAGGCTACTAAAAACACTATTGTGATTGGGATAACTGATGATTATTTCAACATGTTGTTTGATAGAATGGCTAAAGTAGTGGAAGAAAATAGAAAATAATGTTGAATTTTGGGAGGGTATGAATGACCTCCTCTTGACATTATGTCAAGCAGTTAAAGATCCGTTGATCTCAGTCGCTCCTTGAGGAGTCGTTCAACGAGAGGAAGTAAGGAACCCAAAGCCTAATATCTCTATCTTATATTTATATCTAAATAATAAATAAACACAATTAAAGATCTTATCGCCTCTAATAAAAGAATTATAAAAGACACTTGATGAGTGACCTGAATAAGTATTAACGTTAGTGACATGACAAGTGGTGGAATTGCTGCCCAAATATGTAAATTCTAGAATTGCATAAATGAATGTCTCCCCTCATAACCTTAGTTTTACGACTTGAACATGTCTAGTCTCCATGTATGTATGTTGTATAATCTACAACAAAAGGTGGCGAAGGAAATTAAGGATCTGGAGGACTCTATGAATGACATGATGAATAAGTTCAGAAATTGGGCCGCTGATACGGAGAAGGATTCCTCTAAAATTTGACAACAAAAGGATTATTTGAGCAAGGAAAAATAGAAGTTACAGGAGGTTATCGAGGAGTACGTGAAGTTACAAATCTTGAAGAGTTGGACCCTAAGGAAAGGTTAGTGAGACTAGGGGGATTCATTACTAGCTTCCGCTAAAAAATTGAAGAATTGGTGGATGAGTTGGTTCCCATCACACCCCCTAAGCTGACCAAACAACAACAAAATGAAGTCTAGGGGGTCATCTAAGAAATATAGCAAGATGAATCCTATTATGCAAAAGCTTATGAGGAGGTCTCTTAGACTTAGGTATCCCTATTGGAGGATTCCAAGCTACAGGACATCACAACTAAACTTGGTGCAACTCAAGACAATATGGATAACCTACGGAGTTTGCTGAAGACTCTACCATTGATTGAGAGAATGAGGAAGGTTTTTGAAAACAAAGCAGTATTGAAATAAATTAACTAGCAGAGGATACATAAATAGAAGAGGACAGAGAGAGTGGAAGAACTTTAGAAAGAAGGTGAGAAATTTTCTAAAGCAATTGTCCTCGAGCATATGTAAATCAAGTAGGATATGATAATGAGAAAGTAAAGATGTGCATCACACATCACTCCTAATATCATTGAAGAGGTCACCAAGTTGCAGCAGGATGTTCAACGATCAGTTGAGTGGTCAATAAGATCTACGAATATTTCTAGTTGAAGCTAAACACACCACTATTACAAGGATGAAGTGGCTTGGGATGAGCCACATGTGAGTTTTGGGGGCCTGTTAGCACTAGGTAAGTTTTGTATATTTTGGGTACAAGTTTTGAGGAAGTGGTCCAAGTGTGAACGGATCAACAACAAAGTGTGTTGGTAAAGTGGATAGCTCCAAATAATCGATCAAGAATTCAGGAAGTCTAACTTTTTGACGAAGTCCAACCGAAAGGTTAGACGGTTGAGTAAGTTTGTCCACATACATTTATGGTGTCAGGTAGTGGGTGTAGGAAAAAAGGCCATGAAGGGCCTATAAAAACTAATGGTTTGGGATCGTTGGGGTTAGACATTTTTTGTGAGAAGATGTATGCTTTTTGTATGTTGTCGAAGCAAAGTTGATACCCTATTTTTGTAAAAGTTGAGAAGTTGCAAGGATGAAGTTCGATCTACAAGTTGTGTGCGCAAATTGTTTGTAATGATATGTGAGGAGATATCTTTTAGATGTGTGTATAGACTTAAGTGTTCTTGTTGCGACGCTTGAATAATAATGAACGCTTTTGTGGTTTTTCCTGTCTTGGGTTTCCACGTTAATCTCTGGTGTCAATTGCATTTGGCGTGTGTGTTGATTTATTAATTTATTATTAATTCATCGATGGATAAATATATTGACAAGCCTTGGATTTGACATATTTTTATCATCATTTCACCTTATCCATAATCCACTTTTCTTATCCACAACCATGCACTAATCCCTTCTAATGCTCATCTGAGTGATTTTATGCTCAAGTTGTTTTTCTATTACATGTCTTAGCATTTCATTTGAATGTTTACTAACATTGAAGGAATTAGTGTACTATGTATTTGCTTTGAATATTAAGTCATATGTTGGAAGCAACTACAAGATATTTGACGGAGTTTTATAGCAGCTGCATAAAATCTACAAGAAACTACAGAAACTCTACAGTAAGCTGTAGAACCTCCTGGAGAAGTTTACAGAAAGATGTAGAGACTCTAGAGGAATCTATGGAAACTCTACAAGAAGCTACAAAAACTATACATGAAACTACTGAAACTATACAGGTCTCCCATCTATGCGAAGTCCACACACCTACCTATAGCCTATTCTTTGATTCCCATCTATGCGAAGTCCACACACCTACCTATAGCCTATTCTTTGATTCCCATCTATGTGAAGTCCACACACCTAGCTATAGCCTATTCTTTGAATGTTGATCTACCACTTAGTTCATTTTCCTATAAATATCTTCAAATTTTATTATTTGAAAAAGTCCAAACAATCTATATATTTATTTATAGACACAAATAGTCTCAACTAGTCAATAACTAACTTAGAATCCCAACAAATTTATGATATTGAGTTCAACTCTATTGTGTGTACTACCTCCCAAACCTCGAACAACCTTTATCCCATGAAAATCACTTATATAAAATTCCTCGTGCCTTGTACTGTCTGCGAGATTACCCTGTAAAGCCCCTTCTAAATAGATGGTTGACCTTGTTTAATCTCTCTTAAAACAAACCGCTTTACCAAATAAAACTATTAAAAAATAAAAGAAAGATCATACATTAATAATTAATGTACCAAATGAAATATGTTAAAAAAACTTAAATAACACTCGTGCCAGGGAACAAAGAGTAAAACATTTGAATATCTTAATTAAAAATGGATTTTATTGTCGACAATGAGATTTTATGATAGTTTTGGTAAATTCTGATTAAATTCTTTATAATCATTAACTATTTATTTTTAAAAATATAAAATAATAATAATATGGAAGATACACCAGTATTATCCTTTTGTTATTAAAAAGTTTTGTTTTGTTTATTGTTCAATCTCAATTGGTTATATTTTTCATATATTTATTTTTTCACAAATAAAAATACTAAACCTTAAACTTATTTTTATGTCAAGCCCTACCAAAATTGAACCTAAAACTATTAGGTTACAGACATCCCATCAAGACTTTCTACTTATCCATACCATGTAACTCTTTTAAACAGTGTTGGTATGTCTTCACCTATTACAGGCACTGTCCAGCTATGTGAGCTGTCCTGTGTTTTTTTGATAAATTTTAAATTTTATAAAAATATATGGTACTAGCATTCAAACAATTTGATTATTACTTTTAATCAAATAGGCAGATTACTTATTTAGATTTACCAAAAAATATCATTATTACCAACTCACAAATAGGTACCTAGCCACCGAAATGACCTGTAACCCAAGAACAACAAACACGTCGCTGTTAAAAAGAAATAATTTATTTTTATAGACTCTGTTCATGGGTTAGGTGAGTCCAGATCCTTTGGCTGCACCAAGATCAGATAAGGCACGTTCATTAACATAAAGCACCTATAACTTGCCAGAGTTTTTGAGCAAAAAAATTCATGGCGACAGTGGACTGTAAATGTCGATGGGCGTTACTTGTAGTCGGGATACTTGCAGCTAACTGCTTGTTTTCTTGTTCTGCTTTTGTTCATGCAGTGCCAGGCAGCAGCGGTGAAGGCGATGAAGCAAAGAAGAAGGATTTGAGAGATAAGGGTTTAATACTGGTCAAAATATGGTGTCTGGTTATTTTGTTTGCAGTGACTTTTGCAGGAGGGATTTCTCCCTATTTCTTGAGGTGGAACCAGAGCTTTCTTGCGTTGGGCACTCAGTTTGCAGGGGGCGTGTTCTTGGGCACCGCTCTAATGCACTTTCTGAGTGATTCCAATCAGACATTTCAAGATTTGGGTCTCAAAGAATACCCCATGGCATTCATGCTGTGCAGCCTGGGATACATCTTGACAATGCTGGCTGATTGTGTTCTCCTGTGGGTTAATCAGAAGAACAGCGTGGGGAGTGACTGCGTTAAGGGAAACGAAGCGGCCGAGGAGGAGGTCGGCGGCGGTGGCGGCGGCGAAAGGCGGCGGGGTAGGAGGGCGTGGGCAGGAGAGAGTGCGTTGCTCATATTGGCGCTTTGTTTCCACTCGGTGTTCGAGGGGATGGCGGTGGGCGTTGCTGAGAGCAAGAGCGGTGCTTGGAGATCCCTGTGGACTGTGTGTCTGCACAAGGTGTTTGCAGCCACGGCCATGGCAATGGCCCTGCTCAGAATGAAGCCGAACAGGCCATTCTTTTCTTGTATGGCCTATGCTTTTGCATTCGGCATATCGAGCCCGGTGGGTGTGAGCATCGGCATTATTGTGGATTCGACCACGGAGGGTCCCGTGGCTCGATGGTTGTTCGCTATTACCATGGGTTTGGCCACAGGGATCTTTATCTACGTTGCGCTACACCATATGCTGCGAGGCGCTCACTCCCATGCTCAGGCTCAGGCTTCTGGGAACAACAGTAGCACAGCACGTGAAGAAGATGATGGGGAGGGTGATGATAAGCATGGTCCCTCTTTGTACAACTTCTTGGCTTTCTTGCTGGGAGTGGCAGTGATTGCAGTAGGTATGATTTGGGATACTTGATTTGATTTGATCCCAAATGAAAATGCTTTTCATCTTCTTGGGTGGCCCTACAATCATAAAATATAAAAAAGAATAATAGCAGAGTTGGTATAGCTTTGTCGTTTGTATGAACCAGTATCGATTAGTCTTTTCCCACCTGTATTTTTTCCACAAATTATTTAATAAAATGTTTATTTTAATCCATTTTTATTTTGTTTTATGAGTTGGTGTTTATTTTAACCATTTATGAGATGAGTTGGTGTTTGTTTTAACCATCTATGAGTTTGTGTTTATATTCTTTTATGAGTTTATGTTGTATATGAATTTCTATGTTTAGTGGTGTAATTAAATCTAGTTTCAACATTATGATTTAGATATTTTAAGTCTATCATCATAGACTCAAGAATTTAGTTATAGAAATTTTAATTAAATTATATTTTTTTATTATTGAATAAGATTTTTCAATGTATTAATAGATTTAGTATTTTTAAATACCTTGTTATGGGAAGTTTGGTAATAGTTTGGTAATGGTTTATTGGTGAAAACAACGGGGTGAGCTTGTTGACCTGGTTTTCATTAGTGGAGTTTACTCATGGCCCCTTCACTAATCAAGGGTTGATCTCTTATGAAAAAAATTGTGATCTTAAAAACAATTTATAAATTTTGATACATAGGTTTCTCCAATAATAATAATAATAACAATCTATAATATTATATTACATATCAACAAAAAAATAACTTGTTTCAACCAAGAGACCAACATATCTTTCACAATAGTAAGAGTAATTTATAAGTGGCAAAAATCTTTAGGGAATACAAACTCTATTTTTTATTATTATAAAAGTTGTAACAAATTAATCTTACTAATTACAATGGTGGTGAGTTTAAATAAGGACTCTTCGCAAGTGATTTACAAATGAACTTTTACTTAAGTAGAGAGTCAACATTTTTAATGTTCATAAAATCTAATGAGAATGAGTAGTAATTGCAATGTATCATAACCATTGAGTAACTAGAGTATCTCACACCTAGAGTGAAACAAAAGAACCAAGAAAATTCCAACAATTCCTATTTAGAGTTTTGATGCTCCTTAAGAAAATTCCAACAATCCATACTTAAGTACAAGACTTTACTAAGAATAATTTTCATGTTCCTCTTCCTTTAACAGTTGACACGACTATAATCAAATTACTCTCGTGGTTGTCATCAACATGCATAGATGGGGTTAACATGTTGGTATATTGGCATCAACAAAAATTGTGTGTTTGGCATTGACAAACTTTCATGTCAATGTGAATGGCTCCGACAATATTATGCTCTATCGATATTTCCAATATTAAGGACATTTCCCTCAATGAGACCTCTATTGATGAGCATAAAGTCAATGAACCATCATTCCTCCATTTAATCCTTTTTTCATCAATCCCCCATTCATTAAAATTTGTGTTAATATCCTTGCTTTGTCTTTCTATGAACCAACATTACCACAATACATTGCAATGTATTGCATATTTTTTGTAACCTGATATTCATACATTGTAATAGTGTTGCTTGGTAGCGTATTTAAAAAAAAAAATTCTTTAGTGTATTTGAGATGCAAAGTATGAACTACTTTGAGAAATAGTCCTTTGCATCCTTTTGGTGTCTAAATGAATATAATTTGTGTCATATATGCCAATGCATGCTCGATTTAACATTTGCATTATGTCGATATGATGGACCACTCAACATATGAGATTCAAATATCATCTACAAGACCATCCTCAATCGATAAGTGCTAGGACCACTCTCAACAAGAGAGTGTTATTTTCCGTAGGACTATCCTCAAAGAGGATATTGTCATCTGCAACTGAATGTAGATCTCGTTTGGAACTGAATGTAGGACCACTCAACATATGAGAGTTCTATCACATATAGGACCATCATTTAGCTGGTAAGAGCTAGGACCACTCTCAACAAGACATTGTTCTTGTCAGAAGGACCATCCTACAAGTGAATGCAGGATCACTCTCTAGAAGAGATTAATATTGTCTGCAAGACTATCCTCAGCCAGTAAGGGATAGGACCACTCTCATCAAGAGAGTGTTCTTGTCCGCAAGACAATCATACAAGTGAATGCAAGATCACTCTCTAGAAGAGAGTACAATCATGTGTAGGACCATCCTCAGTCGTTAAGGGCTAGGACCACTCTCATCAAGAGAGTGTTCTTCTCCGCTAGAGCATCCTACAAGTGAATAAAGTATTATCGTCTGTAGGACCATCCTCAGTTGGTAAGGGATATGACCACTCTCATCAAGAGAGTGTTATTGTCCGCAAGACCATCCTACAAGTGAATGCAGGATCACTCTATAGAAGAGAGTACTATCGTCTGTAGGACCATCCTCAACCGATAAGGGCTAGGACCACTCTCATTAAGAGAGAGTTCTTGTCCATAAGACCATCCTCAAGGAGGAGACTACATTCTACAAATGAATGTCAGACCTCATCAACATCTATAGATAGTGATAAAATTGTTTTGCCTTTCTGTTAGGATTGATAATCCTCCCTTGTCCAAACTGGTCTATTAGGTTATATTTTACTAACTTAGGAATCATTTAGATTTTATTGGGTCCACTAGTACCATTGGGTCCACTTGGCCTAATGGGGCCACATGTACCAGTCACTAGAGTGTGGGGAACACAGATTGAGGCTAAGTTCAACTGACTACACCTTCTTGCATTAGTTTAGGCCCCTCCTAGACCAATCCCTACATTTTAGGAGCCACTAGGAGTGCTGGCACCAACCTCCTTCAGTTGTTGGAAGTTGGTAACTAGTCAAGCTTAGTTATGCTTTAGTTACATTATATTAGATGTCCTCCAGTTCAGTTAGCACCAGTCTTGCATGGCTATAGGTGGGAAGGTGCTTATTCTCACCTACTTCTCACCTACCACCTTAGTTAGACTAGTGTAACTAATTATAATTGATTAAGAGACTGGATTAGATAGCTGGAGCTTAGCTAGTTAGCTCTAACAGTGATTTCGACACTTCTAGTTAGCCATGCAGTCAGATTGAGTTGGTGATTCAAATCCTATCCACATGATTCAAATTCTCCTTTATGTAACACTGTTGTATACTGCTGGGATTAATGAAGTTTATACTGTAATTATACTGAGGAATTCGTGTCTGTTTCATGTGAGATTTGTTTTGTTTAGTGGGTATTATGAATTCCTTTTCATTGCAAATAATTAAGAATCTAATAGCACTCATTGATTGAATATCAATGGCATATTAATTTTAACATGGTATTAGAGCCTCCTCATGCAAGCTTCAAGTCTGTCTACTCTCCATTGTACACCAGAAGTTGTTGGGTTTCCATAGAAGTCTTGCAAAGAGTGCCTTGGTTTCTCTGAATTCATTCAGAGTGGTGGTACAGGCATGGCGAACTCTGAAAAAAGTGTACTTGTCAAGAGGGAAGGCTTGACTCTAACATAGTGTGAATTATTTTTGGTTTTGCAGTGATATTTTGTAGGTACAACTTCATATGGATTCAATATTATCAGTTCCACTTCTTACTCCATCCACAAGATATTTAGAATGGAAATTGAAGATGATTTGATCTCTAAATAGAAAAGGTCTCTATGAGGTATCTATTAGTGTTAGGATTATTAATCCTCCCTTGTCCAATTTGGTCATATGTCTAAATCGGGAGTCATGTATAAATCGGGAGTCCATTTAGTTTATTTTTAGTCACTAGCACCATTGGGTCCACTTGGCCTAATTGGGGCATATGTTTCAGTTACTAAAGCATGGGGAACACTAATTGTGGCGTATTGCCATTGATTGCACTTGCATGCATCAGTTTAGGAGCCTCCTAGACCAATACCTACAATTTAGGAGCCACTGGGAGTGTCGAAACCAACCAAGGTCAGTTCAATTCAGTTCATGACTAGTCAAGCTAAGTTAGGAGTCAGTGACATTCAGTTCTAGTCCTCTACATTTAGTTAGTGCTAGTTTTGCATGGTTGCACTCAGAAGGGGCACATTTTTCACCTACCATAGTCAGTTATCCTTAGTCAACACAAAATGTAACACTTGAGTTGTGTTTTAGAACTCCGATGAACTCCAATTATGGTTTAGACAAGGTCAGTTAACTATTGAGTCCTTCGATAGTGATTTAGACAAGGTCTTAGTTACCTACAAGCAAGTAGAGTCTAATCAATTCAAATTTCCTCATGTGGATTCGAATTGCATGTGGCTATTAAAGACATTGTACTTCATTGTAATTATTATCTAATTACTGTTTGATTAATGAAAAGCATTCACAACTGCAAGCCATTTTCGCACTGTTTCATTCTTCAATAACTGAGTAAATTGTGTGATCTATCATGTGAGTTGTGTGTTTGTTCATAGATCTATGTGCTCAATTTAATATGGTATCAGAGCCTCGGCGGACAAGGTACTTCTCCTCCTCAGATCTCCTACTGGATCATTTTTGAGCAAAATTGCTCCTTCCAGTTCTGCACTAGAAGCAGAATCTTCTACATAGTCAATTTGAATTGAAGACAGTCTCCATGCAATGACTCCTTCTCCTGATGCTCCGAAAGTTTATGAAATATTTGATATCTCATCTCCTCATATGGCTGAAACAGAAGAATACATTCGAATATCTAATATTGAAGAAAAATACTGCTACACTTCCATGCAAACATTCACCAGTGCTTTTCCTTTGAATTATGTGCAAAATTTACTAGTAATTGCTTCCGAAAGTGAAGAGAAATTTGATTTTTCTCCCTCTAATGTTGCTTCTGGTGTTCAAATATGTAATAACTTGGATATTTTGGAAGAAATATCAGATTACCAGAGTGAACCATTTTCTCCCCATGATCTAGATCTTCCACCAAATTCCTGCAAGATTGCATGCACCAAAATTCAAAATTTTGAAGAATAAGAAAGTTGTGCATCCACCATCTCGGTTAACCATTTATTTGAATCTAATATTAACCTTATTGGATCTGATTTGATATTGCTTGGTTTAATATATCAAATTCATAATCTTTTAGTACTGCTTGTGGCTGTTCTCATCAACGGCGTGAAGAAACAAGTACCACAAGTCTCCTACAAAACTACTGTTGGGGATTTGATTTCATTTCACAATTTTGGATTTGTTGTGAACCTATTTAGATCTAATTTAATTGCTGATCTGATATTATTTTGTTCATATTTTAAAATCCAATATCTTTCAGTCATGCTTGTAGCTGTTGTCACCAATTCCGGTGTGAAAAATCAAGTACCGCACTTTCTCTTCAAAACTGCTGATGGGGATTTGGTGTTAGTTTCCTCATATGAGGTTGTTGATATTTTATTATGTGATTCATTAACTATTTCAGAAGATGTAATAGACTATGTATCTCAAGCATTCACTCTCAACAGTCCCAGTGCTTCTCTACCATTGATCACATGCTCATCTCATCATAGAACTAGTAAAGAGGAAGATTTTCTACATCTGCCTAGAAACTTGCTCCTAACACTTGGGGATGTTCTTACCACTCATGGTTTTCTATTCATGGCTGCAACATATCAGTTTCTTGAGTGTTCCTCAAATGTTCTGAATCCTCAAGAACCTTTTCTCACTTATCAGTTGACTTCAGTTTCTCTACATGGGTCCAGTCTTCATCCGGCAGCTGTCTATATTTCTGATTTAGTTGAGCATATCATTCTTCTTCCAAAGAGGAAGCTTCCTCTAGACATAATGATGGAGAGGTTCACATGCCAGGTTCCAGGATACCTGTGCACAGAATAACTAGATTGATCTTGATTCTACTTGCTTAATTAGAAGGGGGGGGTTTTTCCCATGTGGTTTTTTTCCCAGCACCTTGTTTTTGAGCAGTTACTTTACTTTACTTGATGTAATGGGTGAAATATGGTCTTAGTTACCATGGCCCACAGATTTTCCAAGTTAGCATTCATAGGGGGTGTTAGGATTATTAATCCTCCCTTATCCAATTTGGTCATATTTCTAAATCGGGAGTCATGTCTAAATCGGGAGTCCATCCAGTCTGTTTTTAGTCACTAGCACCATTGGGTCCACTTGGCCTAATTGGGGCACATTATTCAGTTACTAATGTGTGGGGAACACTAATTGAGGCCTACTACCACTGATTTCACTTGCATACATTAGTCTAGGAGCCTCCTAGACCAATCCCTACAATTTAGGAGCCACTAGGAGTGCCGAAACCAACCAAGGTCAGTTGAGTCCAGTTGGTGACTAGTCAAGCTAAGTTAGGAGTTAGTTACATTCAGTTCTAGTCCTCTACATTCAGTTAGTGCTAGGTTTACATGGATGCACTCAGGAGGGGCACATTTCTCACCTACCACAGTCAGTTAGCCTTAGTCAACACTGAATGTAACACTTGAGTTGTGTTTTAGAACTCTGATGAACTCCGGTTATGGTTTAGACAAGGTCAGTTAACTATTGAGTCCTCCGATAGTGATTTAGACAAGGTCTTAGTCACCTACAGTCAAGTAGAGTCTAATCAATTTGAATTTCCTCATGTGGATTCAAATTGCATGTGGCTATTAAATCCATTGTACTTCATTGTAATTTAATATCTAATTACTCTTTGATTAATGAAAAGCATTCACAGCTGCAAGCCATTTTCGCACTGTTTCATTCTTTAATAACAGAGTAAATTGTGTGATGCATCATGTGAGTTGTGTGTTTGTCCACAGATCTATGTGCTCAATTTAATATGGTATCAGAGCCTTGGCAGACAAGGCACTTCTCCTCCTCAGATCTCCTACTAGATCATTTTTTTATCAAAATTGCTCCTTCCAGCTCTGCACCAGAAGCATAATCTTCTACACAGTCAATTCGAATTGAAGGCAGTCTCCATGTAGTGACTCCTTCTCTTGATGCTCCAGAAGTTTATGATATCTATGGTATCTCATCTCCTCATATGGATGAAACAGAAGAAGACACTCGAATATCTGATATTGAAGAAAAATAGTACTGCACTTCCATGCAAACATTCACTGATGATTTTCCTTTGAATTATGTGGAAAATTTACCAGTAATTGCTTCCGAAAGTGAAGAGAAATTTGATTTTTCTCCCTCTAATGTTGCTACTAGTGTGAAAATATGTAATAAATTGGATATTTTGGAAGAAATATCAAATTACCAGAGTGAACCATTCACTCCCCATGATCTAGATCTTCCAGCAAATTCCTGTAGGATTGCATGCACCAAAATTCAGGATTTTGAAGAAGAAGAAAGCTGTGCATCCACCATCTCGGTTAACCATTTATCTGAATCTGATATTAACCTTATTGGATCTGATATGATCTTATTTATATATGATCTGATATTTCTTGCTTTAATATATCAAATTCGTAATCTTTTAGTACTTCTTGTAGCTGTTCTCATCAACGGTGTGAAGAAACAAGTACTGCAAGTCTCCTACAAAACTGTTGCTGGGGATTTGATTTCATTTCACAGTTTTGGATCT
>LPNX010776164.1:229250-297064 GCA_001517045.1 Pseudotsuga menziesii
CTTGTCCTAATTGGGCCACATGTTTCAGTTACTAAAGTGTGGGGAACACTAATTGAGGCCTACTGCCACTGATTGCACTTACATGCATCAGTTTAGGAGCCTCCTAGACCAATCTCTACAATTTAGGAGCCACTGGGAGTGCAGAAACCAGCCAAGGTCAGTTCAGTTCAATTCAGTTGGTGACTAGTCAAGCTAAGTTAGGAGTCAGTTACATTCAGTTCTAGTCCTCTACATTCAGTTAGCGCTAGGTTTACATGGCTGCACTCAGGAGGGGTGCATTTCTCACCTACCATAGTCAGTTAGCATTAGTCAACACTGAATGTAACACTTGAGTTGTTTTTAGAACTCCAATGAACTCTGGTTATGGTTTAGACAAGGTCAGTTAACTATTGAGTCCTCCAATAGTGATTTAGACAAGGTCTTAGTTACCTACATTCAAGTAGAGTCTAATCAATTCGAATTTCCTCATGTGGATTCGAATTGCATGTGTCTATTAAAGCCATTGTACTTCATTGTAATTATTATCTAATTACTCTTTGATTAATGAAAAGAATTCATAGCTGCAAGCCATTTTTGCACTGTTTCATTCTTCAATAACTGAGTAAATTGTGTGATCTATCATGTGAGTTGTGTGTTTGTCCACTGATCTATGTGCTCAATTTAATAATTAGACTTCGTAAAGAGTCTTAGGAAGATGAGAATGATTGGCTAAATGACAGTGATAGAGATTTTGGAACAATATGTTTGGCCTTTTCTCCAATCTTGTGCTACCTTATTGATTCTGCTGAATACCCAAAGGATCTTTGGACGGAATTTGATAGAACCTTTGGAAAGCATAATGAGGATCATTATAGAAATTTGGAGAGCACACCCAACACCAAAATAGTTATTTAATCAAAAGTCTCAACCTATACTCTCTCTGATGAAGTTTTTCAATATGAATACAACGTAGAATCTTCCACACAGTCAATTTGAATTGAAGAAAGTATCCTTGGAGTAACTCCTTCCCACTACTCTGGAAGTTTCTGAGATATTTGATATCTCATATTCTCATATGGCTGACCCAGAAGAAGACATTCGGATATCTATTATTGAAGAAAAACTCTCCTTCCATTATATGCAAAAATTCTCCAGTGATTCTTCTATTTTAAATTATGTGCATAGTTTACCAGTGATTGTTTCAGAAAATAAAGAGGAATTTGATTTCTCTATCTCTAATGATGTTGCTGGTGTGAAGAAAATTATAAATTTGGATATTTTAGAAATAATATCATATTTTAGGATTTTTCCATTCACTCTCATTTATTTAGAGCTTCCTGCAAATTCCTACATGATTGCATGCACCAATACTCAAAATTTTGAAGAAGGAGAAAATTGTGCATCTACCATCCCGGTTGAGCACATTCTTGGATCTGATATGAACCTATTTGGATATAATATTATCTTATTGGGATATTTTTTGATATTATTTGGTTCAATTTTTAAGTCTCAAGAGCTTTCAATCATTCTTGTAGCTGTTCTCATCAATTTTGGTGTGAAAAATCAAGTACCGTAATTCTCCTTCGAAATTGCTGCCGATGATTTGATGTCAGTTTTCTCTCATGAGTTTTATGATATTATATTATATTTTGTGTATATTTAGATATTTTGGAAGAAATATCAGGCTTTAGGAGTGATCCATTCACTCTCTTTGATCTTGAGCTTCCAACAAATTCCTACAAGATTACATGCACCAATATTCATAATTTTGTTGAAAAGAGAGAAGACTGTGCATCTACCATTTCAGTGGGGCACTCAGAATTGTTGTTCCACATTCCTGGATCTGATATGAACTTATTTGGATCTGATATGATCTTATTTTATTCAAGTTTTAAGGTTCAAGAGCCTACATTAATACTTGTAGTTGTTCTCATCAATTTTGGTGTGAAGAATTAAGTACTAAAAATCTCTTTCAAGATTTTTATTGGGGATTTGATGTCATTATTATTTTTATGAATTTGTCGATATTATATTTTATGGATATTTTTGTATTTTGGAAATAATATAATATTTTAGGAGTGATCCATTCACTCTCTTTGATCTTGAGCTTCCATCAAATTCCTACATGATTGCATGCACCAATATTTAGAATTTTGTTGAAAAATGAGAAGATTGTGATTCTACCATTTCAGTGGAGCACACTATTGGATATGATATGAAATTATTTGGATATGATATGATATTATTTGGTTCAAGTTTTAAGTTTCAAGAGCCTCTAGTCATGCTTGTAGCTGTTCTCATCAATTTTAGTGTGAAGAGTCAAGTACCGCAATTCTCCTTCGAAATTACTGCTGGTGATTTGATGTCAGTATTCTTTTATGAGTTTGATGACATTATATTTTATGGATCCTTGGATATTTTGGAAATAATATCATATTTTAGGAGTGATCCATTCACTCTCATTGATATTGAGCTTCCAGGAAATTCCTACATGATTGAATGGACCAATACTCAGAGTTTTGAAGAAGGAGAAAATTGTGCATCTACCATCTCGATGAAGCACCTAGATTTCTTCCACACTCTTGGATATGATATGAAATTATTTGGATCTGATATGATATTTTTTGTTTCAGGTTTTAAGTTTCAATAGATTTCAATAACGCTTGTAGAAGTTGTCATCAATTTTGGTGTGAAAAATCAAGTACCTTAAGTCTCCTTCAAAACTGTTACTGGGGATTTGATGTCATTCCACACTTTTGGATATGATATGAACTTATTTGGATCTGATATAATATTATTTTGATCTGATATGATATTATTTGGTTCAATTTTTAAGTTCCAAGAGCCTTCAGTCATGCTTGTAGCTAGTCTCATCAATTTTGGTGCGACAAATCAAGTACCGCAAGTCTTCTTCAAACTTGCTGCTGGGGATTTGATGTTAGTTTCCCCTTATGATTTTGATGATATTATATTTTGTGAATAATTAGATATTTCTGAAGATTTATCATATTATGGAGCTCAATAATTTATTCTCCATAGTCCCATGGATTCTCTACCTATCTATTTGATGACATGCTCATCTCCTCCAAGAACTAGTAAAGATGGAGACATTCTACATTCACCTGCACACTTGATCCTAACACTCTCAACCATGTGATTTTACCTCACATGGCTGGATGTTCAAGGCTGCAACATATCATTTTCTTGGATGTTCCTCACATGGTTCAAATTCTCAAGCACTTTTGTTCTCTTGTCAGTTGATTTCAGTTGCTGTAAATGGGTCCAGTTTTCATCTTGTAGTTGTCTATGTTCTTGATTTAGTTGAGCACATTATTATTCTTACAAAGAGGAATACTAATCCATACATAATCATTTAGTTTGGATTCATAGGTTCACATGCAGAGTCTCAGGATGATATTGCACAGAAGAAGCAAGATACTGCATTTGTTGTTGCATAGTGCTACAAATTGCAACAATTTTTTCACAAAGTTTTATTCAAAACTTATTTTCCTGATTCATTGCTTATCTTCAGGGGGGGGTTTCCCATGAGGTTTTCCCCTATTTCCTCAGTTTATTAAGAATAATTTTTTATTCTTTTAGATTGTATATGGGTGACTTTTGTCCGTATTGTCAAGGCCCATAGTTTTCCAAGTTAGGATTCAAGGGGGGTGTTAGGATTTATAATCCTCCCTTGTCCAAACTAGTCTATTAGATTATATTTTCCTAAATTAGGAGTCATTTATTTATTATTGGGTCCACTAGTACCATTGGATCCACTTGGCCTATTGTGGCCACATGTACCAGTCACTAGAGTGTGGGGAAAAATATTTAGGATAACTGCAACTGACTGCACCTTCATGCATCAGTTTAGGTGCCTCATAGACCAATCCCTATATTTTAGGAGCCACTAGGAGTTTCACCACCAACCTCCTTCAATTGTTGGCAGTTGGTAACTAGTCAAGATTATTTATGCTTCAGTTACATTCAGTTAGATGTCCTCCATTTCAGTTAGCACCAATCTTGCATGGATACATGTGGGAAGGTGCCTATTCTCACCTACTTCTCACCTACCACCTCTGTTAGACTAGTTTAACTGATCATAACTTATGTAGAGACTGGATTAGACAAAATGGAGCTTAGTTAGTTAGCTTCGATAGTGATTTAGACACTTCTAATTAGCCATACAGTCAGATTGAGTTGGTGATTCGAATCCTATCCACATGATTCGAATTCTCCTTTATGTAACACTGTTGTATACTATTGGAATTAATGAAGTTTATACTATAATTATAATGAGTATTTCTTGTCTATTTCCTGTGATTTTTTTTCTTTTTTCAGTGGGTATTATTCATTCCTTTTCACTGCAAATAATTAATAATCTAATAGTTCTCATTGCTTGAATATTAATGGCATATTATTTCTAACATTTTCTACATTGGCACATCACTGCGATCTAATCCTCAATAATAATCTAATCATCACTCCCTCTTTTTAGGAAGGTCCTTTCGAACTACACCAAGATTATCTCTAAAGTGTTCAAACTTTACACTAAATAGAGGCTTCATCATCACATTAACAACTTGTTCCTCTATATGAACATACTGGACCTTCACGGCTCCTCTTTGCACCATATCCCGGATGTAATGATACTTTCTATGTATATGATTTGACTTATCATGAAACATCAGGTTCTATGTTAACTTGATGAAACTCTGTCTATCCTAATAGATCTCAGTTGCATCCATCTCGGTATTAAACAATCCTTCCAATAGTTTGGGAAGCCATACTATTTCTCTACAGGATGAACATGCAACAATGTGCTCATCCTTGGCTATACTTGTTATCAGGAATATAGCATCTTCTATGGATAGAAGTTGCTCCTTTGGTCTGAATGGTTCAGATCCAAAACAAATGAGTAACAACTAGGTTGAAGACTTTCCCTGGAAACTGTAGATTCCTGGAATAGAATCTCTGATGGAAGACCTGCAGACCTGCAAAAGCACATCAAACATACAACAACATCAAAGATATCAGAAAACTATCCATAGATCCATATCAGTGACTAAGGAATATGATAATACATATGTGAGATTATAACACAACAGATATATGGGAAGGAAATCATTTTTTCATGAATAGATGAATGAAAGAGCTTATAACCATTTTTCCTTAACATCAATGCAGTCCTTCACAAGACTAACATCTCATTCCTGATAGCTCCAACTTGCTCCTCTATGCTCTCTAATGGATTAGGCCATGATGTTAATTCAACAACATAACTTTACTCCTTTCTTCCCTCCCCAACCATGGAGTATGAGCCTGGTTTTATTAGCTCAAAGGGATAGGAATTGTTGAGAAATAGGTGGGTGAGGTGGCCATGAGATCCTCAAAGCATGGATCTCGAGCTTAACTAACCCAGGTGAGTAGGGATAAGGATAGACACAAGGCTTTTGTTCTAGAATCTTCGCGAAACCTCTTTTTTTTCACTTTTTACCAAGGGAACCGCTTATACTCCCTTATGACAGAATGGTGCAAGGTGAGAACTGCGCCAAAGACAAAGGTTAAAGGCAGTGGAACCGTTTGGTTTCCACATAACTTGGGCAGTGATGCATAAGGTACTGCCTATATGCTTAAGGGTAAGAGCGGTGCTGGAGTTTTGTATGTTAGGATCAACATCTAGAGCATTGTTTCACTTCAAGTTTGGGATTTGAGGGAAAATAAAGGTGTTAGATATCTTATCACATGCTGGTGACATGATTTGGGCGTAACAGAATGCCCCCTAAAGCATGAGGCTAGAGGGATATGATAGGCGAGATATTTGATAGAGCAAGTTATCACTTCGAGGTAAGAGCCAGCTTGATCGAAGAGTGTCATTGAGTAGGCATCTGCAATACATCAATACTTTGACTCATGAGTAAATGTAACCTCATCATGGCTATAGACCAATACGAGGTAGATCCATGAGAGGAATAAACAACCATGGATACTATATTACAACGTAGATCCATGTGATAGAGGACTCTAACTTGGACATAGATACCAGATATACAATGTAGATCTATGTCATACAGATGCAAATTTGAGCATAGCGATGACCATACAAATGTGGATCCATGTTGGTACTTCATACAATATACTCCATTGCAATCTGGGAGAAAGCTATGAGTGCTTAACAAATACCTAGGGTCTTCGTCGTGTTTTCTACAAAGTACGATTCTAACCATGTGATTACAATGTTCTGAAGTCGAACATGGTAGAAAACACTTGATTACTAGTCAATGATGTGAACCATTAACAAGTGTGAGGGAGATCACCATTGATGTCAATGATTCCCAAGGTACCATGGTACAATCTACTGAGTGTGAATATATGTTTTGATGTCGAACACCCAACATAATCTTCCGATCAAAGTTCAATGATGTGAACCTTTGTCGAGAGCGAGAGAATCTGTCATTGAGGCATACATATCTCAAGGTACTAAACTTATTTCTAAGACTATTTCCTGGATGACGAGCTGATGTTGACAGGTATAGTCTCTTTGAACGAGGGCCATGATGAATCCCACATCGATGACACAAAACGTAGAATAAAGTTCTGGAATGTTGTAGATAATGTAACCATAGGACTGACTCAAAGGTACTGACACAAAGGCTATTTTAACTATAGAGGTAAACTTCTTACTTCCTTTGAACATTGGGCGACATGACAAAAGACTTGGCAGCATGACTAAAACAAATGGACACACAATACAATTGTGAACAATGCATTCTTTTGAAAGACTCAAAGGAGTGACATGACTAATGAAAGTGGATCGACTTGTAAGTCAACTGAATACCCAATTGACTGAATGATATGCAGATAAGTGCCATGTTCAAAGGTGACAAACAAATGCCATTTGATTTGCAAAATGATTCCCTTCCCTTAATTTCCCCATCATGATTCAGGAGTGCCTATTTTCGTTTTTACGAGTTCAAAGAGGGTAAAAAACACTCGTTTTAGCTCATCCTTTGAAAAATTCCAAACTCATATGTTTTACGAACCTGAGAAATGAGGGGTCGTTCCCAAAAAAAGGTCTCTCAGTTTTTAATTTAATGAGTCCAATGAAATCAAACTCCGTATCGTTAATGTTTAGAGAGTCTGAATGAAGACGAAAGAAAACTCCAAAGGGTCCTTTTTCATATGATTTAGTCTCTAGGGCCCAAAAAAGTATAAAATAATACCCGAGAGAACTCTTCTAGTCATGATTGGATGGAGTGTTCCTTTTCATAAATAGTCTATCCAAACCAAAAAAGAGATAACCTACCGTCGGAGAGACGACTCTTCAAATACTTTTATGAGCATGAAGAAGACAAGTAATCGACAATCTTTTCACATTTTAAGAGTCTGAAAAGAGCTTAAAGAGGACTCTATTAGACATTTTCATGTTTGAATCCAGAGCATGAAAACTTAATAAACTAAGCTCAAACCACTTTTCATGTTTTAACGAGAGCACAAAAAATGAAAAGTAAGCTCAATAACATCTTATTGTTTTTAAGGAGCTTTAAGATCAGTTAAAAGAATGCTCGGAGATTGGTTTCATTTTTACGCAAGATTGAAACCAATGGGTAAAATATGCTTGAAAAATCCCATTAACCTAATATATAGAGGTTGGAAGCTTTCCCCCAGCAAGATTGCTAGCAAACCTTACCCCTAGCATGGTTGTTAGGTGCTTGACATGCCCCCAAGCTTCATTTCATCTGACAATTCTTCTTTCATACCTAACCTAAAAGCCTAGTTACTAATGTGAAAATGTTCACCAGGGGGGTAGGAAGAATGAGAATCGGGCAGGTGAAAAGAAGGTTCGAGTTCTAACACTAAAGGGAAGACTTGACTTAAGGGAAGGGGATCTGTTTCATTTTTACACAAGCTTGAAACAAAAGGTAACTATGCTTGGATAAAATTGACATGATGGTTAGAACCTGAAGAACATGATGGTCAGAAGGTAACTATGCTTGAAGAACTATGCTCTCATACATGGTTTCATTTTTATGCAAGCTTGAAACCGAAAGGATAAAATTTTTCCCTATTTCTGAAATAGAATATAAACTATGCTCAAGGAAATCCATTTCATTTTTAATGAGATTGACATAGGATGAGAACTTTGCTCAAAGACATGGTTTCATCTTTATGCAAGCTTGAAACCAAAAGGTAAACTATGCTTGAGGAGATCCATTTCATTTTGTAACAAGCCTGGCATAGAATGGGAAATTTGCTCATAGGCAAGTTCTAATCCAACATGATTTCTAGAGGTTGGTGGGTTGCCCCCTTACACAAGAAGCTTGCGAGGTATGATGTCCATAAGACTAGAGCCATGCCCCCCATTTTACCTATGATGGGAAGAAGATAAATAGAAGGGGAAAGAGCCACAAGAACACGCGGGACATTCAGGGAAGTCTGATGACTAGGAGTCACACGATAATCAGGTTTAACGAAGGAAAGCTGATCAATGGTCACAATATTCCCATCATGGGGAAAATACATCACTAGAAAGAGTGCGGACACTACATCTTTCATGGCGTAAACATAATCATGTCCAAGGAGCATATTGAAATCTAAAGGAACTTGGACCACCATAACATCGATACAGACAGTTTTTCCTTCCAAAGTAATAGGCAAATGAAGAAGGATCCCTAAAGGAGTTGTAGGTATTTGATTAAAATACATTATTTGATCAATGGTTGGCACAAACAGAGGAGAAACTATGGCTTGCCAAGGAGTAGAGGATATAATTCTATTAGAATCCCCTTCGTCGACGATAGTGTAGAGTATACTCTTAGAGATAATTCACACAACTATCTGGAAAGGAACACTTGAATGAATATGAGATTATGTTAGGTTAGTCCAGTCAAAGGAAATAACCTCACTACTCAGAGAGGGTTTTGTCGAAAGAGACAAAATTTCTTCTTGTCGAGAACAATTAGAATGAAGCATATAGACATCAGCAATTTGAGCTCCACTCTCATCGGGGAGAGTAGGGGGAGACAAAGACTTGATCATAGTGACAGCCTCCATTGGAATGTTCTCTGATAAAAGAATGGGATCGGGTAGAAATGACATCTACTTGACCACTTCGCTCTCTGAAGGAAGAGTGGGATCAATTAGAGATGAACTGAATTGATCACTTGGTCAACCAGTGGGGAATCAACGGATAACTTACTATCACTTATTGGAATCACCTATTGATGATTACTAATATTTTCAAAGCAAAGTAAAGCTTCATCCATGATTGGACAAAGAAAAGTACAATGCATATCCTTGCATATCAAATAAGGATACAATATTTTACCCTTACGACCTCTTACCAATGGGTCACTGGTTGAGGGATTATCATCAACATTATGATTAGAGGTTGATGACGCAGATGGTTCGAACCTTTTATATCACTCTTCTTGTACATGGGAGAGACCGGGACACTCCTTAAGAAGGTGGTCCCCATTTTCAAATATTGCAAGGGAACTTGGGTTTTTCGGGCGTTCTCTTAGAACAAGCACCATCAAGAGCAGATTGTTGCTATTTTTTCTCTTTCTTATCCTTCTTCTTCTTATTCTTATCCACTTGAATACTAACTATAGATTTTTGGTCAAGCGAAGAAGAATAAAGGGATGAATCTACAACCGACAGAGAAGGAATATGATTAGGTTGAGGTCGATCCTCTCTCAGTGGAGAGGTGACATTTGAGACATTAGGTGTAACAGGAATTACCGTATTAAATAGCTATATTGGTAATCCTATAGTTAACCTAGGAAGATTTAGAGTGGCAATAAAGGGAGGACCAATACCTTCACTTGTAGGGAATACAAAAGGTACACCTTGGAAGGGATCTCTTGATTGGTAGTCCCAGATGGGGATTCCATCTCTAAAATCTCTAAAAATCCCTAACTACCATGCACAAGCAAGCACTATTCAAACTTAAAGCAACAAGAAAATATGTGAAAGGAGTGGATAAGAGTAAGGAACCTCACATGATAGGCCAAAAGGATAACTCATATGGTTTGAGTATTCCTAAAAGGGTATCTCTATATACACTAGGTACGTGGGAGCTCAAATTGGTAGAAGTGTTGTTTAATGCACAGCCGTTCACAAGGGGCCTTTCGATATACAATCGAGTACATGAAGTACCTTTCAATATACCTCGAGTGTACATGAAAGGCCGTTCGATATACCGATGGTACATGAAAGAACCATGTGAGTCCATGGTTTTAGTGCAGACAAATTAATGACAACTCCTACATTTAATGACACCCAAACACAATCTCTAACTTATCACTCAAATTGCTAAAAGTTTTAACCTAGTACTACTGTTAATTTTATCTTGTGCAGTTAGGTGAAACAATGGAGTGAAAAGTTGAATTTAAATAATATGCACACCGATCTTGTCATAACCCCAAAATTTTCACAAAAATTAATTTTTTTTTATGTAACATAAATTGTCTATAGTCGCAATTTGTTAACTGCTAGCAGTTAATGGAAAAATGAAACAGTTATAAACTAATGATTAACTTAAACATATATAAATTAATACTATTTTAATTTCAATATGTGATGTAACTAATTTGCATTCAGTTGTTTCTAGCTGTACTGATGATTTGATTTTGTCAAGTAGGTGAGAAGTTACGTTCTATCTGGGGCTTACTTAGCAATTGCTAACTTTGCTGGATTTCTGGATCTTACAGGCTTGACAGGTAAATTTTGAACCAGTAGCAGTTTATTAAAGCGTTAATCCAGATATACTTCTTTAGCATAAATATACTGCTAGAGTAAAAGTTTGCTTAATAGAATTCAAGGGTACTACGAGGTAAAGTAATTTTTCTCTACTTGTTTTGCAACCATGTCTGTATTTTAAAATTCATGTTGTAATGATCAAATAACTTTTCCATACTGATTTTCTTTTATCAGAATGATTGCTACTTTAGATAAATCTTCTTCCCATCTATACGCTAAGTTATTTACCAGTTCTTCATAGAGCTCATGATTTAGTATAACAACACTCTTATTGAAATAAGAGTTTATTGCTGTTGCTATTTCTCAAATTTACAACACTGCTTAAAAGTATGGAAATAAACCTAAGTCCCTTCAAGGAATAAGCTTACATAGAACTCTTAGCTTTACCTTTAATTAAGCTTCAATAGAGGAAATTTATCATCTTATTATTGTATTATATTTATAAATGATCATTTGCATAATTCTCGTCAAGTTGTGATTTCTATCTTCCAAATTTCTTCATGACATAAGTAATGTGATGAAATTACATTATCATATTATTTACTTATAAGTAAAAGTGATGCTATATGTATTCCTGGATAGTTTTACTATCTTTAACTACCAAGTCTAAGCTAGCCTTGGTTTGATTCATTTATAGCTTTGGTTCCTTATGGAGACCAAATGATTACAAACTTCCAAGAAGTTTATCTTACTCTATGGTACTATAGACTACATACAAGTAAGAGTTGTTTTAGGGTGTAAATACTATTTACTTTCATTTACATAGTAATGATTTATAAACTGGTTCCTTATCCACTAGTGTTTACATAACACTAATTCTAACATCATAATCTTGCATTAAAATGTTGTTCAAATGATTATTATTATAACTAACCTAAGATCAAGGGAAAATATCCTACTATTGATCTTCCGTAGTTATTTACCAACGAAGTTTCCAAGGTTTATATAATACAAGGTTTAACGATACCATATAAATCTTGTTCTTTAACATAGCTTGACCTTATGGTTTATCCATGCAATGATAGGTTTTTGACTTTGTAGAATACATTATCATTATAGTCATTGTTTAAATTATTGATAATAATTTGTTGTCCCGACAATGCAGTGACAACTATATCATTTGACGCATTGTGGACCGAATAATTTAGTGGGCACGTGGAACATCCACTACCATGCAATGCATGATTTAAAAGCTCACCAGACAACCCTACTTCTCATTCTTCGATGAGGATTTTGGTCTTTGCACTATCTGGTTTTACTACGGCCATGAGAGGCTCGTTTTCCCTTGATTTATAGCTGCATCTTGTGTATAATGAAGTGTTGTCATTCTAATGTGAGGTTGAAGAGATTCACAGCTCGCATTTGGTTTTCTTTCTGCAAGAATTACGCTGCTATGAGGGTAGTGTTACTCTGTTAGTAGATTTTAGTGTTGATATCATTGTGTGGCCATTGCCAAAGCTTACTCCTACTCCAGTCGTCGGTGTAGTATGTAATGTGAGCCCGGTCACCTCTGTCTTAGGTGAGCACGAGGGTTTATGCTGTTCGTGCTGCTGGTTCGTTCCTCCTTGCTTCCAGGGAAAGAATTTATCTTATAAATATTGCAAACTTCTAGTTACAATTTTTAATATCAAAATTAACAGCTTCTAACTATACCCTTCGGATTGTTTGCAGGATTACAGTTCAAAATTGTTGATGTATATGTAGCTTTGGAATGTATTTCACTTGTATTTCTTATATATTGTAACCCGATGTTTATTTCGGGATGTACTTGAGTCATGTCATGCCCTGATGTTCCTATTGGGAAGTTCTATAATGTAAACAAGTCATGTCACGTCATTGTGGGTAACCCTCCTATTGTCTAAGGGTTAAAGTCCTCGCAGTTCTGGGGCACTAGGGTTATTAGACAGTCCTAGTGAGGTCGACCCTAGTAGGGTTTTAGTCATGTTGGGATTAGTATAAATAGAGAGCTGGACTCTCTATTTAGCACACATCTTATACACACTCAAGTGTAGCACATAGTTGAGGAAGGAGAAGACACTGGGGCTATATAGAAAGAAGGTTACTGCTGTTGGGAGATCACTTACTGTTTTGGGTTCTACTTTTGGTGTTGATTCTATCTCTGAGGAAGTTACGGGGTTTTCACCATTTATGGTTTCCGCAAGGATAAAAAATGTGTTCATTGTTTCTTGTGTTTGATTGCTGTACTTGTTATTCTCTCAGTTAAAGATCCTAATGTAATGCTGGCTTAATGATGAAATTCTAACATGGAATCAGAGCTAAGCCGAGAAGAAGACACTGTGAAGCTACGAAAACTAGGGCCTCCTAGTTTGTGGACCTTCCTCCATATATTTTCAGCAAAAGTAAGGTGGAATAACTCTCCTCCTTAGGGTGCATCTTTCTATCAAAACAGAATTGAATTCTGAGTTTTTTCAGTTTTGGACTCGACACTACTGCCGAAAATTAGGGCTTTTCACAGAAGAGGAATTTTTTAGTGAGCCTAGGCTTGGATTGATCTCCTCCCCAGAATAAAAGTTAGGGATCAAATTCAAAGCATTTGGTTGGACAGAACTCTGGAAAATAAAAACCCTAATTTGCTACTGAACCATCACTGCAGGATGTCAGCTCCAAATCCAGATTCGACATCTTGACCTGGTAAGATCTAAATCTTTTGTATTTCCATTTGAGGATCTTACTTTAAGATGTCTCATCACACCATGCTTGATTAAAAGCTTGAGGGAGCTGATAACTTCCGAGCCTGGAAGAATAGGATCTCCCTGGTCCTGGAAGAAAATGAGTTGGACTCCTATATGAGTGAGGAGTTTCCAATTCCAGAGGGATATGAGGCTAAGGCATTACATAAGAAGAAATTGGTTATGGCAAAGAGAATCATTGCTGATTCAATCAAGGATCACCTCATGCCACATGTGTCCTCCCTCAAGACACCTAAAGCTATGTTTGATGCCCTAACCAAATTGTTTGAAGGGAAGAACATAAACAGGAAGATGACTCTAAGAAACCAATTGAAGAATGTAAAGATCCCGAATGCTGAGACTATTCAGTATTACTTTACAAGGGTATCTCAGATCAAGGAATAGCTGGAAGCAGTAGATGAAGAAGTGGAAAATGCAGAGATTGTGATGACCACCTTAAATGGTCTCCCTAGATCAAAGGTCAATGATGTGAACCTTTGTCGAGAGCGAGAGAATCTGTCATTGAGGCATACATATCTAAAGGTACTAAACTTGTTTCTAAGGCTATTTCCTGGATGACGAGATGATGTTGACAGGAATAGTCTCGTCGAAGGAGGGCCATGATGAATCCCACATCAACGACACAAAACATAGAATAAAGTTCTGGAATGTTGTAGATAATGTAACCATAGGACTGACTCAAAGGTACTGACACAAAGGCTATTTTAACTATAGAGGTAAACTTCTTACTTCCTTTGAACATTGGGCGACATGACAAAATACTTGGCAGCATGACTAAAACAAATGGACACACAATACAATTGCAGACAATGCATTATTTTGAAAGACTCAAAGGAGTGACATGAATCATGAAAGTGGATCGACTTGTAAGTCAACTAAATACCCAATTGACTGAATGATATGCAGATAAGTTCCATGTTCAAAGGTGAAAAACAACTGCCATTTGATTTGGAAAATGATTCCCTTCCCTTAATTTCCACATCATGATTCAGGAGTGCCTCTTTTCATTTTTACGAGTTCAAAGAGGGTAACAAACACTCATTTTAGCTCATCCTTTGAAAAATTCCAAACTCATATGTTTTACAAACCTGAGAAATGAGGGGTTCATTCCCAAAAGAAGGTCTCTCAGTTTTTAATTTAATGAGTCCAATGAAATCAAACTCCGTATTGTTAATGTTTAGAGAGTCTGAATGAAGACGAAAGAAAACTCCAAAGGGTCCTTTTTAATATGATTTAGTCTCTAGGGCCCAAAAGAGTACAAAATAATACCCGAGAGAACTCTTCTAGTCATGATTGGATGGAGTGTTCCTTTTCCATAAATAGTCTATCCGAACCGAAAAAGAGATAACCTACCGTCGGAGAGACAAATCTTAAAATACTTTTATGAGCATGAAGAAGACAAGTAATCGACAATATTTTCACATTTTAAGAGTTTGAAAAGAGCTTAAAGAGGACTCTATTAGACATTTTCATGTTTGAGTCCAGAGCACGAAAAATTAATAAACTAAGCTCAAACCACTTTTCATGTTTTAACAAGAGCACAAAAAATGAAAAGTAAGCTCAATACCATCTTATTGTTTTTAACGAGCTTTAAGATCAGTTAAAAGAATGCTTGGAGATTGGTTTCATTTTTACGCAAGATTGAAACAAATGGATAAACTATGCTTGAAAAATCCCATTAACCTAATATACAGAGGTTGGAAGCTTTCCCCAGCATGATTGCTAGCAAACCTTACCCCTAGCATGGTTGCTAGGTGCTCGACATGCCCCCCAAGCTTCATTTCATCTGATAATTCTTCTTTCATACCTAACCTAAAAGCCTGGTTACTAATGTGAAAATGTTCACTAGGGGGGTAGGAAGAATGAGAATCAGGTAGGTGAAAAGAAGGTTCGAGTTCTAACACTAAAGGGAAGACTCGACTCAAGGGAAGGGGATCTGTTTCATTTTTACACAAGCTTGAAACAAAAGGTAAAATGCTTGGATAAAACTGACATGATGGTTAGAACCTGACGAACATGATGGTCAGAAGGTAACTATGCTTGAAGAACTATGCTCTCATACATGGTTTCATTTTTATGCAAGCTTGAAACCAAAAGGATAAAAATTTTCCCTATTTCTGAAACAGAATATAAACTATGCTCAAGGAAATCCATTTCATTTTTAATGAGCTTGACATAGGATGAGAACTTTGCTCAAAGACATGGTTTCATCTTTATGCAAGCTTGAAACCAAAAGGTAAACTATGCTTGAGGATATCCATTTCATTTTGTAACGAGCTTGGCATAGAATGGGAAATTTGCTCATAGGCAAGCTCTAATCCAACATGATTTCTAGAGGTTGGTGGGTTTCCCCCTTACACAAGAAGCTTGCGAGGTATGATGTCCATAAGACTAGAGCCATGCCCCCCATTTTACCTATGATGGGAAGAAGCTAACTAGAAGGGGAAAGAGCCACAAGAACATGCGGGACATTCAGGGGAGTCTGATGACTAGGAGTCACACGATAATCAGGTTTAACGAAGGAAAGCTGATCAATGGTCACAATATTCCCATCATGGGGAAAATACATCACTCGAAAGAGTGTGGACACTACATCTTTCATGGCGTAAACATAATCATGTCCAAGGAGCATATTGAAATCTAAAGGAACTTGGACCACCATAACATCGATACAGACAGTTTTTCCTTCCAAAGTAATAGGAAAATGAAGAAGGATCCCTAAAGGAGTTGTAAGTATTTGATTAAAATCCATTATTTGATCAGTGGTTGGCACAAATAGAGGAGAACCGATGGCTTGCCAAGCAGTAGAGGATATAATTCTAATAGAAGCCCCTTCGTCGACGATAGTGTAGAGTATACTCTTAGAGATAATTCGCACAACTATCTGGAAAGGAACACTTGAATGAAGATGAGATTATGTTAGGTTAGTCCAGTCAAAGGAAATAACCTCACTACTCAGAGAGGGTTCTGTCGAAAGAGACAAAATTTCCTCTTGTTAAGAACAATCATAACGAAGCATATAGACATCAGCAATTTGAGCTCCACTCTCATCGGGGAGAGTAGGGGGAGACAAAGACTTGATCACGGTGACAGCCTCCATCAAAATGTTCTCTAATAAAATAATGGGAGCAGGTAGAAATGACATCGACTCGACCACTTCACTCTCCGAAGGAAGAGTGGGATCAATTAGAGATGAACTGAATTGATCACTTGGTCAACCAGTGGGGAATCAAGGGATAACTTACTATCACTTGTTGGAATCACCTATTGATGATTAGTAATATTTTCCAAGCAAAGTGAAGCTTCATCCATGCTTGGACAAAGAAAAGTACAATGCATAGCCTTGCATATCAAATAAGGATACAAGATTTTACCCTTACGACCTCTTACCAATGGGTCATTGGTTGAGGGATTATCATCAACATGATGATTAGAGGTTGATGACATAGATGGTTCGGACCTTTTATACCACTCTTCTTGTACATGGGAGAGACCGGGACACTTCTTAAGAAGGTGGTCCCCATTTTCAAAGATTACAAGGGAACTTGGGTTTTTCGGCTGTTCTCTTAGAACAAGCACCATCAAGATCAGATTGTTGCTGCTTTTTCTCTTTCTTATCCTTCTTCTTCTTACCCTTCCCTTTCTTCTTATTCTTATCCACCTGAATACTAACCGTAGATTTTTGGTCAAGCGAAGAAGAAGAAAGGGATGAAGCTACAACCGACAGAGAAGGAATAGGATTAGGTTGAGGTTGATCATCTCTCAGAGGAGAGGTGACATTTGAGACATTAGGTTTAACAGGAATTACTGGATTAAATAGCTAGATTGGTAATCCTATAGTTAACCCAGGAAGATTTAGAGTGGAAATAAAGGGAGGACCAATACCTTCACTTGTAGGGAATACAAAAGGTACACCTTGGAAGGGATCTCTTGATTGGTAGTCCCAGATGGGGATTCCATCTCTAAAATCTCTAAAAATCCCTAACTACCACACATAAGCAAGCACTATTCAAACTAAAAGCAACAAGAAAATATGTGAAAGGAGTGGATAAGAGTAAGGAAACTCACATGACAGGCCAAAAGGATAATTCAGATGGTTTGAGTATTCCTAAATGGGTCTCTCTATATACGCTAGGTACGTGGGAGCTCAAATTGGTAGAAGTGTTGTTTAATGCACAGCCGTTCACAAGGGGCCCTCTGATATACAATCAAGTACATGAAGTACCTTTCGATATACCTCAAGTGTACATGAAAGGCCGTTCGATATACCGATGGTATATGAAAGAACCGCATGAGTCCATGGTTGTAGTGCAGACAAATTAACGACAACTCCTACATTTAATGACACCCAAACACAATCTCTAACTTATCACTCAAATTGCTAAAAGTTTTAACCTAGTACTACTGTTAACTTTATCTTGTACGGTTAGGTGGAACAATGGAGTGAAAACTTGAATTTAAAGAAGATGCACACTGATCTTTTCATAACCCCAAAATTTTCTCAAAAATTAAATTTTTTTGATGTAACATAAATTGTCTATAGTCGCAATTTGTTAACTACTAGTGGTTAACGGAGAAATGAAACAGTTATAAACTAATGATTAACTTAAACATATATAAATTAATACTATTTTAATTTCGATATGTGATGTAACTAATTTTCATTCAGTTGTTTCTAACTGTACTAATGATTTGATTTTGTCAAGTAGGTGAGAAGTTACGTTCTATCTGGGGCTTACTTAGCAATTGCTAACTTTGCTGGATTTCTGGATGTTACAGGCTTGACAGGTAAATTTTGAACTAGTAGGATTTTATTAAAGTGTTAATCTAGATATACTTCTTTAGCATAAATATACTGCTAGAGAAAAAGTTTTTTTAATAGAATTCAAGGGTACTACGAGGTAAAGTAATTTTTCTCTACTTGTTTTGCAACTATGTCTGTATTTTAAAATTCATGTTGTAATGATCAAATAAATTTGCCATACTGATTGTCTTTTATTAGAATGAATGCTACTTTAGATAAATCTTCTTCCCATCTATACGCTAAGTTATTTACCAGTTCTTCATCAAGCTCATGATTTAGTATAACAACACTCTTACTGAAATAGGAGTTTATTGTTGTTGCTATTTCTCAAATTTACAACACTGCTTAAAAGTATGGAAATAAACCTAAGTCCCTTCAAGGCATAAGCTTACATAGAACTCTTAGATTTACCTTTAATTAAGCTTCAGTAGAGGAAATTTATCAGCTTATTATTGTATTATATTTATAAATGATCATTTGCACAATTGTCGTCAAGTTGTGATTTCTATCTTCCAAATTTCTTCATGACATAAGTAATGTGACGAAATTACATTATCATATTATTTACTTATAAGTAAAAGTGATGCTATATGTATTCCTAGATAGTTTTACTATCTTTAACTACCAAGTCTAAGCTATCCTTGGTTTGATTCATTTAGAGCTTTGGTTCCTTATGGAGACCAAATGATCACAAACTTCCAAGAAGTTTATCTTACTCTATGGTACTATAGACTACATAAAAGTAAGAGTTGTTTTAGGGTGTAAATACTATTTACTTTCATTTACACAGTAATGATTTATAAACTGTTCCTTATCCACTAGTGTTTACATAACACTAATTCTAACATCATAATCTTGCATTAAAATTTTGTTCAAATGATTATTATTATAACTAACCTAAGATCAAGGGAAAATATCCTACTATTGATCTTCCATAGTTATTTACCAACGAAGTTTCCAAGGTTTATATAATACAAGGTTTAACGATACCATATAAATCTCGTTCTTTAACATAGCTTGACCTTATGGTTTATCCATGCAATGATAGGTTTTTGACTTTGTAGAATACATTATCATTATAGTCATTGTTTAAAGATAATAATTTGTTGTCCCGACAATGCAGTGACAACTATATCATTTGATGCTTTGTGGACCGAATAATTTAGTGGGAATGTGGAACATCCACCACCATGCAATGCATGATTTAAAAGCTCACCAGACAACCCTACTTCTCATTCTTCGATGAGGGTTTTGGTCTTTGCACTGTCTGGTTTTACTACGGCCATGAGAGGCTTATTTGCCCTTGATTTATAGCTCCATCTTGTGTATAATGAAGTGTTTTCATTCTAATGTGAGGTTGAAGAGATTTACAGCTCGCATTAGGTTTTCTTTTTGCAAGCATTACGCTTCTATGAGGGTAGTGTTACTTTGTCAGTAGATTTTAGTGTCGATATCATTGTGTGGCCATTGCCAAAGCTTACTCCTACTCCAGCCGTCGGTGTAGTATGTAATGTGAGCCCGGTAACCTCTGTCTCAGGTGAGCACGAGGGTTTATGCTGTTCGTGCTGCTGGTTCATTCCTCCTTGCTTCCAGGGAAAGAATTTATCTTATAAATATTGCAAACTTCTAGTTACAATTTTTAATATCAAAATTAACAGCTTCTAACTATACCCTTCGGATTGTTTGCAGGATTACAGTTCGAAATTGTTGATGTATTTGTAGCTTTGGAATGTATTTCACTTGTATTTCTTATATATTGTAACCTGATGTTTATTCCAGGATGTACTTGAGTCATGTCATGCCCCGATGTTCCTATTGGGAAGTTCTATAATGTAAACAAGTCATGTCAAGTCATTGTGGGTAACCCTCCTATTGTCTGAGGGTTAAAGTCCTCGTAGTTCCGTGGCACTAGGGTTATTAGACTCTCCTAGTGAGGTCGGCTCTAGTAGGGTTTTAGTCATGTTGGGATTAGTATAAATAGAGAGCAGGACTCTCTATTTAGCACACATCTTATACACACTCAAGTGTAGCGCATAGATGAGGAAAGAGAAGACACTGGGGCTAGATAGAAAGAAGGTTACTGCTGTCGGGAGATCACTTACTGTTTTGGGTTCTACTTTTGGTGCTGATTCTATCTCTGAGGAAGTTGTGGGGTTTTCACCATTTATAGTTTCCCCAAGGATAAACACTGTGTTCATTGTTTTTTGTGTTTGATTGCTGTACTTGTTATTCTCTCAGTTAAAGATCCTAATGTATTGCTAGCTTAATGATGAAATTCTAACATGGAATCAGAGCTAGCCCGAGAAGAAGACACTATGCAGCTGCGGAAACTAGGGCCTCCTAGTTTGTGGACCTTCCTCCATATATTTTCAGAAAAAGTAAGGTGGAATAACTCTCCTCCTTAGGGTGCATCTTTCTATCAAAGCAGAATCCAATTCTGAGTTTTTTCAGTTTTGGACCCGACACTACTGCCAAAAATTAGAAATTTTCACAAAAGAGGGATTTTTTAGTGAGCCCAGGCCTGGCTTGATATCCTCCCCATAATCGAATTTAGGGATCAAATTCAAAGCATTTGGTTGGACAGAACTCTGGAAAAGAAAAACCCTAATTTGCTACTGAACCATCACTGCAGGATTTCAGCTCCAAATCCAGATCCGACATCTTGACATGGTAAGATCTAAATCTTTTGTATTTCCATTTGAGGATCTCAGTTTAAGATGTCTCATCATACCAAGATTGATTAAAAGATTGAGGGAGCTGATAACTTCTGAGCCTAGAAGTATAGGATCTCCCTGGTCTTGGAAGAAAATGAGTTGGACTCCTATATCAGTGAGGAGGTTCCAATTCCAGAGGGAGATGAGGCTAAGGCCTTACATAAGAATAAATTGGTTATGGAAAAGAGAATCATTTCTGATTCAATCAAGGATCACCTCATGCCACATGTGTCCTCCCTCAAGACACCTAAAGCTATGTTTGATGCCCTAACCAAATTGTTTGAAGGGAAGAACATAAACAAGAAGATGACTCTGAGAAACCAATTGAAGAATGTAAAGATCCAGAATGTTGAGACTATTCAGTCTTACTTTACAAGGGTATCTCAGATCAAGGAACAGCTGGAAGCAGTAGATGAAGAAGTGGAAAATGCAGAGATTGTCATGACCACCTTGAATGGTCTCCCTAGATCATGGGACTCTTTCATTCAAGGGATCTGTGCCAGAAATAAGTTATTCAAGTTCAATAGACTATGGGAAGAATTCTCTCAAGAAGAAGCTCGGATAGAAACTTGAGAAGAAAATATGGGAAGTGAAGATCAAGCTCTTACAACCCACACCAAGAAAACCAAAAGGGACCATCATCACTCCAAAGGTAAGCCTTATCACTCTAGAAGATATTGGCCTACTGTTAGATGTTATACATGTGATGAGAAAGGTCACATATCCAAATTCTATCCTAACAAAGGGAATTCAAAGAAGGAGAAGGGAAACAAGAGAAGACATCATGCTTATGCTACACAGGATGATGAGCCTTCCACAAAGAGAATCAGATAAGAAAGCGATTCTTCAAGTGATGAAAAATATGTAATGATCTCCGCTCTCACGAAAACTGTTTCACGTGGAAGCAATGATTGTCTCATAGAAAGTGGTGCTTCCAAGCACATGGCAAGATTCAAAGAATCATTTGTGAAGCTATCTGAACATGAGTCACCTCACAAGGTGAAACTTGGGGATGACTACCAGTATCCAATAAAAGGTAGTGGTGAATCCTCCTATAAACTAGACTTTGGAAAGTATTTGAAGATGAAGAATGTATTATTTGTTCCAGGACTGTTGTGCTCCTACCCAACAGCCTAAAAAAAACAAATTTCATCAAGTAAAATTTTATTTTGCTAGATGAAATATTTGAATTTCTCATTCCAAGTTATGGAATCAGGAGCTGCTGAAATGGTGAAATTCCATTGTTTTTATAACCTTGGGAACTGTTGTTAGTTGACTAAATTACTATATTAAAACCATTGTTTTGAATGGGTTTGTGTCTCAAATTAGGGGATAAGCGTTTTGGTTCACATACCTTCCACCATAACCTGACCATAAGCCTTATTCGAACATTTATCACTTGATATTTTTATTTGTGTTTTAATAAAAAATTTGATAAGGTTATGGAACATGAAAGGATAACTATTTCATGTTGGGGTGCCTTATAAAAAGTTCATGCAAATCTTCATCCCTAAGGTTTATCCTCTAATCTTCGAATCATGCTTGATCCCACCACAAGTATTTAGTTTCGATCTTTGCAATATGCTCCATACGTGACTTATATTTTTGCATGTAAGGGTTGGGGTTGATATAATGGGTTATGTCATGTGTTTTCACATAGCATGTTCATCATTTCCGAAGATTGAAATTATTATATAGCAAGGTCGATGTTTTAGCACCCAAAGTTCTTTCCCTATGGTCAGTTCAATTCGCATCACCCTCTCCCAAATCTGATCTGCCTGATTGAGGGCTGATATGTCATCATTACACATGTATAGCACTCTTTTAATGTCATTCAATTTCAGTACGAGCGAAGCGTCGTGTATTCTTTCTCATTGAACACCTGTACTCTATGCAATTTGCGGTTTTATTTCGATCGAGCCGAATAAATCATGGCTAAGTGAGGATGTTCTGGAGTCTTCACCGTCTCTTTTTATTATTTGATTACCTCTCTGTATAATCATTCATGTTCGCTCATGCCGATTTTACAGGGTTTCTGTGTGAGTTTATCCATGTTTTATCTCCTTTATGAGCAAGTCGGAGTTCATTATCCATGGTTTTTGATCGGCTTGTGTTCCGAATGGTCTCTGTCCAGCATTCTGGGTTATTGCAGTTCGTTGTATCTCCTCTGTGTGCAACTGTGTACATTCACACTCATATCCATGGCCCCGATTGTTAGGGTGGAACCTAATAATACGAAGCTTCTTGATGAGAATTCAGAGCTCCTAGCCAAAGTAGAAGCAGTCGGGTGGCTTTCCTTTTTCTGCAAATTCGCAGACTCGAACCCTGAAGTTACCAGGTTGTTTTCCCTCTCACTGGTTGATGCTAGAGCTAAGGTGGCTGACCTTCAGTTAAGAGTGGATGAACGCTTAGTCGCCTTGGCTACGGACCTACCCTTAGCAGGTGAATGGTGGTTTAAATCCCAACAGATGAAATCTACCAAATGGAGGCAAATGTTAAAAAACCCTGCCAGGAAGTGTCTTTCAAGGCCAGCGTGTCACACAAGTATTTTAAAAGGGAATGGAGGTCTGTGTTGGACGTCATTCATAGGTATGTTACTTGCGAGGGTCATATTTATTCTACGTATGTTTATCATCTTAGGTTGATGACTGTATTTCTTGGTCTGCCTATCAATTTACCTCATTATTTAGTCCAAAGTATGACTAAGATGTCAATGGCCATCAAGAAAGGGCCTAAAAATATTGGTCGGAGTCTTTTCCACCATGGTCTCATTAGAATGCTAGTGGAAAGAGAGCTGTCTAAGCGAAATCAGGTCTGGGACCATTTTCTTGAGCAGAACGGTTTCATGGCATTTTTTCATTGCCAATTTGATTGCGCAGAGGAGTGTTTTAGGCACCAGCAGCCTGGTGGAGTCCCTACTCCACCTGCACATAATCCTCTCCCAAACCCTAATGATCATGTAAACCCTAGCGTCCATGAGGATTGCACTCCCATTCCTATGCAAAGCCCTGGCTCTCTCGTGCATCCTAAGCGAAGTAGGGAATCTGTAAATCTTTCTCCGGTAACCCTGAACTGTGATGATAAACCCTGCAGACCAGTGAGTAAGATGCCAAGTGTTAAGGTTACGTGAATATTCACTAGGAGTATGGTTGTTAAAGCCAATGTTGTTCATCCCTCTGTGAAGAATAATAAAGACATAGAAACGGTTGTATTGGAGGATGAGGAGAATGGACCTATCCCGCATGATGACCCTGATATAGATCCCGAGCCTGTGACTCTCCCAGTAGAACACAGCTCTCATATTTCTGATAAGGATCCTCAAATGGGCTCAGTGCCAAATCCTCAAATCAAGGGCAAACCTGTTGAAGGGAATCTACCTGGTTCATGTCGAACCAGTGAAGCAGTTCACCCACTATTCGTCAATTGTTTGCTTGATAAGATACGTCGAATGGAGGTAGAAATAAAGGAGATGGTGGCAAGTAGTGATTCTGTGAAAGATGAGAATATGACGTTGCAGGAGAAATCCGATTCAGCTGATAAATGCATCTTGCATCTGAAAAGACACAAGAACAGGTTAATTCAGAAAGTTCTGAAACTTCAACATACGAATCACAAAAACAAAGAAAGTATTCGTGAGATGAACGCTCAGGTTTCCCTGATGCAGTTGAAAGGTCCCTCACAGGTTCCATTTTCTCAAATACTGGCGACTGGTGTCAACATACAGGTTTTCAATACCCCTGCTAGACCATAGCATTTTGGGATACTCACGTTTTGTCCATAGAAATAATTTCAGGTTTGAAATATGTAAATGGAAGCAACAAAAGATATGAAGTTATTTTTGTTTTCCAGGTATTGTTTTGAGTTAATTAGTGGATTATGTAATTCATTTTAATCACCCTTGCGTTTTGTGCTAATTCTTACTATTTTTGATGTTGCAGATGATTTGGTTGATCTTCCAGATGCGCCTTTCCTGGGTTTTGATGATCACTCATTTTCAGGAGTATCTTCGAAGAATCGTGAAGGAACCAGATGAAGCTGTTTTAATTTGTGAATATGCCGTCTCCTAGGTGTCACTAATTTACTAGTGTCTTCATCATTTTTTTTGATTTAGCACTATAGGCCGAATCTTTTCAATTTCAGGATATCATAACGTATATAGAAAATGACAAAATTTTCATTTGTCATTTTTCTGTTTTGGATGAAATTGGTTAAGATTACGATGATGTAGATTCATGTTTTCTAGAACTATCTCTGTACAAGATTGAATGTATTTAAGGAGACACGGTTTACTGTAATGGGGGTTGATGGTTGGTGAAAGGGACTAAGCAGGATCACTTTATCATTACTCTGCAACTAAGACAATTTCTTGTTTGTAGTTAAAACACCTTTAGACTGAAGATGTTTATAAGTATATTTGCAGTATTTTTACTATGGAGATGTACTTGTAATATCGTATGATCTTGTTATTTATTTTCGCAGTCTTTATGTTTTGTTACTTTTCTTTGAAGAAATGTGCAAATGTATCATGTTAAATTGTCAATCTATGCTGGTTTAACTTGCAAATTCATGTCATATAGTAAATTTTGATTTTATCTTTTTAATATATGTGATATACTAGTTCTGTGTCTTGTCTTGTTCTTTCTCGGAATTTCTTCTGAAGTTTTCAAGATTGTCTACACAGTATCATTAATTGTAGGTTGACTCCAGGATTAATCTTTTTATGCTCCTGATCAGGATAGGATATCTAGCATATGTGTGTATTAGTTTTTGATTTAGCTCATAGAAACTAGATTGAAACAGATTTTTACATTTACGCTCTGTCAAATTATCATTTAAATCTTATTACGGGTGTATATGTGTCTGTATTGTAATTTATATGATTGGTCCAGCTCGTTAACATTTTCTTTATCATTCATTCCTGTACATGTAAGTCATTTGATTTATTTATCAGTTGTGTATTATATGAGCTAACTTAGTAATCAGTTTTTACAGTTCCCTTTGTATATTTCTAAAGTGTAGTATATAGTCAGTTAACAAACATTAACTTTACTTCTTTCCTGTAAGTCTCCTCCTGTAATTAGGAGTGATTTATGAGAAGGCATCGGGGCCTTAATACTGTCAGAGGAAGCTACCTAACAAATGAGAACAACTTTTGAAATCTTTTGGATCAGGTTGTCTCTTAGTTGACTGTCGTGCCCAATCCGGATCGTCAACAATGGCGCTAGAATGGGGGCCAGCTTAAGCAAATTGCTGATGAAAACAATCCTGTTCACAAAATCGATCAACCCTCTACTCCTCAATTTACACCACTTGCTCATTCGGGTCAATTACAGTCATCATCTCAACCACAAACATTCCAGTCATCACAATTAGATCAGACCCCGTTAAACGATACCGTTCGAAGTTTTATTCATTAGTTCAACTCTAGCGTTGCCCACCCACCTGAAGAACTTGACCAGTTCGAGCAGGCCATCAATGAATCCTGCAGGATTTTAACTAGAGCTTATTCAAATCTCACTAGGATTCAACCCACTGAATTTTCTCTTCCGCAGATCAGGCGTCCACGCACTCACCATATTGAGCCTACTTCTGAAGAACAGAATCAACCTTTAGGTGTCTTCCCTGACAATCAATTACAACAGTTTCGAATAGATACCGATCAACCTTTATCCTCGTCAGGACCACCTACCATAGGAGGGTCTGGTCAACCCCCATCACCACCACATTCACCTCCTCACATTTTTCAAGCACCACCTTCACCAACTCCATCACCAAGGAACATGGAAAATTTAACCCGATCCCCAACGCCAATATGCCATGGTTAGCACAGGATGCGGTCGCTGTTCCAGGTGATCAACATCCTTTCCCAAAGCATCTCGAGAAATTGTTGCCCAAATTCAATCCCGAGTTAAAAGAGCCTGTAGAAGACCATGTTAAAAAATTCATTCTAGCAGTTCGGCTTTTGAATGTTGAGCATGAAGATGTAGTCTGCCGGCTTTTCCCTTACACGTTTGAGGGCAAAGCCTCGACCTAGTACTTCTCACTTACTGCTGGTTCTATTACCAGTTGGAATGAATTCGAGGTGGCTTTCATGAATAAGTTTGGAGACGATAAGACTCCAGCTGTGTTGGTGTTGGAATTATCTAGGATCCGTATGGAAACCAAGGAGAAAGTCAAAGATTTTAACCAGCGGTTCTTGAATCTTAGAAACAGAATCCCTGCTACCTCAAGGCCTGCTGAATATGTCACTATTGAATTCTATACTTCAGCTCTACCTGTGTCTATGGTCATGTTTGTCAGGAGAGCGGCCAAACCCACTCTCACCGAAACCTTTGATGAAGCCGTTAAGGTCGAGAAAGACATGTCTGCTATTAAGACGAATCCTGGGGTAGACACGGATTCTGCATATTCTCCTAGCAAAAAGAGCGAGAGTCCTTCCAAAACCACAAATCCTGATAAGAAGGGTCAAGATGCACTAGACTTAGACAGCCTCCAGAGAGTCATAAAGAAGCTATCCAATGAAATCATTGATTTGAAGAAAGGTACTTCTGAAAGTATCCCAAATAAAGAACCACCTAGACAGCCTTTTAGAAGACCATTCCAAAATACAGCTGCTAAATAAACTCCACCTCTTGAGGCTAGTAACGTAGATGAAATTAAGAGCTTTCTAAAATTATTGGTCTCGGGCTTAGAAACATCAGCTGAAAGTGAAACCCAATCTTCAGGATAGAGTTCTGAAGATACCCAAGGAAAAGATAATAACATTGAAGAACAACCTCCTCAAATTATTAGTCACTTCTGGGATACCACAGAATTGATCGACGATGAAGATGTTGCTGTTGTGAATGTCAATCAGCATCAATATAATACTAGAAGTCAAAAAAATTAGTTCTTAGGGGAACCCTCCACAACATCTTGAGATGATAGTTTAACCGTCAAAACAAAAAACCAACCTTCGAATACTAAGTCTACACCTTCTCTTGATTTAGAGTATGACTTGGTTGAGGATTTGAAGAAAATCAGAGCCAATATTTCTATCTATGAACTCCTCAAATTTCCTGTGATTCGAGACAAGATGATCCAAGGGGTTTCTCTGAGTAAAAACAACAAAACTCCCTCTACTCAAAACAGTTCTGCTAGTACCAAAGACAATCCAACAAAAGCTGCAGTGAATGCATCATCCATAGGTAAGAAATCAGATTCCTCAAATCCTCCTTTTCTGCTTACATTTGAAATCTGCAATCGGAAAGTACACAATTGTATGATAGATTTGGGGGCTTCAAAAAACGTCATGCCATATTCGGTATGCAAGAAACTTAATGCAGTCCCTATGCCATGTGATACGAGCATTGTGCAACTTGACCGATCAAATGTAAAGGTAATAGGAAAGTTGAATGAAGTAGTGATAAGATTAGCTTCAAACCCTCAGGTTCATTTCATCATTGACATCATTGTTGCAGATATCCTTGAGGCATATGGCTTATTCCTCAGCAGGGATTGGTCTGAAAAATTGAAGGGATATTTCACAACGGACTAGTCACACTTATGGATACCTTATAATGGCCACCCAAACAAAATCAGAATTGATCGAGAGCGTTATATGAAGCACACAGTCACAGAACTGGATGACTCAAACGATCCAGTGTTATTCACTGATACTATAATGGGCAATTACATGGTTGATTCCTTTTTTGGAAACCTTGAGGCTGAAACATCATCAGTCCAAGATCCAGAACAGCAGTCCGAAGTTTTTCATTTTACGCAAGTTTCAGACGAAATTCCAGTTCTGAATACTGCACATTTAGACCTGAATAATGGACTCTGGTCTCTATACTTTGACGGATCTAAGTCAAAGGAAGGGGCTGGGGCCGGTTGCTTGTTAATAGATCCCCATGGAAAAAAGTATTTTGTTGCTTGCAGGTTGGAATTTGAGTGCACTAATAATATTGCTGAATATGAATCCCTTATTCAAGGGCTGAAAAAGGCAATTGATCTAGGAGCTAAAGCTTTGGTACTGTTAGGAGATTCTGAAATTATCGTTAGACAGGTCCGCAACACTATACATTGCATTGCTGGTCATCTAAGAAATTACCAGACAGAGGTGTGGAATTTATTATTATCATTTGAAGCTTTTAATATAAATTCTATTCCTCATTATTTGAATCAGGAAGCAGATCTGTTAGCGAATGTTGCTTCAAGGTTAATTCCATCTAAAGGGATGTTTGCTGATTCTTTCTCTGTCGAACTGCTTTTCAGGCCTTCCATACCTGAAAATATTGTCAATTGGAGAGTCTTTGACCATGATGAGCAGTTAATCGAGTTTTTGACCATGAAGGACACCTTCAAAGATGCAGTCATCGATGAAATGAATCATGATGAAGATCTGTATAACTTTTCGGTAATTCACAAACCTTGTTCGATTGAAGAATCTCTTGATCAGGTCAGTACTCTTCCTAAATATGTAATTAAACTTGAGAAGTTCTATGATTTGAAGGACAAATTTAAAGGTGCAAGGAACTATAAAACCAACAGCTCTACTATGCAATCTGAAGTCATAAATTTGGGCACCGAATGTAATCCTCAATGTGTCAATCTGGGCAGTACATGTACCCCCCAAGAAAAAATAGCCTTCATACAACTTTTTAATGAGTTTAAGACATTTTTGCTTGGACATATGACGATCTCAAAACATTTGACCCAAACATACTGCAACATGTCATCCCCATGAAAAAACAGGCTAAACCTTTCCAGCAGAAGTTAAGGAAAATGCACCCTAGCCTAGAACCGTCTGTTAAGAAAGAGCTTAACAAACTCCTCGCTGCTAGAATAATTTTTCTAGTACGGCATACGCAGTGGGTGGAAAATCTCATCCTGGTTAGAAAGAAAAATGGTGTGATTAGGTTATGCATCAATTTTTGAAATTTGAACAAGGTTTCGGAAATAGATAATTATCCTGTTCCCCCTATGGAAAAGATCTTACAATAGGTTTCGGGATCTGAAATGTTCTCACTTTTAGACGGCTTCTCAGGGTACAATCAAGTATTAGTATCCAAAAAAGATCAGTTGAAAGCAACCTTTAGAACCCCTTGGGGAACTTATGCTTATAGAAAAATGCCATTTGGTTTAATCAATGCCGGAGCAACATTTCAAAGGGTGATGGATATTGCATTCAGAGGCCTAATTGGTCAATCTGTTGTCATTTACCTAGACGATGTAACTGTTTTTTCAAAAAACAGGGCTGATCACCTAACACATCTTAGAAAGGTTTTTGAACGTTGCAGGAAATATGGGATCTCCCTGAATCCCAAGAAGTCCATCTTTGTGGTTACAGAAGGTAAATTATTAGGTTTTGTAGTTTCAAAGCAAGGTATCAATATTGACCCTGAACGTACCCAGGCTATATCGTAGATTTCTATGCCTCACTTAAAGAAAACTATGCAATCATTTCTAGGGAAAATAAATTTTGTCTCCAGGTTCATTCCTAAATTCACTGAGATTGTCAGACCACTTCAGAAAATGATTAAGAAAGATGCTGATTTTAAATGGTCTGCTGAAGAAAAGAAATCCTTTCAAGATATATTAAAAGCTATTTCTGAAGCTCCTACCTTAACAAGCCCGTATTTCTCTAAACCATTTATTTTGTACACTTTTGCTTCTGACTCTTCATATGCCGCTATTTTAACACAGAAAAATTAGGAAAAAAATGAAGCTCCCATTGCTTTTACAAGTTTCAGTTTTAATGGTGCAAAGCTCAATTATCCAGAAGTAGACAAACAAGCCTTTGCTATGTTTAAGTCAGTAAAACATTTTCGGCCTTATTTGCTGAAGTCTCATACCAAGGTTATTATGCCGTATTCCACAGTCAGAAATATTTTGGTGCAAAAGGACCTGGGTGAAAAGTGAGCCCATTGGGTCATAGGACTTCAGGAGTATGACCTGGAAATCAAACCTTTGAAGATTGTCAGAGGATAACGACTTTGTAAGTTGGCAGCCGAATCTTCAGACATGTCTGAATCTGATCTGCACTTTACCGATGAACAATCTCTGTTTGAAAGGGAAGTTTTTCCAATCTCCACCCCCTCTGATTCCTGGTATCATGACATTAAGTTCTTTTTATTGCATGGAAATGCTCCTGAACACTTAGACTCACATAGCAAAAGGGATTTGAGATTAAGATCTGCCCCTTATCAGCTGATTGATAACATTTTGTTCAAAAAGAATTTCGAAGGGGTTCTCCTTCGTTGTTTAGAAAGAAATGAAGCCGATAGTGTGTTGTCTCAACTACATGCAGGGCTAGCCGGGGGACACTTTGGCGGGGAAACCACTGCACATAAAGTACTCAAAGCGGGATATTACTCGCCTACTTTGTTCAGAGATGCATATGCCTTTGCTAGGAAATGTCAGGAGTGTCAGAGAGCAGACATAATACTTAATAAAGCAGCATTACCTCTCCAGCCTGTTATTGTTGAAATTCCATTTCAACAATGGGGTATAGACATTGTTGGTTCGATTACACCAGCTTCCTCACAACAGCACAAGTACATCCTGACAGCCACTGATTATTTCACTAGATGGGTCGAAGCCATCCCTTTGCGAGTGGTTAACTCAGAACAGGTGATATCATTCCTTGACTCTTTTATTGTCACTAGGTTTGGCGTTCCAGAATCCTTGATTTTTGACAATGCAACCTATTTTTCTTCTTTAAAATTAACAGAATACGCATTGGAAAATGGTATAAAATTAAAGTATTCATCTAATTACTATCCTCAAGGTAATGGATTAGCTGAATCCACCAACAAAAATTTAATCAAGATCTTAAAATGCACAGTGGTTAATCATCATAGAAATTGGTACAAAGCCTTATCAAATGCCCTGTGGGCTGACAGAGTGACTCCCAAAGCTGTCATAGGTAATTCTCCCTTTTTCCTGGTATATGGCAAAGAAGCTATTCTACCTCCCCATCTATTTTTACCCTCCCTACAGCTCTCCCAATCAGTGCAAGAAACAGGATGTTCTGCCATGGAACATCGGATTAATACTCTAGTTAAACTGGAGGAAGAAAGAGAGGTGGCCAGAAAAAATTTTGACCAACACCAGAAGACAGTGAAACGTTGGTTTGATCATAGAAAATCAGCTAGTAGAGATTTGGAAGTAGGTGACCTAGTTCTGAAATGGGACAAGGAGCATGAAGAAAGAGGAAAACATACTAAGTTCCAATTCCTGTGGCTGGGACCATTTATCATTATAGAAAAACTTGGTCCCAGTACATTCAGGTTACAAACGCTGGAGGGAGACATCGAGAACCTTCCAGTAAATGGCCATCTAATCAAAAAATATTTCTGCTGATACCCATTAGGGGGTTATCCTGTACATACCTTTTGTGGTTTTTTTCAGTTCGTGGAACTTTTTTGTGTGTTCATTTTATTTATTTGCTTTGAATATCCTCTCGCATCTATTTGTTGTTTCATTTGCATAATTTTTGAAAGTGATTAATTCATTCAATCTCTGGCTGATGACTTTTCGCTGAATCCTGTGGTTGACTTATAAATCATCGTATCATGATCTTTACTACCCTGAGTATTGCCATGCCCACTAATAACTATTTTACATCTTGAGCAGCGAACGGTGTTTTTGCCTTTCTAAATCTTACCAGAATTTCTTAAGTCATATAAATATTAAATCAATAAGATGAGCCTCCACAAAGATTTCTCCAAAAGGATTAGGGCAGTATTTGCCGAAGGTTATCTATTCAAGTCTTTTATGCCACCCCCCCCTCTTGTGAAGAGAATTAGACTTGCCTCCCCATCTGCTAAGATAATCTCATTTGAGATTAAATATAACTACAATCTGGCCATGGTTGGATTTGAATTTTTTTTTAATAATCTAAAGGACAGAGGGTCTCATAACGATCTAGTATATTCAGGATCATAGATTTGCATTCAGTAACATTGTCGCTTTCGGTCACCAAGTCGGGATAATGGCCCTTGGACAAAACGCCAAGGGATAAAAGGTCTCATCATGAGCTGGTTTATTTACTGTAGCGCAGATTGGTGACTGACATGGTTACTACCTGGTTACCAAGCCAAAACCGTGGCCTTCAAGTGTTTTCATATAAAAAAAGAAAAAGAAAAAGAAAACAATAGTAACATTTCAACCTAACCAGAATTGTCTATCTATAACTGGCAGATGGGATACTGACATTCTTTGGGCTCTGAAGCAACCCTGTCGAGGCTATGGACGCCTACTGGCAGCAGGGCCATGCTTGTGGTATTGAGACTTTATTCTTCAAAACCAAGTCACCTATTTCCTTACTTCATTTGGACTGACTTTTGTGAGAGACCTGATCTTTATCAAATAAATAATTAAAAGTGTAAATTTCTGGTAAGATTTAGAGATATGAAATTCCTGAATCTGTTTAAGGTGCTAAAATTTGGCTTCTGTATAATGGTATACATGGGGGATCTAATTTCTTTATGATTGCATGATTTCAGGCAGAGATAATTGTTTCGCCCAGTCAGTCGCCATCTATTGTGCTCCTACCCAACAGCCTAAAAAAAACAAATTTCATCAAGCAAAATTTTATTTTGCTAGATGAAATATTTGAATTTCTCATTTCAAGTTACGGAATCAGGAGCTGCTGAAACTGTGAAATTCCATTGTTTTTATAACCTTGGGAACTGTTGTTAGTTAACGAAAATACTATATTAAAACCATTGTTTTGAATGGGTTTGTGTCTCAAATTAGGGGATAAGCGTTTTGGTTCACATACGTTCCACCATAACCTGACCATAATCCTTATTCGAACATTTATCACTTGATATTTTTATTTGTGTTTTAATAACAAATTTGATAAGGTTATGGAACATGAAAGGCTAACTATTTCACGTTGGGCTGCCTTATCAAAAGTTCATGCAAATCTTCATCCCTAAGGTTTATCCTCTAATCTTCGAATCATGCTTGATCCCACCACAAGTATTTAGTTTCAATCTTTGCAATATGCTCCATATGTGACTTATATTTTTGCATGTAAGGGTTGGGGTTGATATAATGGGTTATGTCATGTGTTTTCACGTAGCATGTTCACCATTTCCGAAGGTTGAAATTATTATATAGCAAGGTCGATGTTTTAGCACCCAAAGTTCTTTCCCTATGGTCAGTTCAATTCGCATCACCCTCTCCCAAATCTGATTTGCCTGATTGGGGGTTGATATGTCATCATTACACATGTAGAACGCTCTTTTAATGTCATTCAAGTGTCTTTCAGGGCAGGTGTGTCGCGCAAGTATTTTAAAAGGGAATGGAGGCCTGTGTTGGACGTCATTCATAGGTACGTTACTTGCGAGGGTCGTCTTTCTTCTGCGTATGTTTATCATCTTAGGTTGATGACTGTATTTCTTGGTCTACCTATCAATTTACCTCATTATTTAGTCCAAAGTATGGCTAAGATGTCAATGGCCATCAAGAAAGGGCCTAAAAATATTGGTCAGAGTCTTTTCCACCATGGTCTCGTTAGAATGCTAGTGGAAAGAGAGCTGTCCAAACGAAATCAGACCTGGGACCATTTTCTTGAGCAGAACGATTTCATGGAATTTTGTCATTGCCAATTTGATTGCGGAGAGGAGTGTTTTAGGCACCAGCAGCCTAGTGGAGTCCCTACTCCACCCGCACATAATCCTCTCCGAAACCCTAATGATCATGTAAACCCTAGCGTCCACGAGGATTGTGCTCCCATTCCTATGCAAATCCCTGGCTCTCTCGTGCGTCCTAAGCGAAGGAGGGAATTTGTAAATCTTTCTCTGGTAACCCTGAACTGTGATGATAAACCCTATAGACCAGTGAGTAAAATGCCAAGTGTTAAGGTTACGGGCAGATTCACTAGGAGTATGGTTGTTAAATCCAATGCTATTCAGCCCTCTATGAAGAATAATAAAGACATAGAAACAGTTGTATTGGAGGATGAGGAGAATGGACCTGTCCCGCATGATGACCCTGATATAGATCCCAAGCCTGTGACTCTCCCGGTAGAATACAGCTCTCATATTTCTGATAAGGATCCTCAAATGGGCTCTGTGCCAGATCCTCAAATCAAGGGAAAACCTATTGAAGGGAATCTACCTGGTTCATGTCGAACTAGTGAAGCAGTTCACCCACTATTCGTCAATTGTTTGCTTGATAAGATATGTCGAATGGAGGTAGAAATAACGGAGATGGCGGCAAGTAGTGATTCTGTGAAAGCTGAGAATATGAGGCTGTAGGAGAAATCCGATTCAGCTGATAAATGCATCTTGCATCTGAAAAGACACAAGAACAGGTTAATCCGGAGAGTTCTGAAACTTCAACATACGAATCACAAAAACAAAGAAAGAATTCGTGAGCTAAACACTCAGGTTTCCCTGATGTAGCTAAAAGGTCCCTCACAGGTTCCATTTTCTCAAATACCAGCGACTAGTGTCAACATACAGGTTTTCAATACCTCTAGACCATAGCATTTTGGGATACTCACATTTTGTCCATAGAAATAATTTCAGGTTTGAAATATGTAAATGGAAGCAACAAAAGATATGAAGTTATTTTTGTTTTCTAGGTATTGTTTTGAGTTAATTAGTGGATTATGTAATTCAGTTTAATCACCCTTGCGTTTTGTGCTAATTCTTACTATTTTTGATGTTGCAGATGATTTGGTTGATCTTCTAGATGCGCCTTTCCTGGGTTTTGATGATCACTCATTTTCAGGAGTATCTCCAAAGAATCGTGAAGGAACCAGATGAAGCTGTTTTAAGTTGTGAATATGCTGTCTCCCAGGTGTCACTAATTTACTAGTGTCTTCATCATTTTTTTTGATTTAGCACTATAGGCTGAATCTTTTCAATTTCAGGATATCATAACGTATATAGAAAATGACAATTTCATTTGTCATTTTTCTATTTTGGATGAAATTGGTGAAGATTACGATGATGTAGATTCCTGTTTTCTAGAACTATCTCTGTATGAGATTGAATGTATTTAAGGAGACACGGTTTATTGTAATGGGGGTCGATGGTTGGTGAAAGGGACTAAGCAGGATCACTTTATCATTACTCTGCAACTAAGACAATTTCTTGTTTGTAGTTACAACACCTTTAGACTGAAGATGTTTATAAGTATATTTGCAGTATTTTTACTATGGAGATGTACTTAAAATATCGTATGATCTTGTTATTTCTTTTCGTAGTCTTTATGTTTTGTTACTTTTCTTTGAAGAAATGTGCAAATGTATCATGCTAAATTGTCGATCTATGCTGGTTTAACTTGCAAATTCATGTCATATAGTAAATTTTGATTTTATCATTTTAATATATGTGATATACTAGTTCTGTGTGTTGTCTTGTTCTTTCTCGGAATTTCTTCTGAATTTTTCAAGATTGTCTACATAGTATCATTAATCACAGGTTGACTCTAGGATTAATCTTATTATGCTCCTGATTAGGATAGGATATCTAGCATATGTGTGTATTAGTTTTTTATTTAGCTCATAGAAACTAGATTGAATCAGATTTTTACATTTATGCTTTGTCAAATTATCATTTAAATCTTATTACGGGTGTATATGTGTCTGTATTGTAATTTATATGATTGGTCCAGCTCGTTAACATTTTCTTTATCATTCATTCCTATACATGTAAGTCATTTGATTTATTTATCAGTTGTGTATTATATGAGCTAACTTAGTAATCAGTTTTTACAGTTCCCTTTGTATATTTCTAAAGTGTAGTATATAATCAGTTAACAAACATTAACTTTACTTCTTTCCTGTAAGTCTCCTCCTGTAATTAGGAGTGATTTATGAGAAGGCAATGGGGCCTTAATCCCGTCAGAGGAAGATACCTAACGACTGAGAGCAGCTTTTGAAATCTTTTGGATCAGGTTGTCTCTTAGTTGACTGTCGTGCCCAATCCGGCTCGTCAACAATGGCACTAGAAGCGGGGCCAGCTTAAGCAAATGGCTGATGAAAACAATCCTGTTCACAAAATTGATCAACCCTCTACTCCTCAATTTACACCACTTGCTCGTTCGGGTCAATTATAGTCATCATCTCAACCACAAACATTCCACTCATCACAATTAGATGAGACCCCGTTAAACGATACTGTTCAAAGTTTTATTCATCAGTTCAACTCTAGCGTTGCCCACCCACCTGAAGAACTTGACGAGTTTGAGCAGGCCATCAATGAATCCCATAGGATTTTAACTAGAGCTTATTCAAATCTCACTGGGATTCAATCCATTGAATTTCCTCTTCCGCAGATCAGGCATCCACGCACTCACCATATTGAGCCTACTTCTGAAGAACAGAATCAACCTTTAGGTGTCTTCCCTGACCATCAATTACAACAGTTTCGAACAGATACCGATCAATCTTTATCCTCTTCAGGACCACCTGCCATAGGAGGGTCTGGTCAACCGCCATCACCGCCACATTCACCTCCTCACATTTTTCAAGCACCACCTTCACCACCTCCATCACCAAGGAACATGGAAAATTTAAACCTGAACCCCAATGCCAATATGCCATGGTTAGCATGGGATGCGGTCGCTATTCCAGGTGATCAACATCCTTTGCCAAAGCATCCCGAGAAATTGTTGCCCAAATTCAATCCCGAGTTAAAAGAGCCTACAGAAGACCATGTTAAAAAATTCATGCTAGCAGTTCAGCTTTTGAATTTTAAGCACGAAGATGTAGTCTGCCGGCTTTTCCCTTACACGTTTGAGGGAAAATCCTCGACCTAGTACTTCTCACTTACTGCTAGTTCTATTACCAGTTGGAATGAATTCGATGTGGCTTTCATGAATAAGTTTGGAGACGATAAGACTCCAACTGTGTTGGTGTTGGAATTATATAGGATCCGTATGGAAACCAAGGAGAAAGTCAAAGATTTTAACCAGTGGTTCTTGACTCTTAGAAATAGAATCCATGCTACCGCAAGGCCTGCTAAAGATGTCACTATTGAATTCTATACTTCAGCTCTACCCGTGTCTATGGTCATGTTTGTCAGGAGAGCGGCCAAACCCACTCTCACTGAAACCTTTGATGAAGCCATTAAGGTCGAGAAAGACATGTCTGCTATTAAGACGAATCCTGGGGTAGACACGGATTCTGCATCTTCTTCTCGGAAAAAGAGCGAGAGTCCTTCCAAAACCACAAATCCTGATAAGAAGGGTCAAGATGCACTAGACTTAGATAGCCTCCAGAGAGTCATAAAGAAGCTATCCAATGAAATCTTTGATTTGAAGAAAGGTACTTCTGAAAGTATCCCAAATAAAGAACCACCTAGACATCCTTTTAGAATACCATTCCAAAATACAGCTGCTAAACAGACTCCACCTCCCGAGGCTAGTAACGTAGATGGAATTAATAGCTTTCTAAAATTATTGGTCTTGGGCTTAGAAACGTCAGCTGAAAGTGAAACCCAATATTCAGGACAGAGTTCTAAAGATACCCAAGGCAAAGATAATAACACTGAAGAACAACCTCCTCAAATTATCAGTCACTTCTAGGATACCATAGAATTGACCGACGATGAAGATGTTGCTGTTGTGAATGTCAATCAGCATCAATATAATACTAGAAGTAAAAAAAATCTGTCCTTAGGGGAACCCTCCACAACATCTACAGATGACAGTTTAACCGTCGAAACAAAAAACCAACCTTCGAATACTAAGTCTACACCTTCTCTCGATTTAGAGTATGACCTAGTTGAGGATTTGAAGAAAATCAGAGCCAATATTTCTATCTATGAACTCGTCAAATTTCTTGTGATTTGAGACAAGATGATCCAAGGGGTTTCTCTAAGTAAAAATGGCAAAACTCCCTCTACTCAAAATAGTTCTGCTAGTACCAAAGACAATCCAACAAAAGCTGCAGTGAATGCCTTGTCCATAGGTAAGAAATCAGATTCCTCAACTCCTCCTTTTCTGCTTAGTTTTGAAATCTGCAATCGTAAAGTACACAATTGTATGATAGATTCAGGGGCTTCAAAAAACGTCATGCCATATTCGGTATGCAAGAAACTTAATGCAGTCCCCGTGCCATGTGATACGAGCATTGTACAAACGGTAGCATAGAGAAATATAAAGCAAGATTTGTTGCTTGTGGTTTCTCACAGAAAGAAGGAATAAACTATGAAGAAACCTTTGCACCTGTAGCCAAATACACTTCCATCATATCGGTACTTTCTCTGGCTATAGTGATGAAATGGAAGATACACCAAATGGATGTCAAGACTACTTTCTTGAATGGTGTAGTGGAAGAGGAAGTGTATGTGGAGCAACCACTTGGTTTTAAGACACATGACAGGGAGTCTCATGTGTGCAAATTGAATAAAGCCCTGTACAGTTTGAAATAGGCACCCAGGACATGGTATGACAAGATTGACAGCTTTCTATCCAGCTTGGGATTTACCAAGAGTAAAGCAGATTCTAACCTTTACTACAAGGTTGAAGATGGCAACCTAGTGATACTCCTACTATATGTAGATGATCTGTTTGTGACAGGTATGGATGGGTTGATTGCTGATATGAAGAGAAAGCTTGCTGCCGAGTTTGAAATGAAGGACTTGGGTATGATGCATTATTTTCTAGGTATGGAGGTGTGGCAGACTACGGATGGAATCTTCCTTGGACAAGGGAAGTATGCAGTAGAGATCCTGAAGAGATTTGGGATGATGGACTACAAGGAATTAACCACACCTATGTCATTGAATCTAAGCTATTGAGTGATGCTTCATTAGAATTGATTCATGCCACGAAGTATCGTCAGATTATTGGGTCATTGATGTACCCAACGAACACGAGACTAGATATTTGCTTTGCTGTGAACACCTTGAGCCAATATTTGACATATCCGATACATGTTCACTTGACTGCTGCAAAGCATATTCTGAGGTACCTGAAGGGTACGGTTGATTAATGCTCAAGTATAAGATTGATTAAAGGATTAACCTGGAGGGTTATGTTGATTTAGATTGGGCAGGCAGTGCCATTGATAGGAAGAGTACTTCTAGGTGTTGCTTCAGTATGGGATCAGGTGTGATCTCGTGGTTTAGCATAAAGAAATCTTGTGTGGCACTGAGTACAGATGAAGCAGAGTATGTTGCAGCCTGTTCAGCTAGTTGTGAGCCAGTATGTCTAAGGAAGCTACTGTCTAATTTATTTGATCTCCAGTTAGATGCTACTTGTATATACTATGACAACCAGAGTTGTGTAAAGTTGTCAGAGAATCTAGTATCCCATGACAAGTCAAAGCATATCGAGATCAAGTATCACTATATCAGGGATATGGTGTAGAGAGGAGCAGTGAAGCTCCAGTATGCAGCGACAGATGAACAGATAGTTGATGTGTTGACTAAGCCATTGACTAGGGTGAAGTTTGAGTACTTTAGGGAGAATCTTGGTGTTCTCCAGATCAAGATTCCTCCCAAGAGGAAGTGATGTGTCTGTGCTAAGCCCTTCTGACATGGTGAGAGGATTGGTTCCTTCCATGGTCATATGTAAGTGTTGTGCCATTCTAACATGGTGAGAGGATTGGTTCCTTCCATGGTCAGATATAAGTGCTGTGCCCTTCCGACATGGTGAGAGGATTGGTTCCTTCCATGGTCGAATGTAAGAGTTGTGACATGGTGAGAGGATTGGTTCGTTCCATTGTCAGATGTATGTGGATGTCATGTCCAGTATGAAAAAGGATTGGCTCTGTGAAGACTCATCTAGTATGAAAAAGGACTAGCTCTGTGTGGATTCCATACCCAGTATGAAAAAGGACTGGCTCTGTGAAGACACATATAGTATGAAAAAGGACTAGCTCTATGTGGATCCCACATCAAGTATGAAAAAGGACTGGCTCTGTGAAGACTCATATAGTATGAAAAAGGACTAGCTCTGAGTGGATCCCTCACCCATTATGAAAAAGGACTAGCTCTGTGAAGACTCATCTAGTATGAAAAAGGACTAGCTCTGAGTGGATGCCACATCTAGTATGAAAAAGGGCTGGCTCTGTAGATGTACATTGAGCATGAAAAAGGGCTGGCTTTGCATAGATTCCTATGACAAGAAGAATCAAGAGCTAGATCCAGTGATGATCCAGATCAAGTGTTGATCCAAATCCAGTGATGATCTAGATCCAGTGATGATGTCCAGTGATGATCCAGATCCGATGATGAAGATGACTCGAAAATGAAGATGACTAGAATATGAAGATGACTTAAAAATGAAGAAGACTTGAAGATGACAAAGACTCGATGATGATCCAAAAGATACAGAGAAGAAGACTTGTGCTGAAAATTGTGTCGAAAGAATACCTTCCTAGTTAAGAGGGAGTGTTGATGTATATGTAACTTCATAATGTATTTCACTTGTATTTCTTATATATTCTAACCCGATGTTTATTCCAGGATGTATTTGAGTCATGTCATGCCCTGATGTTCCTATCAGGAAGTTCTATAATGTAAACAAGTCATGTCAAGTCATTGTGGGTAACCATCCTATTGTCTAAGGGTTAAAGTCCCTGCAGTTCTGGGGCACTAGGGTTATTGGACTCTCCTAGTCAGTTTGGCCCTAGTAGGGTTTTAGTCATGTCGATATTAGTATAAATAGAGAGCTGGAATCTCTATTTACCACACATATTATACACACTCACGTGTAGTGCATAGTTGAGGAAGGAGAAGACACCGGGGCTAGATAGAAAGAAGGTTACTACTGTCAGGAGATCACTTACTATTTTGGGTTCTACTTTTGGTGCTGATTCTATCTCTAAGGAAGTTGTAGGGTTTTCACCATTTATGGTTTCCCCGAGGATAAACACTGTGTTTATTGTCTCTTGTGTTTGATTGCTGTACTTGTTATTCTCTTAGTTAAAGATGCTAATGTATTGCTAGCTTAATGATGAAATTCTAATAGAAATCGGGCTTGGAAAGATCCTCTCCAATGTTGTTTTACCTCAAGACCCATGGGTAAGCCCCGGTTACAATGTGGCAACTCCCTACTTGTAAAGATTAGGGAAAAAGAGTTTCAGTTGGAGATGAAATATGACCTCAATTCCTTCGGTGTTTAAAATCCTTAGCTCAGTTGTTATTTAGTATTTTTGGTTGTTAAAAACCCTTTCCTGTAGCAAGGTAACTCTGGCTTTGATGCCGTGACTTGTATTTCACTGTTCTCGACTCATTGACAGGTTTACAACCTTATGGCTAAGTAATGACATACTCTATTCTTATTATGTGGTGGTTCTCCTGTCTTCATGGTTTTTTAATGGTTCTTTGTTTCGAATATGCTAATAAATATACATTGTTTTATAAAGGTTACTACAGTAATGGATAATTTATAAGTTGGTTATTAGTTTTATTTTCAAACCCACGCCACAATGCTGAGTACACCGGCCTTGAGCTGGGTGTTGTAAATTGGTTAAGTTTTCAGCCTTATGGCCTATCAACATAATACATTGGGTTTTTAGGAAGGATTTTACTTCGAGCTCAGTCTCGTTTTTGCTTTAATCTAGTAAATTATGACTCTATGTACATTAGGGTTTTTCCTTTTCAACTGTTAATAAAGAACATTATTGTCTAAATATCTTTTGTAATAGATATTGTTATTATAAGACTGTAACTCATTCGTAGTGTGTAATTTATAATAATAAATTACTTGTGTAATTTATAATATTAACTTACTTGTTCAAAACATATAAGCTAGGGTTTCCTGAAATGAAACCCTTGTCTAAATAAGTTCTTCAATTTATTATTAATTAGGTTCTGCTACTTGTTAATTCGGTTAAATTATTATTACAGGTGTGCAGTGATATTTTTAACTTGTAACTATACATTTATTTTCAAAAAAACTTGTAAACAGTCTATAGTAGACTAATCGTTTATTTATATAATTATCCATGTAAATGGATTGCAGCTTAGATGTTTTTATTGATAATAGTTAAATAAATTGGTAAGGGTTTCGACCTTGAAGTTTTACCTTTACAGGTATAAGCCTGTCAGATAATTATAAAATAGTTGCTACATAGGTAAATATTTAATTTTATACTAGTTATTAATTATATTTACATTGCTTTTATTTACTAAACTGTCAGGTATGTTAACCCAAAAATCCCCCACTCAGCTCTCAATGACCTACACCACCCAAGGACACCATCTCACGACCCTCATATCACTCCATTAGACCCCCACACCCTCAAAATAGCTAAAGGATGAAGAAAGGGGCTTAAAACCCCAAAAAGGAGCCCAGAATACTCTCCTAAGAGCTAAATCCCCCCAAAAGGGGCTAAAACCCTAAACAAAGCGAAAGTTAGGGCGAAAGGGGATAAAGCCTTGACCAAGGGCTTAAAACCCTAAAACCCTGTGAAAAAGCTATAAAAGGAGGGTGGGGGGTCACTCTCAAACAACTTCTCCCTAGCATATTATTATGCTGCCCATGGATTCCTTGAGACACATTTGCCTCTCAAGCCACCCACACTCCCTCTCCTCCATTCCCATTGAGCCATTGCTCCCCATCCAAGAGAGAGGAGTGCTTCCACAAGCTAGGGCATGGTGGCCCATTTCCACTAGAGAAGGTATAGCTTGTATTTCATGTCTTATTCATTTCTTTTCTAACCCTTGTTTCCATTTGCAGGATTTATTGTAGCTTAGTCTTTGCTTGCAGGTGTTTGGAGGCGGAACCCTAATCCATGTTTGCAGAGGGGTTCACCAATGCTTTTGTCTTCTTTTTGTTCATATCTTAGCTTTCATTTCTGTTATTTACATTATGTTTTCATTTTCTGCATTTACCCACCAGTAGGAACCTACCCTTCTGTCCTATAGACAGAAGGGAGCCATTCCTGCCCCTGTAGTAGGGAGAAATCCCTGCTACAAGGTAGAATTTACTCAGAGTTATTGAAAAGATATAGATTAGACTCTGTGACTCAGTTTACTCTTTAAAATTTAAGTACTTTTAATATAACCCTATTTAGTTTATAATAATTATTAGTCTCAGATTTAGTTGATATTGTTTGAAAATATACTATGTGATTAGTAGCTCATTTATTTACTTAACTGTATGTAATCATTGTAAATCTAATGTGGTTTTTCTGCTGTATTTCATTCAGTTGCTAAGTGAAAACAGAGAAATACAAACATATCATAACACTGTTTAATCTCCATAATATTTTAACATGAATAAAATTATTCTACTGTCTATAAATACACACTCTTATCTACTAAACCATTCTCTTATCTACTTAAACATTCTACCTATGCTAGAGTACTGCATGTTTTTCCAGGTGTGGAAAAACACAGTCTAGAAATTGTTTCCATTCGAACACATTAATTTTCTAAATCAAGTTAATTTCTTCAATCATTTAAAAAGACTACTAGATTCTAACATTCTACAAACTGAATTCTTTAACATTCATATATCCATCAAACTCAGATACTAACACAGTAAAACAAAATCATGTAAAACCTATTTAAGACAGATGACAACAGCGTTAGGAGGCTGTTCCTCCCTACCAATCTCTTGGACAACACTCAAACAATGCTTCCTCGGGACCCTCAAGCATGTTCCTGGTCTTCTTGGATGAGAACTGGTGGAGAATGCAAAAAGTAGACTAGTCCAATATCTCAGCAAAATAATCTGCTATGAGTAGTATGATCTTCAGCTTAAAAGCTGCAACTAGACCAATCAGTAGTTATCCCCTCAAACACTTTCCACATTTCCCTTCCATTTAATTTCTTTGAAGTACATTCATTCACCTAAATGATCACTTCTCTAGAATGAGCAGCCCTAGCTCTCTTCAATGGGAATTTTTATAAAGATTTCCTAGGTCTTTTGGGTAAGTTTTCATTAATTGAGCCATCTGCTCTGATTCCACTTTCTTGGGGAATCATGACCGCAAATGTAGGGAGCTTTCCACCTGCAACAGTTGGAAGTGGTTTGAGGATGCTTCCACATGTCAGTTTGCTCTCCACCTAGTCTCCTCCACCAATTTGACCAGTAAACACTCTTTTAACAGCTCTCCTAAGCTATTGTCTCCTCTGTTATTTATTTATAAATAAAATATTCAGAATTACATTAAATATCCTTGACTCTGCTGAGTCATTAATTACAACTTAGCATAAAATTTAACATTTTTTCCTCAAATAATATCAAATAATATAAAATTGTTTTTTTGCAAAATTGGGGCATGTGACATACACACCCCCTTAGAGCATAACATCGTCCTCGATGTTATTTATTCTTCGTCCTTAGAATCCCCCTGGAACAGGATTGGATATGCATCCCGCATATTGCTTTCCAATTCCCAGGAGGCTTCTTCTGGACTAAGGTGCTTCCATTGCACCTTCACCTGAGAAATGGTGCGGTTCTGAAGTGTGATCTCCCTCCGCCTGAGGATACAGTTCGGTTCCACCAGAAAATTTCCTTTTGGTTCCACCTGTACATCATTCCAGTTAACAACAAGAGTAGCATCATGAACATCTTTCTTTAATACAGAAATGTGAAAAACATTATGTACTCTTAAATTCGGTGGTAATGCTAATTGATAAGCTATGTGTCCAATCCTGGATAATATTTCAAATGGACCACAGTAACGAGGTGCTAGTTTTGCACAACTACCCAATCTCAGAGAGCTATTTTTGGGCGTCAAATTGATGAACACATTTTCACCTACCTGAAACTCCTTTGGAGTTCTTTTAAGGTCTGCTTGACTTTTCTATCTATCCTACGCAACTTTTAGATTACCTTGTACCTGTTTTACAATTTCTTCCATTTCCTTCAATAGTTCAAGACCTAATACTAATCTATCCACTAGATTACTCCAAGAGATAGGAGTATTACATTTCCTTCCATACAAGATTTCAAAAGGACTAAATCTGGCTGATGCTTGATAATTATTATTATAAGCAAATTCTACCAGATGCAAATAATCCTCCCATTTACCTGGCTGGTCTTTCACATACATTCTTAGTAAATCTTCCAGTACTTGGTTTATAGTCTGTCCATCTATTTGAGGATGGAATGAAGTACTAAAATTTAATGTAGTGTTTAATCCTTTAAACAGATATTTCCAAAAGTTACTTGTAAATTTAGGGTCTCTATCTGAGATTATAACTTTCGGTATTCCATGCAGTCGAAAAATTTGCTTTAGAAAAATATCGGCTATGTTTGCAGCTTTATATGTAGTTTTAACAGGTATAAAGTTGGCTTCTTTATTGAATTTATCGACCACTACCATGATGGATTCATTTAAATTATGATTTTTAGGCAGTCCAGTAACAAAATAGAGACTAATTATCTCCCATTTCCAGCTAGGAATGGGCAATGGTTGAAGTAATCTAGCTAGGTGTTGATGTTCAGTTTTCACCTGTTGACATTCAAAACACCTAGCAATATACTTTGCCAATTCAATCTTCATGTTTGACAAAAAATATTCTTTTCTTAACATAGTTATAGTCTTTTGATAGCTTGGATGACCTGAGTATGGAGTTTTATGGATTTCATTTAAAATTTATAGCTTAACTTTAGGTACATTAGGTACATACATTCTATCTTTATACAGTAAAAATCCTTTTGCATTCAAACTGTACCCTTTACTTAAGCTTTCAGTTGGATTTTCTTTCGTTTTAGCTTGTAAGTTTTGGTAAATTTCATCTTGTTCTACCCCTGCTTTAAGTTGTTAATCGAGATCTGTTGTATAAGTGCTGATAACTGCTGTGAAGTTCAGCCATGCATTCCTACTTAATGCATCAACAACTTTATTTTCTTTACCTTTAATGTGTTGAATTTTGAAATCATACTCGCTTAGAAAAGCTAGCCACCTAGCTTGTCTTGCATTTAGATTAGGCTAATCTAACAGATATTTTAGTCCTTTATTATCAGTCATTAGAATAAATTTTCTACCAATTAGGTGATGATGCCACATCCTTAGAGCATGTATAACAACATATAATTCTAGAACATAAGTGTTAGGATTATTAATCCTCCCTTGTCCAAATTTGGTCATATGTCTAAATCGGGAGTCATGTCTAAATCGGGATTCCATCCAGTCTATTTATAGTCATTAGCACCATTGGGTAAAATTGACCTAATTGGGGCACATGTTTCAATTACTAAAGTGTGGGGAACACTAATTGAGGTTCACTTCCACTTATTGCACTTGATTGCATAAGTTTAGGAGCATCCTAGATCAATCCCTACAATTTAGGAAGCCACTGGGAGTGCCGAAACCAACCAAGGTCAGTTCACTTCAGTTAATGACTAGTCAAGCTAAGTTAGGAGTCAGTTACTTTCAGTTCAAGTCCTCCACATTCAGTTAGCGCTAGGTTTACTTGACTGCACACATGTGGGGCACATTTCTCACCTACCACAGTCAGTTAACCATTGGTCAACACTGAATGTAACACTTGAGTTTTGTTTTAGAGCTCCGATGAACTCCGGTTATGGTTTAGACAAGGACAGTTAACTACTGGGTCCTCCAATAGTGATTTAGACAAGTCTTGGTTACCTATAGTCAAGTAGAGTCTAATCAATTTGAACTTCCTCATGTGGATTCGAATTGCTTGTGGCTATTAAAGCCATTTTACTTCATTGTAATTATCATTCGGATTACTTTTTTTATTAATGAAAGCATTCACAGCTGCAAGCCTTTTGCACTGTTTCATTCTTCAATTGCTGAGTAAATTGTGAGATATTCTTTGTGAGTTGTGTGTTTGTCTACATATCTATATGCTCAAATTTACATGGTATCAGAGCCTCGGCAGACAAGGCACTTCTCCTCCTCATATCTCCTACTAGATCATTTTTTTTGTTTTGCAGGTACAACTTCGAAATGAATTCATCATTTCCTCTTCTCACCCGATCCTCAGACTATTTTGAATGGAAGGTGAAGATGATTGGATTTCTGAATAGAAAAAACTCTTTTCGATGTCTGATGGATACGGTAGAAATTCCTTTGAGAGTGAAAATGATTGGCTAAATGCAAAGGATGTAGCCTTTGAAATAATGGAACTGGCTCTTTCTCCTAGCATGCGCTACCTCAGTAGATCTATTACATATCCAGAGGAACTCTGGACAAGATTGGAAAAAACCTTTGGATTTGATAGCAGATGGAGCACATCCATCACCATAAGCATCCTTGATTCAAAAGTCTCGGCCTCTACTCTCTCTGATAAAGTTGTTCAATATGAAGATGAAGCAGAAGCTTCTACACAGTCAATTTGAATTGAAGACAGTCTCCATGCAATGACTCCTTCCCTTGATGCTCTGGAAGTTCATGAGATTTATGATATCTCATCTTCTCATATTTCTGAAACAGAAGAAGACATTTGAATCTCTGATATTGAATAAAAATTCTGCTGCAATTCCATGCAAACATTCACCGGTGATTTTCCTTTAAATTCTGTGCAAAATTTACCAGTAATTGCTTCCGAATGTGAAGAGAAATTTGATTTTTCTTCCTCTAATGTTGCTGCTGGTGTGAAAATATGTAAAAACTTGGATATTTTGGAAGAAATATCATATTATAAGAGTGACACATTCACTCCCCATGATCTAGATTTTCTAGCAAAATCCTGCAGGATTGCATGCACCAAAATTCAGAATTTTGAAGAAGAAGAAAGCTGTGCATCCACCGTCTCGGTTAACCATTTATTTGAATCTAATATTAACCTTATTGGATCTGATATGATCTTATTTAGATATGATCTGATATTTCTTGGTTTAATATATCAAATTCATAATCTTTCAGTACCTCTTGTAGTTGTTCTCATCAACGGTGTGAAGAAACAAGTACCGCAAGTCTGCTACAAAACTGCTGCTGGGGATTTGATTCCATTTCACAGTTTTGGATCTGTTTTGAACCTATTTAGATATTATTTACTTTCTGATATGATATTATTTGGTTCATATTTTAAAATCCAAAAGAATTCAGTCATGCTTGTAGCTGCTCTCACCAGTTCCGGTGTGAAAAATCAAGTACCGCACTTTCTCTTCAAAACTGCTGATGGGGATTTGGTGTTAGTTTCCTCATATGAGGTTGCTGATATTTTATTATGCGATTCATTATCTATTTTAGAAGCTATATCATACTATGGAGCTCAAGCATTCACTCTCAACATCCCCAGTGCTTCTCTACCATTGATCACATGCTCATCTCCTCACAGAACTAGTAAAGAGGAAGATTTTCTGCATCTGCCTAGACACCCGATCCTAAAACTTGGGGCTGTTCTTACCACTCATGGTTTTATTTTCATGGCTGCAACATATCAGTTTCTTGAGCGTTCTTCACATTCTCTGAATTCTCAAGAACCTTTCCTCACTTTTTAGTTGACTTCAGTTGCTTTACATGGGTCCAGTCTTCATCCGGTAGCTGTCTATATTTCTGATTTAGTTGAGCATATCATTATTCTTCCAAAGAGGAAGATTCCTCCAGACATAATGATGGATAGTTTCACATGCCAGGCCCTAGGATACCTATGCACAGAAGAACCAGATTGATCCTTATTCTACCTACTTAATTAGAAGGGTTTTTTTTTCCCATGTGGTTTTTCTCCAGCACCTTGTTTTTGAGCAATTACCTTATTTTACTTGATGTAATGGGTGACATATGGTCTTAGTTACCAAGGCCCATAGTTTTTCCAAGTTAGCATTCAGGGGGGCTATTAGGATTATTAATCCTCCCTTGTCCAAATTTGGTCATATGTCTAAATCGGGAGTCATGTCTAAATTGGGAGTCCATCCAGTCTATTTATAGTCATTAGCACCATTGGGTAAAATTGACCTAATTGGGGCACATGTTTCAGTTACTAAAGTGTGGGGAACACTAATTGAGGCTCACTGCCACTTATTGCACTTGATTGCATAAGTTTAGGAGCCTCCTAGATCAATCCCTACAATTTAGGAAGCCATTGGGAGTGCCGAAACCAACCAAGGTCAGTTCACTTCAGTTAATGACTAGTCAAGCTAAGTTAGGAGTCAGTTACTTTCAGTTCAAGTCCTCCACATTCAGTTAGTGCTAGGTTTACTTGACTGTACACATGTGGGGTGCATTTCTCACCTACCACAGTCAGTTAACCATTGGTCAACACTGAATGTAACACTTGAGTTGTGTTTTAGAGCTCCGATGAACTCCAGTTATGGTTTAGACAAGGACAATTAACTACTGGGTCCTCCGATAGTGATTTAGACAAGTCTTGGTTACCTACAATCAAATAGAGTCTGATCAATTCGAACTTCCTCATGTGGATTCGAATCGCTTGTGGCTATTAAAGCCATTTTACTTCATTGTAATTATCATTCGGATTACTCTTGCTCAAATTTACAATAAGTTGCATAATTCTTTTCATGAATTTTTAATTTCCTAGACTCATAGGAAATAACATACCCTTCTTGAGTCAAAACACCGCCTAAACCATCATTGCAGGAGTCAGTGCACATTATAAATTCTTTATTTGGATCAACTATTCTTAAAATAGGTGTGCTGGTTAATAAAGTTTTTAACTTTTTAAAGCTATCCTTGCATTTCTGGTTCCAATCAAATTTGTTTCCTTTCTTCTACAAAGAAGTTATCGGAATCACGATTCTCGAAAAACCTTCAATGAACCTCCGGTAATAACTGGTAATTCTCATGAAGGATCGAACATCAGTTACATCCTTAGGAACTGGCCAATCTTCGATCGCCTTTATCTTTTCGGGATCTACCGAAATCCCTTCCTTAGTCACCACATGACCTAAGTACTAAATCTTATCCTTAAATAAATCACATTTACTAAACTTTGCAAAGAGTTGATGATCTCATAGCTCTTGCAAAACAATTTTTAAATGTTTTTTATGTTCTTCTTCCATTTTTGAATAGATTAATATGTCGTCGATAAACAAGACCACAAACTTATCTAGATACTTATGCATAATGTTGTTCATTAAACACATAAAAACAACTGGGGCATTAGTAAGCTCGAATGGCATGACGACAAACTCATAATGGCCATATCAAGTTCTAAAAGCTGTTTTAAAGATGTCTTCATCTTTAATCCTAACTTGATGATATCCAGACCTTAAATCAATTTTCAAGAACACTGTGGCTCCACATAGTTGATGAAATAGATCATCTATGCGAGGCAACGGACATCAATTTTTAATAGTCATCTTATTCAACTGAAAGTAATCTATGCAAAGTCACATGGTTCCATCCTTTTTCTTAACGAAGATGACAGGTGTCCCCCAGGGAGACACACTAGGTCGAATATACTTTTTTGTCAATAAGTTCTTTTAATTGTGATTTTAGTTCATTAATTTCAAGTATGTTCATTTGATAAGGGGCCTTTGAGTTGGCTACTACACCAGGTACCAGCTCAATGGTAAAATCTAGTTCTCTTTTCGAAGGTAGTCTGGAATTTCTTCTGGAAATACATCAACATATTCTCTTAAAATTGGTATGTCCTCTAATTTTAATTTGTTTGTTTTATTTAGATTCTCCTCATCAGTTATTGTTACTGCATAGGCTTTACAACCCTTCCTAACAACCCTCTTAAGCTGCAAAGCATAAATCTGCCTTATGGTAGTTCTTCTAGGGATTCCCTTTACATTTATTGATTTTCCATCATTATTTATACACTTAAAGGTTTTATCATAACAATTTAAAATTACCCTATGCTATTCTAACCAATCCATACCAATTAGTAAGTCATAAGAACCAAGAGGTAATACATTAAGCTTTACAACAGTTTCAAATTGATCCATAACTACTGTACATTCTTTTACAAAACAAGTTACCTTCCTTTTTGCACCAGTGGCTAACTGAACCAACCAAGAATTTTTAAATTTTTCAACAGGCAGCTTACATTTTTCTACCAATTTAGGTGAAACATAACTGAGCCTAGCTCTTGGATCAAGTAAAATAGCTATAGGGTTTTGGTTTATCGTGCGTTCTACTTCCATCATGGAAGTTTGATATTCTGCTTGTCGATTCTCTAAGGCTGCATTGATTCTGGGCATAATCCTCGCTAAATATCCAATAGTCATTTCCTCCTGTATGGTATGAATATTACTGATAGTATTTTTCTGATTAGGACAAACTGATTCATAATGTGGGCCATTACACTCCCAGCGCTTTATAGGTTCTTTGCATTCAAATTTCTTTGTGTAATTACCATGGTTATTAGCAGATTCTTTACCCTTTGAATTGTTCTGATTGCTTGGTGAATTATTCTTATTCCCTTGGAAATTCTTGTTAGCAAAATTTATGGCCTTATTGTTTTTAGAATTCCAGTTGGGCATAAATTATTTCTTCTTTTGATCATAATGGTTGTTATTCTTCTTGGCCTTCTAGTTCGCCATGCTCTCCTTCTTCCGATTCTGTTCATAACAGAAATTGGCTTTCCTCATAGCTTCTTCTAGATTTTTTGGATTTTCATACTCAATCCTATCCTTGATATGATGAGGTAGACAGTTGAGGAATCACTGTACCTTTGGTTTTTCATCTACAAGGTATGGTACATACCTAAGCAGACTTAAAAACTTGCTGTTCAAATCTTTCATAATCATTGAACCTAGTTTAAGCTCATAGAATTCTTTTTCTCTCTCTTCATAGTATTGCTCAGACATAAATTTCTTTTTAAAGTACCTCTTGAAGGTACTCCAATTTACATTCTTCTCTTTTATTCCCTTCACTCTCTTCAAGTCTTGCCACCAAATATCAGCCTTCCTTGAAAGATTGTAGATAGCCATTCTAGCCTTTAATTGGTTAGAATAGTTATAAATCTAGAAGTACTTCTTCATCCCAGATAACCTTTGATTCTGCTTCCTCCCCCTTCTCAGTCTCTCCATTGAATGTTGGTGGTTTAATCTTTCAAAACTCCCCAAAAATTTCCACATAGGGTTTATATTTTCTCTTTTTAGTATAATGGTTGTCATCACTACTATCACTAGTGGAATGAAAATTACGTTGATCACCAAATACCTCTGAAGATGAGCTACTTTAATTTTTGGTCTGTTTAATATTTTTATATTTATGTTGATGACTTGTATCTTCTGAATCAGCTCTTTTACCCCTACCCTTAGTTTGAAATATTTCTATTAGGATCTGATTCAGCTCCTCCTGAGCCCTCATAATCCTTTCATTCTCTCGTTTAACAGATTCCATTTCAGATTTTAAGTCTTTCACAGTTTGTAAAATTTCTTAGGAGTTAGTTGTTAGATCTTCTTGTATAGGGTCTCTTGGTAAGTTTTCTTGTTCAGTCAATGGATATTCCTCTTCCGTATATTCCTCCAGCCTTTCCATACTTGTTGTTAAACTTCATAAATAATTTCTCTATTGAATAACATTAAAAGAAAATAACATCAGCAAAATAATTTAAATTCACTGTTTCATAAAATCAAGTTGGGCTTCATCGAGGCCAGTGTTTGAACCTTGTGCTCTGATACCACATGTCATAACCCCAAAATTTTCACAAAAATTAAAATTTTTTGATGTAACATAAATTGTCTATAGTCTCAATTTGTTAACTTCTAGCGGTTAATGAAAAAATGAAACAGTTATAAACTAATGATTAACTTAAACACATATAAATTAATACTATTTTAATTTCGATATGTGATGTAACTAATTTCCATTCAGTTGTTTCTAGCTGTACTGATGACTTGATTTTGTCAAGTAGGTGAGAAGTTACGTTCTATCTGGGGCTTACTTAGAGATTTCTAACTTAGTTGGATTTCTGGATCTTATAGGCTTGACAGGTAAATTTTGAGCCAGTAGGAGTTTATTAAAGCGTTAATCCAGATATACTTCTTTAGCATAAATTTACTGCTAGAGTAAAAGTTTGCTTAATAGAATTCAAGGGTACTACGAGGTAAAGTTATTTTTCTTTACTTGTTTTGCAACTATGTCCGTATTTTAAAATTCATGTCGTAATAATCAAATAACTTTGCCATATTGATTGTCTTTTATCAGAATGACTGCTACTTTAGATAAATCTTCTTCCCATCTATACGCTAAGTTATTTACCAGTTCTTCATAGAGCTCATGATTTAGTATAACAACACTCTTACTGAAATAGGAGTTTATTGCTGTTGCTATTTCTCAAATTTACAACACTGCTTAAAAGTATGGAAATAAACCTAAGGCCCTTCAAGGAATAAGCTTACATAGAACTCTTATCTTTACCTTTAATTAAGCTTTAGTAGAGGAAATTTATCAGCTTATAATTGTATTATATTTATAAATGATCATTTGCACAGTTGTCATCAAGTTGTGATTTCTATCTTCCAAATTTCTTCATGACATAAGTAATGGGAGGAAATTACATTATCATATTATTTACTTATAAGTAAACGTGATGCTATATGTATCCCTGGATAGTTTTACTATCTTTAACTACCAAGTCTAAGCTAGCCTTGGTTTGATTCATTTAGAGCTTTGGTTCCTTATGGAGACCAAATGATTACAAACTTCCAAGAAGTTTATCTTACTCTATGGTACTATAGAATACATACAAGTAAGAGTTGTTTTAGGGTGTAAATACTATTTACTTTCATTTAGACAATACTGATTTATAAAATAGTTCCTTATCCACTAGTGTTTACATAACACTAATTCTAACATCATAATCTTGCATTAAAATGTTGTTCAAATGATTATTATTATAACTACTAACCTAAGATCAAGGGAAAATATCCTACTATTGATCTTCCATAGTTATTTACCAACGAATATTCCAATGTTTAACGATACCATATAAATCTCATTCTTTAACATAGCTTAACCTTATGGTTTATCCATGCAATGATACATTTTTGACTTTGTAGAATACATTATCATTATAGTCATTGTTTAAATTATTGATAATAATTTGTTGTCCCAACAATGCAGTGACAACTATATCATTCGACCCATTGTGGACAAAATAATTTAGTGCACACGTGGAACATCCACCACCATGTAATGGATGATTTAAAAGCTCACCACGCAACCCTACTTCTCATTCTTCGATGAGGGTTTTGTTCTTTGCACTGTCTGGTTTTACTGCGGCCATGAGAGGCTCGTTTTCCCTTGATTTACAGCTCCATCTTGTGTATAATGAAGTGTTGTCATTATAATGTGAGGTTGAAGAGATTTAAAGCTCGAATTTTGTTTTCTTTCTGCAAGCTACTGTGAGGGTAGTGTTACTCTGTCTGTAGATTTTAGTGTCGATATCATTGTGTGGCCATTGCCAAAGCTTACTCCTGCTCCAGTCATCGATGTAGTATATAATGTGAGCCCCATCGCCTCTGTCTCAGGTGAGCACGAGGGTTTATGATGTTCATGGTGTTGGTTCGTTCCTCCTTGCTTCCAGGTAAAGAATTTATCTTATAAATATTACAAACTTCTAGTTACAGTTTTTAATATTAGAATTAACAAATTCTAACTATACTCTTTGGATTGTTTGCAAGATTACAGTTTGAAATCGGGCTTGGAAAGGTCCTCTCCAATGCTCTTTTACCTCACCCACGGGTAAGCCTCGGTTACAATGTGGCAAATCCCTACTTATAAAGATTAGGGAAAAAGGGTTTCAGTTGGATAAGAAATACAACCTCGGTTCCTTCAGTGTTTAAAATGCTTAGCTCAGTTGTTATTTAGTATTTTTGGTTGTTAAAAACCCTTGCCTGCAGTAGGGTAACTCTGGTTTCGATGCCGTGACTTGTATTTCACTGTTCTCGACTTATTGACATGTTTACAGCCTTATGGCTAAGTAATGACATACTCTGTTCTTATTATGTGGTGGTTCTCCTGTCTTCATGGTTTTTTAATGGTCCTCTGTTTCGAATATGCTGATAAATGTACATTGTTTTATAAAGGTTATTACAGTAATGAATATTTTATAATTTGGTTATTAGTTTTGTTTTCAAACCCATGCCACGATGCTAGGTACACCGGCCTTGAGCTGGGTGTTGTAAATTGGTTAAGTTTTCAGCCTTATGGCCTATCAACATAATACATTGGGTTTTTAGGAAGGATTTTACTTCGAGCTCAGTCTCGTTTTTGCTTTAATCTAGTAAATTATGACTCTGTGTACATTAGGGTTTTTCCTATTTGATTGTTAATAAAGAACATTACTGTCTAAATATATTTTGTAATAGATATTGTTATTATCAGACTGTAACTCAGTTGTAGTGTGTAATTTATAATAATAACTTACTTGTGTAATTTATAATATTAAATTACTTGTTTGGAACATATAAGCTAGGGTTTCCTGAAATGAAACCCTTGTCTAAATAAGTTCTTCAATTTATTATTAATTAGGTTCTGCTACTTGTTAATTCCGTTAAATTATTATTACAGGTGTGTTGTGATAATTTTAACTTGTAACTGTACATTTATTTTCAAAAAAACCTGTAAACAGACTATAGTAGACTAATCATTTATTTATATGATTATCCATGTAAATGGATTGTAGCTTAGATGTTTTTATTGATAATAGTTAAATAAATTGGTTAGGGTTTCGACCCTGAAGTTTTACTTTTACAGGTATAAGCCTGTCAGATAATTATAAAATAGTTGCTACATAGGTAAATATTTAATTTTATACTAGTTATTAATTATATTTACATTTCTTTTATTTACTAAACTGTCAGGTAGAATCTACTCAGAGTTCTTGAAAAGATATAGATTAGAATCTGTGACTCAGTTTACTCTTTAAAATTTAAGTACTTTTAATATAACCCTATTTAGTTTATAATAATTATTAGTTCTTAGATTTAGTTGATATTGTTTGAGAATATACTATGTGATTAGTAGCTCATTTATTTACTTAACTGTATGTAATCATTGTAACTCTAATGTGGTTTCTGTTGCATTTCATTCAGTTACTAAGTGAAAATAGAGAAATACAAACATATCATAACACTGTTTAATATCCATAATATTTTAACATGAATAAAATTATTCTACTGTCTATAAATACACAATTTTATCTACTAAAACATTCTCTTATCTACTGAAACATTCTACCTGTGCTAGAGTACTTCCTAGTTTTCTAGGTGTGGAAAAACACAGTCTAGAAATTGTTTCCATTCTAACACATTACTTTTCTAAATCAAGTTCATTTCTTCAATAATTTAAAAAGACTACTAGATTCTAACATTCTACAAACTAAAATCTTTAACATTCATATATCCATCAAACTTAGATACTAACACAGTAAAACAAAATAATGTAAAACCTGTTTAAGACAGATGACAAACTGTGTTAGGAGGCTGTTCCTCCCTACCAATCTCCTAGAGAGTGCTCAAGCAATGCTTCCTCAGGACCCTTGAGCATGTTCCTAGTCTTCTTGGCTGAGAACTGGTGGAGAATGCAAACAGTAGACTAGTCCAATATCTTAGCAAAATACTTTTCTCTCAGCAGTATGATCTTCAGCTTAAAATCTACAACTAGATCAATCAACAGTTATCCCCTCAAACACTTTCCACATTTCCCTTCCATTGAATTTCTCTGAAGTACGTTCATTCACCGGAATGATCACTTCTCTAGAATGAGTAGCCTCAGCTCTCTTCAATGGGAATTTTTATAAAGAACACCTAGGTCTTTTGGGTCAATTTTCATTAATTGAGCCATCTGCTCTGATTCCACTTTCTTAGGGAATCATGACCCCAAATATAGGGAGGTTTCCACTTGCAACAGTTGGAAGTGGTTTGAGGATGCTGCCACATGTCAGTTCGCTCTCCACCTAGTCTCCTCCACCAATTTGACCAGTAAACACTCTTTTAACAGCTCTCCTAAGCTGTTGTCTCCTCCTTTATTTATTTATAAATAAAATATNTATTTGACTCTGCTGAGTCATCAATTACAACTTAGCATAAAATTTAACATATTGTCCTCAAATAATATCAAATAATATAAAATTGTTTTTTTGCAAAATTAGGGCATGTGACAAATCTATATGATAATGCAAGTTTTCATCTTCAATGAAATTATAATTAAAAGAGGGAGAGAGATTTATTTTTCTTTCCAAAATGCAAACCCAAATGCAAATGCAATTCTATCTCTTCAAACGAAAAGTAAAATATCAATGTACCCAAAAAAATCTTTAAAGCAAATAAAAAAGAGATCTAGAGAACATCTAACATAAATAAACCAAAAAAATTTCCTATCTTTTCATGCTTGAAAAAGATGCATAAAAACTTCATGGAAAGATGATTTCACTAACATTTCCAAAAAAAACTAACTCTAATGCATGCAAAGTCGAAAATAGATATTTCTTCTTAATGAAAGTAAGATCCATAACTTCAAACAATCATGCACAAAACAAGAAAAAAATCGTGTAACACGCATGTGAATAAAGCAAAGAAGAGAGAAATCTAAAAATTCTCTTTGGAATAGACTTGGAAACAAAGAACCAATCTCTCCTACTAAGCACTGAAAAACTTAGCATGCAAAAGGAAACAAAAATCACCCAAGGAAAGAAAGACTCAAAACAACATGGATCACTCACGGATTCCATGTCCAAAACAAACAAAAACCTTCTCATGAAAATGAAATGTATATTTTCCAATTCCATTGAATAATATCTACAAAAAGGAGCAAGAGGTTTCAAGCAAAGAAAATAAAGTAAAATCCAATGCAGGAAACATAAACTCTTCTTTGAATGGAAAGGGAATATAAATATTCATTTTCATCAAAAGTAAGCTAAAACAAACTCATAAATCAAAAGACAATAGGCAATTTTTGAAATCAAACAGGGACTAAAAGGCCTACCTGGCACCGCATTGAAGGGGTCACTAACAGAGTGGTTTTTGAAGCAGCACCGCTTCTTGATTACTGAACTCAGGTGGTGGCTCCACCTATGGGTAACAGAGTGCAGGAAGTGGCACCACTTATTGTCCAAAGCATACGCGTGATTCCTTGTAAAAACCCAAAACATAAGGAGAGAAAAAAAATAAATTTAAAAATTGCAAAAACAATATAAAAACTGATGAATCAACAATAATATAGGGCATATAAAGTCTAGGTAACTTAGATATGAAGAGATATGAAGATTTCAAACCAAAAATTCACTAAATTAGATGTATATCTAACTGAAAAGATTGAAAGCTGGAGCTTGGATTCAGACAAGTGTTCAGAAACCAGAGGAAGATCAGATCAACTGAAGCTTATGTTCCCCAGTGGAGTTGCCAAATTTGTAATCAGGGATATAGCACCTTCTGCGGACATAAGCTATTCCTCCGGTGTAAATGGTTCAGATCCAGAAAAAATGAGTAACAAATACATTGAATACTTTCCCTGGAAACTGTATATTCCTGGAATAGAATCTCTGATGGAAGACCTGCAGATCTGCAAAAGCACATCAAACATACAACAACATCAAAGATACCAAAAAACTATACATAGATCCATATCAGTGACTAAGGAATCTGATAATACATATGTGAGATTATAACACAATAGATATATGGGAAGGAAATCAACTTTGCATTAATAGATGAATGAAAGAGCTTACAACCATTTTTCCTTAGTGTCGATGCACTCCTTCACAAGACTAACATCTCATCCTCGATAGCTCCAACTTGCTCCTCTATGCTCTCAAATGGATTAGGACAGGATGTTAATTCAACAACATAACTTTGCTCCATTCTTCCCTCCCCAACCATGGAGTATGAGCCTGGTTTTATAGGGCTCAAAGAGATAGGAATGGTTGAGAAATAGGTGGGTGAGGTGGCCATGATATCCTCAAAGCATGGATATCGAGCTTAACTAACCTAGGTGAGTAGGGATAAGGCTAGACATGAGGCTTTTGTTCTAGAAGCTTTGTGAAACCTCCTTTTTTTTCACTTTTTACCAAGGGCACCACTTATACTCCCTTATGACAGAGTGGTGCAAGGTGAGAAATGCGCCAAAGACAAAGGTTAAAGACGGTGGCACCGCCTGGTTTCCACATAACTTGGGAGGTGCTACACAAGGTACATCCTATATGCTTAAGGGTAAGAGTGGTCCTGGAGTTTTGTATGTTAGGATCAACACTAGAGCATTGTTTCACTTCAAGTTTGGGATTTGAGGGAAAATAAAGGTGTTAGATATCTTATCACATGCTGGTGATAGGATTTGGATGTAACAATATCGAGGGAAACACTTATTTATTTTATGCCAATCCATGATATCACACATGATCCAAAACTGAAACAACATCATAAAGTGCTCTTTTTATCTTCAACACTTCCTTCCGAATCCGAATTAGTATAGAGACACAATTTGAACTCACTGTTGGTTGTATATCTGATCCCACAATCCAATATACCTTTTAGGTACATCATCACATGTTTTGTTGCAACTATATGAACATGTCAGGGCTCCATCATATACTGAATCAAGTTGTTCACAACAAAACATATATCTGGTCGTGTATTTTTCAAATACATCAATGAGCCAATAATCTTTCTGTATAGTGTGACATCTATTCTTTCTGAAGAATCAAAATTTTAATATCTTTAGGTTTGTCACCATCAGAGTGTTAATTGAATTGCAATCTAACATCCCAAATCTCTTAAAAAATATATTGTGTATTTTCCTTGGTTTAGGAAAATATCATTAGGAAATTGCCATACTTCAAGACCTAGGAAATCATGCATTGTGCCAAGGTCTTTCATCTCAAAATCTGCTACAAGTGTCTTTTTACATTCACTGATGAGATTCTCCTTTTCTATAAAAAATAGGTCATCTACATACAATAGTAATATCATGATCCCATCATTCTCAAGCTTATAGTAAAGGTTGGAATCAACATTTCTTTTGGTAAAGCCCAAATTCATCAGGAATCCGCCAATTCTTCCATACCATGCTCTGGGTGCTTGTTTTAACCCATATAGAGATTTCTTTAATCTACATACATGTGTTTCCTTATTGTGGGTTTCAATTTTTGGTGGTTGTTCAATATATACTTCTTCTTTTATGACACTGTTTAGGAAAATTGTTTTTACATCCATTTGATGTAGCTTTCATTTCATCTTGGCTACCAAGGTAAGGCCAATTCTGATAGAAGTATATCTTGCTACTAGTTTAAAATTTTCTGCATAATCAATTCCTTCCCTTTGTGAAAATCTTCGTGCAACAAATATTGATTTAAGCTTTTCAATACTTCCATATGTTGAATGCCTTGTCTTGAAAACCCATTTTGAAGAAACTACTAACTTGTTTGTTGGTCTTGGAACCACATCCAAAACATCATTTTTTATTATAAATTGGTATTATTTGACCATGGCCTGCATCCATTCCTTCTTCTTTAAAACTTCTTCAAAAGATGTGGGTTCTTCATCAACAAGATTTCTCATTAATGCCACATAATTTGAATAGTTTCTTTGTCTTTTTCTTCCTTTTGGTGCACCATATCTCTCTCAGGATTCTTTGATTACATCACGATCCAAGATGGTATTATTTTTGTTGAGATCATATCCTCGACGGTTGTTTCCATGAGACCTTGGGGTTCTTCTAGGCCATGGTATTCTTGTATAGGATTTTCTTCAATGTCTCTAACTAGTGGTCGGGTAGCTTCTGTGGTTCTAGGATCCTCCTTCTCTTCTTCATGGTCTTCATCTTTAAAGATCCTTCTATATTTGGTGAAGGATGCATCTTCATAGAATGTATCATCTCTACTATTGTCGATCTGGCGGAATCCTAGAATATAGATTTCATAATCTTTTGACTGTTCATTGTATCCAACAAATATTCCCTTCTTTCCTGGAGAGTCCAATTTTGATCTCTTCTCCTTTGGAACATGTAAGTATATAGGACAAATGAATATCTTTAGGTGGCTTACTTCAGGATTTTCACTAGTGAACATTTCTTTTGGGGTTTTGTTTCCAAGAGCACTATGAGATATTCTATTCTGGACATCGATTGTAGTTCTTTCTTCTTTGACCCATAAGTACATAGGTAGATCTTGATCATGGATCATTGTTGTGAATGCTTCCATGATGGATATATTCTTTCTTTTTGCTAATCCATTTTTTGTGAATTATAGGGTGTGGTAATCTCCCTCTTAATCCCAAATTCCTTACAAAAGTCCTTGAATTCATTTGAAGTGAATTCCCCTCCATTGTCTTATCTTAAAGTATTGATCTTCTTTTCGGGTAGATTTTCCACTAGATCCTTAAATTCCCTGAATTTTCCAATACTTCGTCTTTTTCTTTCAAGAAATATATCCAAGTATTATGAGAGTAATCATCAATAAAGGATACATAATATACATACCCACTAAAGGAAGTGGATGACATCGATCCTCACACATATGAGTGTACAATGTCCAAGATCCCTTTTTCTTTTTCGTTACTACTTGGGAATGGATTCTTGGTTTTCTTTCCTTGAGCACATCCTTTACATACTCCTTCATGATTTATCTGGATCTCTGGTAGACCTGTGACAACCTTGCTCAAAATTTGCAATGCTTTGTATTTTACATGAGTAAGTATTCTATTCCATAATTCACATGGACTAATGGTAGTGGTTGTAAGTGCTAAAAATGTGTTCCCTTTCAATTTGTAGAGTCATACTTCTTCTACACCAATTACAGTAGCATCATCTATTGTTTTCCCTTTTGGACACATAATAACTTCACCATCTACAAAGGAAACTCTAAATACTTTCTTATCTAGAGATGAGATAGAAAGAAGATTCTTATTCAAACCTGGAACATATAATACTTCTTTCATCTTCATGAAATTTCCAGTTTTTAATTTGTAAGAGGCGTATCCCATTCCTTTGATGGGGTACTGGTAATCATCTCCAAGTTGTACCTTATGTGAATAGTATTTTTTGGTAAGACAAGAGAGTGAACCCTTATGTCCTGTCATGTGTTTGGAAGCACCACTGTCTATGATCCAAGTGTCACTTCCATGAGTAATTTAACCTGTGAGAGTTGATATTAGGACATACTCTTCACTAGAGTCTGCGTTTTCTTTGGTCCTTTCCTTGTCTGATTTATTTTCTTCAGCTGCATGGGAATGGTACTTTCAGTTCTTCTTCTTGAACTGATATTTCTTAAGATAACAATGTCTAGCAACATATCCCATATTATGACATGAGTAACATTAAAAGGATGAGTAATCCTTTCTAGGTTTCTTATTATTCTTGAAGTCTAGTGATCTTCTGGGAGATGAACCTTGACTCTTCCTTTTGTTTCTTCCATTCTTGGTGTGAGTGGGTAGAGTGTGATCTTCATTATCATTTAGTTTCTCTTCTCTATTTACTATCCTTCCTTCTTCTTGTACACATTCTTCCTATAACTTACTGAACTTAGTTAACTTTCTTCTAAAACATATTCCTCTAATGAATGAATCTCATTCTCTAGGGAGACCATCCAGGGTGGTCATCACCACTTCTTCTTCTTCCACCATATCACCAATGTATTCTAACTGTTCTTTGATATGAGATACTCTTCATAATATGATTGTATGGTCTCTGTCTTTTGTATCTTCACATCCTTGAGTTGGTTACTGAAGGTCGTTCTTTGCTGATGTTCTTACCTTCAAACATACGGGTTAGTGCATCAAATATTTATTTTGGAGTATTCTTTGAATATACATGGGGGATCAACTGATCCTTGATGGAATTAGCTATGATCCTTTTTACTTTGATCATATCCTTTTTGTGTTTTTCCTTTGCATCTTTTCCCTTTGGTTCCTTGACCTCTTCCTTGATAAATCAATCTAGGTCATGTTCTTTAAGGATGAGCATGATTATGTACTTCCATGCTCTAAAGTTCTTTGTTCCCTCAATATTTTCATCAAGCTTGGTGTTTTTTTTTCATATTTAATGAATTAGAACCTCAAATGGAAATATAGGAGATAGAACTTACCAGTATGAGGACTTATTTTGGAATCTTCTTCAGGGTGACTTAGGGTTTGACTAGAAAACCCTAATTTTCCAACTGGGATAACTTATAGAGATGATTGGAGGAAAATATGCACCTACCTAAGGTGAGCTAGACTATATCTTTATTTTCTAGAATATGAGGATGGAACCTTGAAAAATTTGATGCCCTAGTTTCTCTTGGTAGTAGTGGTAGGTCAAAAAGTGAAAATCCTCAAAATTGAATTATGCTTCGATAGAAATATGCTCCCACTTAGGGAGAGATGGATGGAACTTCTTTTCCATATTATCTATGGAGGGAGATATCCAGAATAGTAAACACTAGCTTGTTATATTGCAGGATGAAATGCTGCACAATGTCTTCTTTCAAGTTTTCTCTCTCACCATGTTAATATTTTAAAAGTTGTTATACCAAAATAAAAGGATGTCTAAAAGAATAACAAGCTAAAAAGAAAAAATAAAACACAAATATATATGCCGATAAACCCTTGTAGGGAAGAAAACCCAACAAAACTTCCTCTATATAGGCTTCAACCAAGTATAGTGTGAGACATAAAGAATAAGACTAGATTACTTCCTCTCCTCTAGATGGACTATTTCTTCTCTCTCTAGTGCAACTGTTTGAGTGTTATAATTTTCCAAATGAGGGAATTTCCTCTACTATTTATACTAATCAGTTGAGAGGCCTTGTAACCCAACTGGGTCTAATTCTCCTTGCTTCCACGACCAACTTGCCTTGGAAAAATCAAAATATATTTTAATAATACTTTTGTGGGTACTACTGACCCAACTTACAACGAAGGTTTTACCTCTAGGATTTACATGACCAAATACATCAATGACATCCTTAATCAGCAGAAAAACATCTATGAAAGGGGTAATAACAATAATTATACAAAATATAATATCTTTTGTAGTTACATTTCTTTAACACATACTTGCAATATATTGACATGATTTTTGACAGTTTTAAAACTCACAATATGAAATAACACGCTAGGATAATTGTCAACAAGTGAAGCCCCTATGTTTTATCCATTGGCTAATAAATCGTAACCTAGGGGCATGTAAGCCATCAAAGTCACCCAAATATCGGACCATCCTTGTCCACACCAACCCTTATCATGGCTGGATTTTTTAGTGTCTCCTCCCAACTAAGTCACCTCTAAGGGTATTGAACTAAGGTCTCCTTGCAAATGAAACCCACACCTTAACTGAGTGAGCTACTGGGAATTCATTATTATTATTATATTATTAGTTACTACTATCGATTATTAATTTAATTACTAATGTTAACCCAACATTTTGTACTAGTATCAACATGAAATTTCACAAGGTTACCTCCCTAAATCAACATGAATGTTTCTCCAAGCAGCCCTCTCGAGCTCTATTTCCAATCAAAGAAAGGTGTATGAATTATAGTTATTATGACTCTTTCTGTATCAAAAAGTATTAGGAACCTGCATTGATTGATTGACATATAGTGATTGAATGGCCATTAAAGAATACCATTCATCAATACTAAATCAATTAGTTTCAATTCAACTTAGTATAAGGGTCTCAATTTTATTTTTGTTAGGGCCTTGGTATTCTAGTTGAGAGAATTAGGGATAAATGGATTTCAAAGATAAAGTATTTCCTAGCCTACTATCACCTGTGATATTCTTACTTGACATCCAATCAAGCCTCATCATCGAACAATGTCTTGTGGGCATTCAATCGGGCTCAAACTAGAGTCATCAAACTTGATTAGGGACATAAATTTTATTCCCTTAAGGGAGACCTTCTTGAGATTATTTCCAATTTTTGAAACCCTCCCATATTAATATTTCCTATGTCAATGTATGAATTCATATTTAGTGACTAGTGGGTCTATTTTGCAAAAAATTCACCATTGTCCCCTTTCGCTGGTTATTAGACGGGTCCTATGTGGACCTATCCTTTCATAGAAAAAAATAATTCTTCATAAATTGTAAAATGCAGTGGTTGTATCTTGTAGGGATATAGATAACCTTTCCAAGGAGCCTTCATTTGTCCAATTCTGAATTTGTATGCCCATTTTTCAAAGGGTGTAAGTTGCACAACCCTTAGATGGTTTCATTGTCATGAATTATGTTTTCAATCTGATCCAAAAGAAAAAAACATGCCTAAATGTGATTAAGGGAAGTATAATATATTTTTGACAATATATCTTATGCTAGGTTTTGACCCTTGGTTGTTGAGAATGAGCCTTTGCATGATACAATTTTTTTTGGGTTGTAGTTTGATGCCAAAGGATTAGGGATTAAATATTATTATGATGGATATATAAATCATAAAATTAGGAATTGCATGCTATATCTAATATCGATACATTTTCAACAATATCTTTATTGCTCCATTCTAACATCGTATGACTTGGTTATTGTTATCGCAAGGTTCTATATGGGTTACAAGGGCATGCACAGTTTGGGAAAATTTCATAGTGGAGCCTCATATTTGTTTTGGGAAACCTTTCATGTGTCAGTCAAAAGAGACACATGGGAATCTCATATTAGTTTAGTAATGGTACATCATTGATTACTCATTGATATCTTTTTAGCAGTGCTTTGTTTTCCTCAAATGGATGCCACATGACAATGTGGCATCTTTCTCAAATTTGAGAAACATGTGGGTCCCACCGAATAAACAATATTAAGTTTTGATAGGGAAAATTGAGGGCATATTCATCATAGGATTAGTTCACCATTGTAAAATTCATTATAGGATCATTGAGACCTTTCTAGTGGCATTATCTATGCCTCATTCAGATTTTGTTTCCTCTAACCACTTCCTTGCCATCTTTGGTAAAAGTTTGACTTGTACACAAATTGATAAAAAAATAAGAATTTTGTTTTAGGAATAAAAAAGGATGGGAGGACATGTAGGATCCCCAATGAAAAATTATAAAAAAAAACTCAAACCCCCTTCCACTCTCTCATTCCCTCATTTAAACAATTCCTGGTTAGAGGAGGGAGTGGATTAGCATAATATCTCTAAATCTTTGGTTTAGTGTGTAGAAAGCAACCTATCCACCCTCCATGAATAAGGATATCAATATTTCTCCCTCTTGATTAACATATTTTTTGTAGAAAATAACTGGTTAGATTTATAGTGTTTTGAATATTTTCAACATTGTCTTAGACCCATTAGCATCATTGGCTTTGATTTTTATGGGTGGTTTGAATCGTTGTGGAAATATTTATTCTAGTGCAATGTTGTTGCTTGGTTCATTATTTTTAGTTTATACAAAATATTTAGGAAAATTCATTTTTCTTGTATAAAAGATTGCAAGGGGAGGGGATTTGAACCTCTTTTAGGCATCGAGCCTAGGCCACCATGACCCCCTTCATAATTGCTATTGTATCCTTCATTAATTTTTTATTGTAGGTTACAATTAGAAGAGAAAAAAATTGAGGGGTTGGACCGATATCCCGTCCTCCCATTTCTCCTTACTTCGACATCCTTGCACAATTTATCACCCATTGACACTTGGGAGGATTGACATCATCACCCTATGATGTGAATGTGGAATCACCCCTTATGCATAGGGCACTCTTCCTCCATCCAAGCATCACTTGACCATCACTATTAGAGGAAACCCCCTTCTTCTCCATAGGGAGGCCTCCCCTCCCATTGTGACCACCACTCTACTACATCATTTGCTCCTCTATTTCCCCCTTATTTTCCCCATGCTCCACACTCCTCCCCCCATTGGCCTTTCTTGTGCCCCCTCTCTTGCAGATGAGTATCCACTCCCCTACGTTCTTTGCTCAGTTGTCACTATTCTCTTCCCCTCCCTATTTATACCTCCCTGTGTATACACCTTCATCAATACCCCTTACTCGCCGTTCCCTATGTTAGTGCCAAAGCACCTACTATTGGGATCCCATATCACCCAAGTCGACACCCTCATGCACGACTTACACCCCCCCTAAACAAAACTACATATATGTATATATATGTACACACACACACACACACACACACAC